>CM076584.1:1400851010-1401202743 GCA_034641835.2 Pinus albicaulis
CAGATGCCCGAACCTTCTATGCCATAGCCAGTTTTCTGAAGATTTACTCAAGTAACATTGTTCTTTGCAGTTCTTTAATACATACAGATTTCTTGGAGTTTTGTTTCCTTTTATAATTGTTTTACATGTATCAAGATCACGTACCACACATTATTTTGAACTAAAGACAACTTCAGTTCCTTGATCACACATTTGACTTACACTTAACAGGTTATGCTTTAATCCATCTACATACATGACATTATTAGCTTTCACCTTTTCTTTTAGAAAAACAAACCCTTTTCCTTTAATAACAACAGGAGTATCATTTCCAAATGTAACATTCTTCTCCTTTTCGGGAGAAATATATGCAAGAAGTTTTTTTTTTGTCACCTGTCATGTGTTTAGAGCATCCACTATCAATGTACCATTGATTTTCTTCACCTTCTGCAAATAAAGCTATGCCACAATTTTCAACCTATAATTCCTTCTTTTTCCACACTTTGGAGCTTGAAGGAAACTGCTCTTTTGGTTGGATTTTGCTCCTGCATTTAGATTCTTCATGGCCAAAGTTATTGCAATAAGCACATTCAACTTCATTTTGGAGAGGAGAAAAGTTGTTATAGGTATTCTTCTTTGTTCCAATATCCCTTCTTTTCTTTCATGCTTCTCTTGTCATAATGGTTTTGTATGCAACACATTCAACAGATTTATGACCAAAATTGTGACATGAGAAACATTGTCCATTGAAGAAAAAATTTCTACAATCATGAAATATTCTACTAGAATTTACCTGTTGGTTGGTGTTTCTTTGAAAGGTATTCTTGTTAGTGTTCTTTGAATTGAGCTGGTCATGCTTTACCTGTGAAGATTCTTTATTCCCTTGCTAAGTGGCAGAATGTTGTATATTGGCTGTAGCTGCTTTTAGATAGTTTGGTGTTGAAGTTTGAGAAGATTCTCCGATATATCCAAGACCTGTCTTTATAAAAGGAGAACATTGTACCTTGATAATATCATCTAAGGTTTAAGATACTTTAGCAAATCTAAGATTCAAAATCTTTACTTTCTCAATTTCTTTTCTTAGACTTACTATTTCACATTCTAATTTCTTATTGTGTTTCTCCTTTTCTTCAAGCTGATTTTTTAGATTTTCTGTGGATATTTTACTTTCTTCTAAGCATATTTTGAGTTGATTGAATTCATCAAGAAAATCATTGTCCTCTAAAGCATCCATAAAAATATCTTTTTCTTCTCTAGATTCCTTTTCAAATGCCATGAGAAGTCTAAGATCTTGTTCACATTCTTCCTCACTGTCAGATAACCCATCACTGTCTTCATGAGTATAGTAAATTTTTCTAGTACTAAACCGGTTCTTATTCCTTCTTGCTACTTCCTTTCATTTTGCATGTGTTTCTTTGTGAGGACACTTAGCAACATAATGACCAACTCTTCCACAAGCAAAACATTTGAAAGGAAGCTTACCTCTAAACCGTCCTGTACCAAGTTGGAGTTTCTTTACAAAATTTACCTCCTCTTCTTCTGAGATATACCCTGATCCTTTTGTTTCTTATACTTATTTCCCTTTTGTAGAAGCTCTAAAGACGACTTATTTGGTTTCATATGGTCCTCCTCTTCTCATTTCATACGCAATTAGTATGCCATGAAGTTGCACCATAGTAAGATTTTGAAGATCCTGTTTTTCTTCAAGAGTAGAAACTTTTGACTCAAATTTTGTCATTAGTGATCTTAAAACTTTCTCAACCAAAGTAGATTCGGTTATTGTTTCTCCCAAATTTCTCATATGATTTACAATATCATCAAGACATAAAAAGAAATTTGCAATGTTCTCCTCATTATGCATTTTTAGATTCTCATATTGAATTATGAGAGTTTGGAGTTTAGCACTTTTTACCTTTGCATCACCTTCATAACTTAGAATTATTTTGTCCCATATGGCCTTGGCTGTATTCAGCTGCATGAATTTGACAAATTCTGATTCATTTAGACTTCCCAATAGAGCATTGACCGCTTTTGCATTTGTTTCATAATTCTTTCTTTCCGTTGGATATGTTGGTACTGCGACTGGATATTGATATCCTCCTTCAAAAATAGCCCATACATCTGCTCCCAGAGACTGAAGATAGGATCTCATCCTTATTTTCCAGAAGATTAAATTGTTTCTGTTGAAAAGCGTAGGCCTAATAGATTTTTTTCCATCTTGATTGCTCATCTTGATTGATCTTCCTTCTAGCGGCTAAGATTTTTCAAAAGGAGCTACTCTGATACCAATTGTTGGGAAAAATACTGAGAGGGGGGGGAGGGGGGGGGTGAATCAGTATTTAGAGCTGACTGAAAAACTTTTAACTTTTTTTTTCTCTTAACCCATATGTTACTTTACTAAACCCAACTCGCATATAAATGTGGATATCCTTAAGAAAACTTGCATATGTCCAGAGATCTTATTATATGTTTAAATCTTTACTTAGATTATTGCATCATTAATTCATCAGATGTTTGGTAAGAAATAAGCATGAGCAGTAGTAACAGAATCGACCATCACACACAATCAATACACATAACACCAATATTTAAGGTGGAAACCCAATTCGGGAGAAAACCATCGTTGCTATCGTCTTTGTCTTTAATATTTATTTTAAAGAAAACATCATACAATTTTGTACTGGCACGGACTTATACCAGCACGCAGGCACCCACCTGCAGAAAGGCTACAACCTTCTCTCGTTCTCCAGCCACTACTGGAAGGGAGCTCCAACCCCATGATTTAACACCAGCTTCTACTGGCAGGATACTTCCTCTTTCATACAGAAGGCTTCAACCCTCAGATACACCAGATTTCTTCAATTTATTCATCAGACTTCCGTCAGGCCTTCATCATTTCTTTTGCTGATCATCATAGAGATTTATCATTTCTAGATCATATCCATAGGTGCATTATATATGTAGATATCTCTTAAAGAGATTTATTTATTAACAACCCTTCCATATACACCCTGCAGTATAATCCTCTTCTCCTTATATAGTTTATCCTTTATCAATACCATGACTAGAAAACCACTCAGCCGCCAATGGTATTCATATTAAAAGTTGAACCAATCCAAATTGAAATCCCAATATTTGTTCTTCCATACATGAATCGTCCCTAAGGTAATCTTTATCTCCGCCAAATAATACTATAGCCAAGGTTAAGAAACATTAACGTGCCGCTGATGGTTTTCTTTATTTTATTGGAATTTTATTTATCAAATTCGTGGAATTTGATAAATAAATATTATTCACAACCTTCGGAAATTAAATATATAATAGAAATTTATATTAATAACCAGCGCTTTTATCAAATGGATTTTAAATAGACCTTTAGTTCCGGCCGCACATACATAATCAACGGCTCATTCAATATAATTTAAAACTGGGGCCCATCGCTAATGATTGTTTCCTTCTGACGGCGAAGAGCACATCGCTTGATCCTCAGATGATTCGACGGATATCATTCGTTGATGATGCACGTATGATTACCCGCGATGGCACATCGTACCTTGGGTAACCTTCGCGCATCTATATCAAATGAACACCATCCGATGACCCCTTCCTAGATCAACGGCGTTTAATAATATTGCTCGGCTTCTTTGGTCAAACATTAACGTGCGATGGCGCGCTTTGATAGCAGTTTTCGTTGGTCCACCTTTGCTATGTGTAAACGTTTCTATGGAATTACTCCGCAACCAGGAAATACTGCTTATCACCAAAGGGTGGTGCGATGAAACCTGGAAACCGCCTTCACTATTCACCCGGTCATGGTTCCGCTCTTCCATGCAGGATTTCGTCACGCTTCCTTTTGTTATGTTCCACCTCTAAGTTCCGTTCATGATTCCAAAGGGCTAGTCCGTGTTCCACCGAAATTTCAATGCCAAATACTCTGTTTTAGTTCTTCCGCGTTATAACTGATTTGCTTTCGCTCCTTGTTCCTTTCTCCATGAAAGCCAGTCACCTCCTTACTAATAGCGTAGACCCTTCCATGTGGAGCTTAAAACCATAACTTTGTTCATATTATATATTCAATGAATATATAACTCCACTGTCTACTAGTTTGGATACACTGTCGACCGTATTAACATCGATTCCTCGAACAACATACAGAGCACCATTAATCCCCTCACAGGGTTTCTTACTTATCACGAATTCCATCAGGGTGCATACATATGTTCACACATGAAATTCTGCTTCTACTTTGCTTTTCTCTTTTCATGGTTACTATTTCAGATGTTCCTTCTTTGCCAATTCCTTTTCCATCAATGATAAAATTTCCAACATAAGGGTCTTTTTAAGCCCCATGGTTCTAGGCCTCTTTCGCCTAGGCTGATCTTCTCCTTCACTTTCATCAAACTCGCCCATGAGTTCTTCCAACCTTGCTTGGGCTTTGGAGGCCTCCTTCTTGTACTTAGTTGCCCGTGTCTCATAAACAACCATATGGACACTCATTTGCCTATTTTGGATTTGCAAGAATTGATTGAAATTCCTAGCTATATGAAAATCATCCTTCAAGGCATCAATTTGGCCTTCCCTATGGATCGAGAGGTTTTCCAGAATCCGGGCCTCATTATCACTATCATTGCTTTGGACTTGGATGATGTCGAATGCACTCTCCTGTTCATGACTTCCTTCTACCTTGCCCTTCCCTTTGCTTTGGGTGGCTATTCTAGTGCTCTTCCTCCTGGGAAAATCAATCATGGGCTTCTTTGGCAACTTTCCTTTACTTCAGAGGGCCCTTTTCACATTCGAAGTGACCACCCTAGGCACTCTTTTCTTTGCTGTCCGGGGCTTGGCCTTTTTAGGAGAAGACGGCATGGCCCCTTTACCTTTGTCACCTTGCTTCTCTTATTTTTGAGTTTGATGTTCTTCTTGAAGAGGTTGTTGTTTCTTAGGAGGTTGCTGTGTATCATCTTTTGGTTTCCCTTGCTCATCACTATCATGTTGTTGTGCTGTCTCATAAGGATGCCCCTGTTCATCACTTTCCTGTCTAGTCTCCTTAGGCTACCCTTATTTCTCTATTTCACCCTCATCATAAGTCTGATGCATATCATCAAAGGTCTGCTACCCTTCATTATCTTTATGCTGTTGTTTTGTCTCACCCTCACTGTCATGCTATTGTTCAGCATTTTCCTCCTCCTCTACTTGATGTTGTTCATCATCACTGTGATGTTGTTGTGTGTCATCATAAGGCTGTTGTTCACCCTCATCATGAGTTTGCTGCTCACCCTCATCACTATCATGCTGTTTTTCAACACTTTCTTCCTCTTGCTCATGTCCTTCCTCCTCTTGTTGGTCACTTCCTTCTCCTTCTTCATGTTCCTTTGTTTGTTCTGGAGTAAACTTGAGCCTTTTAGGAGTCAGACTGCTAGAAGAAGGCAAGGGACGATGAGTAGGAAGTGTAGGGGATGTATGGACTGGAGGGACAGTGGAGAAATCCAGATGAGTGATGAAAACATCCCAAGAGACCTCTCTATTTTCAAGCTAATGAAGAATTAGGATTTTGATGAGAGAGTGATGCAAGAGACATGCTATTTTTTGTGAAGGAGGTTTCTCTTGGACAGTGGAGGCCATTTTTTCAATGCTCTTGTGTAATAAGAAAGGAAGATTTAACAATCTGGCTCTTGTGAAATGCATGAGTAGTCGAATGTGATATGCATAAATTCGGGAAAATCTTCCCTCACAAGTGAAGTAATTCATGATAATCTTAATGAGAGAGGCATAGCTGGCTAAAAGATATGAGAAAGGGAAAATAGAAAGACATGATTCTCTGTGCTCAGGCTTTAGGAAGGGTTTGTAATCATCTAAGTCCAAATGGCTTTGCTTAAACCATTTCTCGCCAATATAGGAAATTTTAGTGGCTTTGGAGATGGATCTTGGGGAGAACTCGAAGTCAAGGCCTACAAATTGGAAATGTTTATCTTCAAACCTCAAAGCGCAAAGGTGTGTCAAAGGAGAAAAACTCTTCACCTCTTGCACCCTTTGAAAAAAATCTAAGCACCCAACCTCATGGAAATTGAACAAGACTGATGGGTGTGCATTCACTTCTTCGGTGGAAATAGGCTCATACCTCTTATGCAATCCACTCCTACTATCCTGCCTCGGAGGCATATTGTTCTAGATTCTCTCTGCAAAACAAAACTACCTCAAAAAGGTTTTCAAGAATGTGTTCTTCAAACAAAACTTTGCCTTCTCTGTCACTCATTGTTTTGATCAAGGAAAATTTGTTTCAAATGCTGTGTGAGATGCTTCTGTGATATTAGGTCTATGTTCCTTTGAAAACACTGCCCTTTCCCTTTGTATGCCACACAGCCAATATTTATAATGACAAGTGCACAGTTAGATAAGATGCATACATAGTTAGACAAGATGCATACATAGTCAAGTGATTTTCTGTGTTAGTGTAAGGTTACCGAGATTTGTGTGTTTTGGTGTGAGCAGAAACAGCCTTGTAGTAGACAAACACCCCTCTTAACCAAACACTGCTCTTGTATTCACTATTCTTCACACAGATTTTGACAATAACTCCAAATGGAAATTTACAGCTTCATACACTAAATTTTGTTTTATGGACAAATTAGGCAACAATGATTTTTGTTGTTTTTACCCTACAGAGATGAATTTTGAAACAGTAAGGCACTTATACAATGATTACTACTACTGAAGTTAGGCTTACTGCTTTTTCCTTTCAAAACTTGTTTTGTCTCTCTTCAAACAATGTCTTCTACCTTTCCACTTGTCTTGAGGGCATTTGTTAGGTTTTTGACAGCAGTAAGAAATCCACACCTACTATCCTCACACTGTGAAAGACTTTGTAAATAAATTTTAAAAAATTACTTTGAAATTCCTACCAAGACCTTCACCCTTTCACCAACATTTAGTCCTTTGAAAAACACAGCATTCAACATCTTTTCAAAAATTTAAAAATACCAAGGAGGCACCTAGAATACCTCGAAACTTCGATGGCAAGCCTTGCTTGAGGGTTTGAGTAACTTTGAAAACTTTTGGAGTTATTTTTATGGCTTGAAATATGCATGACACATTTATAATGAGAGAGCGCCACGCAAAACAAGTTGTCGGGTCACTTGTCGGGCCGACGTGACCAGCGCCTACAGGCGCGGTGCGGGCTGCTACAGGCGCACCGTGCGACTATGTATTTCCTTTGTAAAAATGCACCTGAACGCGCCATGCAACCCTATAGGCACACCGTGCAATCAATAAGCCTGAAAACTATGTGAAATTGTGCTCCAAAACTCTTTCCTCAATCTAGTGAACAACAAAGGGGATTTTATCTTGTGTTTTGAGAGATTTAAAGAGGTTTGCAACGGTCCCTTTGAACGTGAAAAAGTTAATACCATTTCATGATTACCTTTATGAGGGTTTATTTGGTAAGTCCTCTTTTTGAAAAGAAGGTGTTGGTTTGCAAAATAAAAAGGAACCCCAATCTTATTATTCATGTTTTTTCAACAAAAAACAAACCCAAACTTGACCGGGCCTTTTTTGAAAAATTGTGGGTGACTGTTTTTGGAGGTCTTTGCTTGTGATATTTTCTTTTACCGTGAGTAGACTACTTTGAAGGTTAATCATTATTTGGTGAGAACAAATGATTTGTGAAGCACATTTTCCATTTTTCAAGGAGGTAGATTCACCCTTTTGAACCTTAAACTGATAGTGTCTGCTCTTGATGCTTTAAAGGTGATAATACTCATTGTGGAACTGATTGAACTATTAGGTGTTTTTTAAGCTCCTCTTCTGACTGTGGGTGCAAAAATTCAGTTGCATTCACTCATGCTTTACCATTCTTTGTTCATTTAAAGGGAAGTTCTTTAAAACCTCTCCCTTTACTCAAAATGCAGCAATAAGGTACCTTTGACCTTTTTCATAAGGAAAATGCCTTTATTTGTAATAATGGAATCCCTTATTGGCTTTGAAAGTTTCTCCACAATCTGAAAAACATGCCATAACCCTTTTTTCACCTTTGGGACCTATGTATCTATTTGAAATACCCTTTTTGGGAAATACTAAACTCAAATTTTCTTTGTCTACTATGATGAGTAATTTGAAAGACATTTCCTCATGAACAGGAATATCAGTACCTTTTGAAAAATAATTATCATCATCGGCCTCTGTCATGACCTATCTCTCAACCATCAACAAAGTTGTTTTAATTGGGCTCCAGGCTGTCTTTGAAAGCAAACTGTGATAGGAGATAAGCCAACCTCTTTGATATTTATAGTACTCATGCTTTCCCTTTGCTTTTGACCTGATGGATCTTTTCAAAATATTTCAACTGTCTCCTACTGTTCTTACCATTTGTCTCTCAATCAGTGAAAACCCCAAAGTCAACTACTGCACTGGCCCTCTTCTTATAGATGAAGGAGGCGCTCTTAGTTTTCAACCCTCTACTTATGAAATGAAGGAGTTTATTTAGTCTTCAAACCCTCTGCTTATAGATGAAGGAGGTTTTTCAATCATGTCATATCATCAACCTTTTGATAGTGTTATTTTTCCTTTCACTATCTTTTCAGGCTTTGACTGTGATCGCAAGAGCTTAATGAAAAACTATCTACTCTGTAGCTGCATCCCAGGCTCAATATCACATTGAGAAGCAGTTTTCTTCTCATGTGGAGCCAAATATTGTCTTCTAGGATGATGGTATGCCTCTTTCCTTGAAATACCCATTAAAACACTGTAAAAACACCTAGAATCAGTTTGACTTATGGTCCATGTATTGATGAGACTTGAGGGTGTATTAGTGGTGCGACCTAGGGCTATAACCAACTTTGTTTGTAGAATGGGAAGGTCTGTTATGACTAGTCTATAGCAGATGGAGGTTCTTTGGCTTTAGGGTGGTTTTCCAAGGGAGAAATTCCGAAAGTGCCACTACCTAACTTAGGGGAGACTTTTTGGACAGATTTGGATTGTTTCTTTAGAGCTAATGGGCAAACTAGTATGGCTAAGGCTAGATAGGATTTGATAATGAGGTTTCATTTCGTCATGGGCGGACTGAAAGGTAAGAGGGCGAAAAAAATTTATGAGTGTTTTCCAGCTGGAAAATTTGAAAAAAAATTAGATCAGCTGCTAGAAAACTTGCCTGTTACAACTAGTCATCACCAACAAGTGAAAAATAATGATGACTAACAGTGGCTCCATTTGGGGAAGGTAGCGCCTTTTCGGGAGGTGTCCATAATTTCAGATCTTTGGCTTATGAAGGCCAGTGCCTTACCCATTGGTGAAAATTTCATTCTTCCTTGACGCTACCTCTGAAAATGACAACATGATTAGCATCAATGATATATCTACCTACCCCACTATCTTTCCTAATATTTTTTCTTCCTTTGGGTGCGTTTGGACTAGCAACCCTTTTGAAAATATATATTTTTTATTTTTTAGAAAATAAACCTATATAATTCTACACTTATATCTATTGGGAGTTCATATTAAACTGATGAACTCCTTCATTACTCTACCTATGCTAGATCAACTGTCAAGGTTAAGCTGTTTGACAGGACTTTGTTCTCTAATCTAAAACACAAAATTGAAAAGATGATAAAATCATGGTTAGACAGTCTGATTTGTCATGTATTTCTGGCATGAAAGACAAGTTGCACACAAATATTATTTTACATAAAATGGAAACTAGGAAAAATGGGGCTAAGATGCACAATTTGTTTTTCATCCCCGCTTCCCTCTTTGGTTCTATTTTGAGCGTGTGGAACCAGTATATTTTCCTAATCTACTCTCTTTGATAAGTCAATCTTACACAATTTTGACCATCTTTTTCACTCACTAACTTATCAGCAAATAAATTTAAACATGTTCAGCTATGACTAGGCTAGATAACTGAGCAAGACATTTGAGTACTAGTAGCGGCATTTAGACTTGCGCACTTTCTGAATGACTGTTTTTTGGAACATGGGGCCTTTTTCTATTTTTCAACTGCCCTCTTTTCTATTCTTCTATTGTTTTTTACTTCTTTTTTTATCTATTTTTCAAAAAGTGGTATATACAATGATTGAAAATGTTTTAAACTCAGAAATCTTGGAAATGGCGAAACTTAAGCATATTATCCTCGTAAGAATCTCCTAGCATTCTTGATCCACTCAACTCCTGAAAAGAGAAATTTGGAAGATTTTCTCTTTCCAGCATGACATAAGGATTCATGCAAGAATCTTTGAACGAACCCATATCTTCCCGTTGTACCTCTTTATACCTCTGATTTCCACTCCTTCCTTTACTGTACACCTTCTTTAAGTAATGCATATATTCTTTTTCATTTTTGAAATAAATAATGACATCATCAAGGTATGTTAAAATGAAGAAGTTCAGGATTGGAAACATGGCTTCCAGGAGCATATTTTTGATATTCGGTGGTTTTTCACTTATGAGTTTGAAACTGGAACTACTTCCAGCATACTGAAAAAAATATTTGAGTTGTCTACTTTGCAAGGGAATCATTTGGCTATAACCTGAAACATCATCTTGCAAAGGCATATGATTAAAAGCATTTATCATCGGCATATCATGGTCTTGGGTAGGAAGGATAAAATTTCTCTTATAGGGATGTGCATTAGTGCTTCTAAAATCAAAACAGACCCTATGACCAGCTATTTTTTCTTTGATTATTACTGATTGGTTCAGATTTTTGTATTTTCTTTTGTCGAAGTTGTTTCTTGGAGTAATGGTAGTGGCATATTTTTTCTCATTATTTTCTCTACATGAGGTAGTATTATGCATGAGATTTCCAATTCTAGCAGTTCTAAGTCTTTGATGGAATGACAGGATATTATCCAGTTCAAGTAACTTAGGTATATTTGGACTGCATTTATCATGTTTTCTCATAAGGAGTTTATCAGGCACTTTCTCTAGATTTTGAGCTACTATAGCTACAGTCAAGGTTTCACTTGCAGTGGAAGAGTTATGTGATGGTAAATCTTTGAGGTGTGGTAAAAACATTAAGCTTCCATGGTCCTGAGTTCTGAAAAGGTTTGTGATATGTAAGTCCTCTAATGCCTTTATTCTGAAAATGTTTCCCGATGTTACTGCTGATGTTTGACTAAGGTTCAAGCATTTCGCTTGATAGTACATAATGGTTTGTGCTTCTTGCTCTGTTCCTATTTTAGAAGGAATATAATTACCTTCCTCAAGACATAGTTGTTCATGATCATGGTAGTTTTGAGTGTCTAGTTCATCATAGAGAACTAGGGGTAGTTGATGTGGTGGGTCTAAGTTTGTTTCAACTTCTTCTAACTGTTCTTCAATGTCCTCATCAGTGTGCAGAAAAAAAGAGTTCAGGTCGGAATGCAAGGAATACATTGGGATGTTATCTGGCCTCTCTTGGCTACTGATCATGTATTTCATGTGTGAATCTCAATAGAGTATTCTTGTTTGGTCAAACACAGGAATAGTGGTGTAGGATATATCAAGTTGAATATTCCCTTGGAGCTTGGCTCCCCAAGATCTACATAGAAGCATTCCGTACTTGGGAGGAATGTCTGCTACTACTATGTCCATGATCAGATGTTTTGCGGGTATTTGGGCCAAACTAAAACACAGATCCTTGATCAAGCCTAGACATTTGACTCTACTAGAATCAAAATAATATAAATCTTTGTATGGTCTTGTGATTTCTATACCTAATCTTTCCATTACAACCTTCGGCATAAGATTATGCGAGGCGCTGGAGTCTAGCATGGCATTGTGAAGGATTTGGTCATGGATATTCAGACTGATGTAAAAGGGAAGAGTGGTTCCCTCTTGGAATTTCCCTTCTATTTTCAGACCAAACAACACTTTAGGAGTGTCATCAGCTAGATTAAGGGTGTTCGCATCATTCCCTAGATTTAGGACCTTTAACACTTGGGATTTATAAGGGTCTTGGGTGATGAGCTCGGTAACAGGCATGGTGATCTTTATTTTGGAAATTTCACCCTCAAAACTAAAAGGTAGTTGTAGTTTAGACATGTTTGTTTTAGCTTTTTCAGCCATGACCTTCTCTATGTTCTGAGTTTGTTGGCTCTGTTTCGGGATTTTGTTTGCCACAGCCACCTCGGGTACTAGGAATATCTGAGTTAGAATTAGTTTGGGTAACTCTATCTTTGTTTTGGTCATTTTTCCCAACCATGATTTTGTTTCTATTTACTGCTTTCTTAAGGATGATATCAGGGGTTTTAGCAGTGTTTGAGCTACCTTTCTTGGATTTGTCTTGATTTTTTCTGCTTCTAAGGTCATACTCCCTGTGCGCTTCTATTATAGCATTCTAAAAATCTATGGTAGGATCCTCGGAATCTTCGTAGTTTGTTTCATCCTGATTCGGAGAAAAGAATGCTTGTTCTTCTTCTGTGAGGTATACCTCACTCTCATTATCAGATCCTATGAGGTTCAAATGATTTTCATCAATGGGTTCTGTATCCCTATCATCTTCTTCCACATAATTTTCATTAAATGGTGGCCTAATTTGTTGGTCATTTTCCCTTATTTTGTTTTGAGGTTGTTCCCTCCTAAAATTTTGGTTCTGGTTTCTGTTTGGAGGGATCGGCTGGTTGTCCCTAAGAGTGGTCTTCTCACTTATCTTTTCCCACATTTTTTCCATGGACCTTACTAAATCATCTATTCTAGGATTTAGGGAAGGGGATGATGTGGAGACCTCGTCGCGGTATGTGACTTTCCTTTCTGATCTAGTCCTAGCTCTTTTTTCTGCTAAGTTGGCTTCTGCCCTGATGGCTACTTTTTGCATTTCCTCTAAGCTAAGGGGGTCCTTGTCTCTTAGCTAATAAGTCATGTCTGGGTCAAAACCTTTGGGGAAATTTGCCAAAGTTGAACCAAGCGGAGGTTTTAAGTGAGGTGGGAGGGAATTATACACATTGTTGAACCTAGTGCAGTATCCCTAGACACTTTCCCCATTTTCCCATTTTAGATTGTTATATTCTGGCAGGATTTGAATGCGGTTCTTTCGGATTTCCCACTTGTTTATGAAGACTTGGTAGAGTTCTGGGAGGTTGTGGATGTTGTTTGGAGTTAATCTCTTAAACCATTTTTTGGGTTCCCCGCCCAAGATTTGGGCGAACATTCTCATTCTGATGGTCTCATCTTCTATTTCCATGTACTAAAAGGCATTGCTAATCCTATCTACATGTTGTTGAGCTATGGTAGTCTCAACTCCGGTAAAGTGTGGGATTTTGGCTTGATAGTAATTTTGAAAGGGAGCTAAAGGCTGTGGCAACACCAAGGGTGCATACCAAGCTGCCATGACGGGAGCTAATGGATGATGTACAAATTGAGGGCTTGCGGGATAAGCTGAAGTGGTTTGAACAGTAGTGGTTTGGATCAGTGTGTAGGATGTACTTGGACTAGGGACCTAGTTTTGAGCAGATCTGGGATGGTAGGAGCCAAAGTGATGGAGAAGTTGAAAGTCGAGAGGTGTGGTAGGTGAGGCTTCTTTACTAGGACTCTGTGGTAGATCTAGGGGCTCAAGAACGTTAAAGTATATCTTACTTTGTGACTTACTTCTAAAAAGGGTTTTTGCTGATTTTAAGTTAAAGGGGGAATCTTGCAAGGCAGTGAGATGTTCAGGTACTGATCTTGCTTTACAAATGGACCTATCGGTAGCTAGATTGCAAGTTTCAGAAGCTTGCCACGGAATCTTCTTTGGGTCATCTACTATGATAGGGGGATTTGGGTCTAGATGAGCTCTGGTGTTGATTCTTCGTGAAGCTAGATTTCGGGTCTAGAGTTTAAAGAGGCTGAATGTTTTGGATGTATGGCCTCTCTAAGGTTTTACTAATGTGAAGGATGGTCAAAACTAAAAGGATGGACTAGTGGAGTTGCCAGGTGGATTTCTTATGATAACTATGGTCCACCACCAACACTATCAAAGATGCTTGGGAAAACATTTTATAGCAACTTTGAGATGGAAACTTGTAAAGGAGAGTGATTCATCTGGTTTCAACAGTTTGCTAGGCTGTATGGACAAGCTATTGGTTCTCTTGGCAAGAAGGCTTCTGCTTATCTCTTATGTTTAGGTGAGGTTTTCTGAATCACTAAGTTATACTTAGTTTGTCACTAGCTACAGAGTTTCCACCCTATGTTTAAGTTTTTGGAAGGATGAGTTAGCAGAAAGGTATGGTCTATGAATTTTTGGTATTTTATGGAGTTTTTAGGCCTACTGGAGGCTAGTGGAGTCGCCAGGTGGAACTTGGTTGTTTTTGTAAAGATGTAGCTATGGTCCACCACCAGTAACTAGGGAAAACCAATCTGGGAATGTTTTTGGGGTTTTTTTGAGTTTTTATGTGCAGCCTATGGTTTATTAAAGTATTCTAAAGAGTTTCCTTTAAATGATTCTATGGATTGCTTGCCTATTAGGTTTTAAAGACTAATGAATCTACAAGAGTTTGCTAGACTGTTATGTACTCAATAACTCCCACCGTGATCGCCATTATGTTAGGGTCCCATGATTTAGCTGATTGGAAATCCAAATGACATTGTAACATCAAACCAATATTTTGAGCCCAAGGACCTAGCCTTCCTTGACACAGAGAGGGCTCTCTCTATATGTGTAAGGGATATCTGTGTGTTTGCTTATTGTGTTCTGATTTTAGGCTAGTTATGAAGTAGGTTTTTTTGTTTTGGTTTTTAGGTTGTGAGGGATGAAACTGATCAAAGATATAAGATAGGTAAAAATATGTCAAATAAATTGGGGTATGGGGTCGAAAAGGTCAAGAAAGCTATTATATGGTGATACAAGGCTATTGAAGGGCCTATTTGATTCGAGGTAGAAAGGATCTTTGGGAAAAATGGAATAAAATGGACATCAAGTTTGGGAACAACAAAGGATTTCAAGAATAACTAGTTTAATAGCTGACATAAACTTGGTAGGGAAAACCATTAATCATGAGAAATGTAACTATAAGCTAATCAATACATATAAATAAACATTCAAGCCATGCATAGAGATATATAAATTTCTAACTTTGGGAAATGGCTATCAGACTTTAGGGAAATACAATTAAGACAGACAAACAACTTAAATCACTATGCCAGAATGCCTAAACACAGTGCTTCAAGTTATTGGGCACTTTGAAAACAAGATTACATAGTCTTAGACAAAGGAAAAGATCAGAACAAGACCTCCTTGGTTCAACAAATGAAAATCTAATCAATCAAAGAGAAATTTCATGTATGGAGCTACGGCAAGCCATGAGTAAGCAGCGCATACCGTAAATCATACTTAGTATGCATAAAACCATGAATGAAATAAGCAACAATATCCTAAAGTTATTAAAGAGAAATCAATAATTCTTTAATATGACTAAGGATGAAGAAAACATGGAAGCTATGAAGAAACAGAAAATTTAAGGTGCCTCCAAGGGCATGTCTCAAATTTTTTCTCTATTGTTCTATAGCAAGCAAGAAACATGGATTCATGAATGAAAACTAGGAAACAAAACAAAGAGAGAGACACTATACCATTCTACCAAGTCATGGAATCCAACAACAATCCTCTTTCATCATCCAATAACATCCAAGAGACTATCCAAAAGCATGAGACAAGTATTTATTCCAAAGCTTATATGATCATATATTGCTTCTATCATCAAGTTCACCCTTGTTTACAATGAAAGCCTTTGGAATATATAGGCTCAAGTGAGGAAAAATTCTTAATTCAATTTGCACTCTCATTGGCCTATCCAAAATATCTAATTTTGTCCTTTAGGCTTTGCAAAGCCCAAGGCACAAAATATCTCATAAAATATCTAAAAAATGCTAAAAGAGGGAAATAAATTGACTTTTCATAACTTCTCATGTGCAAAAATAGCTAAACGCACATGAGGAAAAAGCAGTGTTTAAAGGTTCAATTTTTACAAAAATACTCAAAAATTACATAAGCAAAAGGTCCCCTGACTTGCCAGCAACTTTTCGCAGCCTTCCCGATGTCAAAACGAGGCTCATGATAGCTCGTTGGAAAGATATGAGTGTCTAACTTCTGTAGAAACTAGAAATTTACAAATCTGATGCCTAGAAGTCCTCTAAAAATAGGCTTGTGTGTAAAATCCAGAAAATAAGGTTTGCTGAGAGACCGGGCAGAGTGTAGAAAAAGATGGCATTGTTCGCCATTTCGGGGAAGAAAATGATCTTCAAATGTCCTAAAAATCGCTGAGTGTGTGCCCCTGAAACTATGACATCCAATGATAACATTCTCCTCCTTTGATGATCCCCCAAACTTAAATGGCAAAGCCCATGAGTTTTGGCCAAAAACCCAAAAATGCCAAAAAACCAAAATATGTCGAAAATCGCCCAAAATTGGTGAGCATGACCCTCAAGGGTTCTCAGAAACAAGTTGTGAAGCAGAGGCAAAAATATGAAGTCTTGATGTGTCTTTCCTCACTTTTCGTGTCGGCCGCTTCCCTTTAGCCTCCTTGAGCTTTTCTTGAGCAGCCTTCAACTTGCGCCGGGAAAATTGATTTAACTTTTTATAATGCCTCATCATTCTCCTTTTAAGGTCTAAATCCGTGTTTTCCTTCTCCAATTTCTTTTCCAAGTGGTCATTGACTCTCTCAAGCCATGCCTCCTTAATTTTCTCTATCTCCTGTTCAAACAATGCAGTGAGAGGGGTAGATTGGAGAAGGGCATTTTCCTCTTCTTTTTGCTTCTCAAGGGCCTTTTTAAGCCCCATGGTTCTAGGCCTCTTTTGCCTAGGCTGATATTCTCCTTCAAATTCATCGAACTTGCCCATGAGTTCTTCCAACCTTGCTCGGGCTTTGGAGGCCTCCTTCTTGTACTTAGTAGCCACTGTCTCATAAACAACCATATGGACACTCATTTTCCTATTTTGGATTTGCAAGAATTGATTGAAATTCCCAGCTCTATGAAGATCATCCTTCAAGGCATCAATTTGGCCTTCCCTATGGATCAAGAGGTTTTCTAGAATCCGGTCCTCATTATCACTATCATCGCTTTGGACTTGGATGATGTCAAATGCACTCTCCTGTTCATGACTTCCTTCTACCTTGCCCTCCCCTTTGCTTTGGGTGGCTATTCTAGTGCTCTTCCTCCTGGAAAAATCAATCATGGGATTCTTTGGCAACTTTCCTTTACTTCGGAGGGCCCTTGTCACATTTGGAGTGACCACCCTAGGCACTCTCTTCTTTGCTATCCGGGGCTTGGAATTTTTAGGAGAAGAGGACATGGCCCCTTTACCTTTGTCACCTTCCTTCTCTTCTTTTTGAGTTTTTTTTTCTTCTTGAAGAGGCTATTGTTCCTGAGGAGGCTGTTGTGTATCATCTTTTGGCTGCCCTTTCTCATCACTTTCATGCTACTTCTCTGTCTCATAAGGCTACCCATGTTCATCAATTTCTTGTCTAGTCTCCTTAGGTGGCCCTTGTTGCTCTGTTTCACCCTCATCATAAGTCTGATGCATATCATCAAAGGTCTGATGCCCTTCATTATCTTTATGTTGTTGTTCTGTCTCACCCTCACTGTCATGTTGTTGTTCAGCATTTTCCTCCTCCTCTGCTTGTTGTTGTTCATCATCACTGTGATGTTGATGTGTGTCATCATAAGGTTTTTTTTCACCCTCATCATGAGTTTGATGCTAACCCTCATCACTGTCATGCTGTCGTTCAACACTTTCTTCCTCTTGCTCATGTCCTTCCTCCTCTTGCTGGTCACTTCCTTCTCCTTCTTCATGTTCCTTTGTTTGTTCTGTAGTAAACTTGAACCTTTTAAGAGTAGGTCTGCTAGAATAAGGCAAGGGACGATGAGTAGGAGGTGTAGGGGATGTATGGACTGGAGGGACAGTGGAGAAATCAGGATGAGTGATGAAAACATGCCAAGAGACCTCTCTCTTTTCAAGATGATGAAGAATTATGATTTTGATGAGAGAGTGATGGAAGAGACAGGCTATTTGCTGTGAAGGAGGTTTCTTCAGGACAATGGAGGCCATTTTCTCAATGCTCTTGTGTAAGAAGAAAGGAATATTTAGCAATCTGGCTCTAGTGAAATGCATGAGCAGTCGAATGTGATATGCATAAATTCGGGACAATCTTCCCTCACAAGTGAATTACTTCATGATAATCTTCATGAGAGGGGCGTAGCTGGCTAAAATATATGAGAAAGGGAAAGTAGAATGACATGATTCTTTGTGCTCAGGCTTTAGGAAGGGTTTGTAATCATCTGAGTCCAAATGGCTTTGCTTAAACCATTTCTCACCAATATAGGGAATTTTAGTGGCTTTGGAGATGGATCTTGGGGAGAACTTGAAGTCAAGTCCTGCCAATTGGAAATGTTTATCTTGAAACATCAAAGTGCAAAGGTGTGTCAAAGGAGAAAAACTCTTCACCTCTTGCACCCTTTGACAAAAATCTAGGCACCCAACCTCATGGAAATTGAAAAATACTGATGGGTGTGCATTCACTTCTTTGGTGGAAATAGGCTCATACCTCTTATGCAATCCACTCCTACTATCCTGCCTCAGAGGCATCTTGTTCTAGATGCTCTCTGCAAAACCAAACTGCCTCAAAAAGGTTTTCAAGAATGTGTTCTTTAAACAAAACGCTGCCTTCTCTATCAATCATTGTTTTGATCAAGGAAAATTTGTTTCAAATGTTGTGTGAGATGCTTCTGTGATATTAGGTCTCTGTTCCTCTGAAAACACTGCCCTTTCCCTTTGTATGTCGCACAGCCAATATTTATAATGACAAGTGCACAGTTAGACAAGATGCATACATAGTCAGACAAGATGCATACATAGTCAAGTGATTTTCTGTGTTAGTGTAAGGTTACCGAGATCTGTGTGTTTTTGTGTGAGCACAAACAGCCCTGTAGCAGACAAACACCCCTCTTAACCAAACACTACTCTTTTATTCACTATTATTCACACACATTTTGACAATAACTCCAAATGGCAATTTACAGCTTCATACACTAAAGTTTGTTTTATGGACAAATTAGGAAACCGTGGTTTTTGCTGTTTTTACCCTACAGAGATGACTTTTGAAAGAGCAAGGCACTTATACAGTGATTACTACTACTGAAGTTAGGCTTACTGGTTTTGCCTTTCAAACCTTGTTTTGTCTCTCTTCAAACACTGCCTTCTACCTTTCCAGTTGTCTTCAGGGTATTTGTTACGTTTTTTACAACAGTAATAAATCCACTCCTGCTATCCTCCCACTGTGACAGACTTTGTCAATAACTTTTAACAAATTACTTTGAAATTCCTACCAAGACCTTCACCCTTTCACCAACATTTAGTCCTTTGAGAAACACAACATTCAACATCTTTCCAGAAATTTAAAAATACCAAGGAGGCACCTAGAATACCTCGAAAATTCGATGGCAAGCCTTGCTTGAGGGTTTAAGCAGTTTTGAAAACTTTTGGAGGCATTTTGATGGCTTGAAATATACGCGGCACATTTAGAATGAGAGAGCGTCGGGAAAAACAAGCTATTGGGTCACTTTCCGGGCTGACGTGACCAGTGCCTACAGGCACGCTTCGCGCTGCTACAGGCACGTCGAACGACTATGTATTTCCTTTGTAAAAATGTGCCTAAATGCGCCGTACAACCCTACAGGTGCGTCGTGCAGTCAATAAGCCCGAAAAATCTGTGAAATTGTGCTCGAAAACTCTTTCCTCGATCCAGTGAACAACAAAGGGGATTTTGTCTTGTGTTTTGAGAGATTTAAAGAGGTTTGCAACAGTCCCTTTACTCCTTTGAACATGAAAAATTTAATTACCCTTCGTGATTACCTTTGTGAGGGTTTATTTGGTAAGTCCTATTTTTGAAAATAAGGTGTTGGTTTGTGAACTAAAAAGGAACCCCAATCTTATTATTCGCGTTCTTTCAACAAAAAACAAACCCAAACTCGACTGGGCCTTTTTTGAAAAACTGTGGGTGAATTTTTTTGGAGGTCTTTGGTTGTGATATTTTCTTTTATCGTGAGCAGACTACTTTGAATTTTAATCATCATTTGGTGAGGACCAATGATTTTTGAAGCATATTTGCCATTTTGCAAGGAGGTAGATTCACCCTTTTGAACCTTAAACTGATATTGTCTGTTCTTGATGCTTTAAAGGTGATAATGCTCACTGTGGAACTGATTGAAGTGTTAGGTGTTTTTTAAGCTCCTCTTCTGATTGTGGGTGCAAAAATTCAGTTGCATTCACTCATGCTTTACCATTCTCTGTTCATTTAAAGGGAACTTCTTTAAAACCTCTCCCTTTACTCAAAATGTAGCAGTAAGGTACCTTTGACCTTTTTCATAAGGAAAATGCCTTTATTTGTAATAATGGCATGCCTTATTGGCTTTGAAAGTTTCTCCAAAATCTGAAAAACATGCCATAATCCTTTTTGCACCTTTGGGACCTGTGTATCTATTTGCAATGCCCTTTTTGGGAAAGACTAAACTCAAATGTCCTTTGTCTACTATGATGAGTAATTTGAAAGACATTCCCTCATGAACAGGAAGATTAGTACCCTTTGAAAAATAATTATCATCATTGGCCTGTGTCATGACCTATCTCTCAACCATCAGCAAATTTGTTTTAATTGGGCTCCAGACTGTCTCTGAAAGCAAACTCTGATAGGAGATAAGCCAGCCTCTTTGATATTTATAGTACTCATGCTTTCCCTTTGCTTTTGACCTGATGGCTCTTTTCAAAAGCTTTCAACTGTCTCCTACTGTTCTTACCATTTCTCTCTCAATCAGTGAAAACCCCAAAGTCAACTACTGCACTGGCCCTCTGCTTATAGATGAAGGAGGCACTCTTAGTTTTCAACCCTCTAATTAAGAAATGAAGGAGTTTCTTTAGTATTCAAACCCTCTCCTTATAGATGAAGGAGGTTTTTCAGTCATGTCATATCATCAGCCTTTTGATAATTTTATTTTTCCTTTCACTATCCTTTCAAGCTTTGACTGTGATCGCAAGAGCTTAATGAAAAGATATCTACTCTGTAGCTGCATCCCAGGCTCAAGATTACATTGAGAAGCAGTTGTCTTCTCATGTGGAGCCAAATATTTTCTTTTGGGATGCTGGTATGCCTCTGACCTTGAAAGATCCATTAAAACACTGTAAAAACACCTAGAATTAGTTTGACTTATGGTCCATGTATTTCTGAGACTTGAGGGTGTATTAGTGGCACGACCTAGGGCTGTAACCAACTTTTTTGCAGAATAGGAAGGTCTGTTATGATTGGTCTATACTATATGGAGGTTCTTTGGATTTAGGGTGGTTTTCCAAGGGAGAAATGCCTAAAGTGCCACTACCTAACTTAGGGGAGACTTTTTGGACAGATTTGGATTGTTCCTTTAGAGCTGATTGGAAAACTAGTATGGCTGAGGCTAGATAGGATTTGATAATGAGGTTTCATCTTGTCATGGGTGGACTGAAAGGTAAGAGGGAAAAAAAAATTTATGAGTGTTTTCCAGCTAGCAAATTTGACAAATTTTTAGATCAGCTGCTAGAAAACTTGGCTGTTACAACTAGTCATCACCAACAAGTGAAAAATACTGATGACTAACAGAATGCATCACTATAGTCACAACAGATATTTCATCTCACCCTTTCGCCTATATCTCCACTGGGTCTCCACTAGAACTGACATGGAGGTAGTTAATTGTTGTATTTTTTCAGTTGCAAGTGAGTCTCTAGTTATGAATTAATTAAATAATTAATTCACTAAACTCTCACTAGTGTATCTTTTAGTTAGACTAGATACAACTAGCTCGACTGATTTTAACTCACTTAACTGAGTTAAACTAAATAACAACTATTGTAAATACTCTTCCAACTCTGTCATAACTTTTCCACTTCAATTCTAATTGATTCCTCCATGCATGAGTCACCAACTACCCTAGGAATTTCGTAATTCCTTTAGCCCACTAATTTTCCAAATTTGTTCACTGAAATAAAGTTGAGAGTGCAAGCTTCTGTGATCCATAACATTTTTAATCATAAATCTTCCAGGAAATCACATAAGAAATCTTCTCAGTTCCTCAATTTCTTATGTGATTTCCCATAAGATTTATTATTAAAAATGAAATAAAGTTCTCGAAGAGAATAAGTTGATATTTATTGTCAGATTATTATTAAGGGATAATAATAATCGACATGCATCTATATTTAGATTGACGATCTATAAATAGACTTCACCCAATATTGTAAAAATAGAATCTCATCTATTTTTCACATTTTATCAACCATCTACAAATAGCATCCTGCAACTTATAGAATATGCTCACCATGTCTAAAAATGGACATACACCTAGAAATATCCTGTGGGGCCTACTTAGTGAAGGTGATTACTTTTCACTAAGCTCATCATCTTGTTGAATCTCAAAAGTTCATTCTTTGGAACCAATAGTTCCTCCTCTGCATGAAAATCCAACTCAATCTTAAGGGACAATTGCATGGCTTTCTCCTCATAAAATTTTATATCCCGTCCTACAAAATTCATTATGTTGTTTGGAAAATGCACCCAATAGTTGTGGGGAGCTTCAGTGTACTCCAAAAATATCCCAATCTCATTTGTTGGTTCCAGCTTCTTCCTGGAATCTTCGGTCACATGCACATAAACAAATGAGCCAAAAATCTTAAAATGTGAAACATTAGGTTTCTTATGAGTAAAATACTCTTCTAGTGTACTCATGCCAACTATCCAATGAGGACAATAGTTCTACACAAATAGCGTTATGTTGCATACCTATGCTCGCAGATTTAACAGTAGGCCCTGATCATGCAACATCACTCGTGATGCACCCATAATTATTCGATTCTTTCTTTCTGCGACCCCATTATGTTGTGGGTTATGAGATGCAATCGGTTCTCTCTGAATTCCTTCTTTGCTGCAGAAGTTCTTGAATTCATTGGAGATGTACTCACTACCATTTTTGCTCCTAAGATCCTTCACATGCTTCCCCATGTCTTTCTCCACTAGTGCTTTGAACTCAAGAAACTTTGAGAACGTCTGATCTTTCTCCTATATGAAGTAGATACAACACATTCGAGAAATGTCATCAAAAAATATCACATAGTACTTATGATTTGTTGTCGAAGCAATAGAGAATGATCCACACACGTCTGAGTGAACTCTCTCAAGGATTTCTGAAGCTCGGTTCTCCTTCTCGTGAAAAGTGGCATTTGCATACTTCCCCATGGTACATCCCTTGCATGTGTCTGACTGCACAATTGTACCCTTGGGAAGACCCGTAGAAATCTGGTGGATGACCTTCAAGGCTCTGTAGTGAAGATGGCCCAATATCTTGTGCCATAACTCACCCTCATCTCCTCTCACCACTTTGTTCGCCTTACCCATCAATGTTGTGCAGCAATCTACATCAATTTTATATAAATTATTAACTCGAATCCCAATCTTCTTGGGTTTTCCTATTGTTTTGTGTTACATTAAAGCTTTTCCTTCACTGAAAACTACATCATAGACTCTATCCTCCAACATTGCAATTGAGAATATTTTTTTCTTCAAGCCTGGTACATGCATTACATCTTTTAATTTAAAGGGTTTACTTGACTATCTCTGGAAGGTAATGGTACCAATATTGGTAGTATTGTACCACCCGTCATCACCCATTTTGATATGGATCTGGAGGTCCTTCCCCTCTAAGCTACTAGAAATTTCTTTGTCTCCCATCATGTGAAAGGATGCACCATTATCCAAGTACCACACCAATCACATTGCACTTGACACCATGCATGCAATGGGTGAGAAGTCAACCTCAAATTGTGAGGCCAAAGCCTCACCAGCTCTAGATCTTGAAGCCTTCTTTTTATTCTTCTTTTGTGGACAATTAGTGGCATAATGTCCATGCTCATGAAACTGAAAAAACTTCACTTTGGACATGTCACGCTTCTTGCCATCTTTACCGGACTCAGATTTGGAATGGAATTTATTTCCTTTCCCCTTATTTTCCTTGGATACCTAAGCATAATATTCTTCATCTTCATTCTTATATGAAGATGCATCTCTGGTATTCTGCTTGAATTCTTCTTGCACCAAATCTGAGCAAAGTCATTCCCAATCTGGAAGTTTTTCCCTTCCACTAACAGAGACCTGATAACTATCTCAACTCATGGGAATTCCTAGAACATCTAGGCTCATAAAATAATCATTAGTGACAGTAATTCCGATGCTCCCAAGCTCATCCCAACATTGGACAAACTTTGTTAAATATTTCGACATGGTTTTGCCTTTCTCCATTTTGATCTTCCTGAGTTTATCCTTCAGTGAAAATTTTCTCTGATCATTTCTACTTTGAAATGGATCTGTCAAAGCTTTCCACATTTCATATGGTGTCTCTTTGCCATGGATACTTGATACAATGTGATCTCGTACTCCCTCCAGTAAGATCCTCCTCACCTTTGCAACCTTCTTTTGTGAGGCATCAAGATTTGCAACATTTGTTACAGCGGGTTTGGTAACATCATTGTCAATGAACTATTTCAGCCCATTTTCCTCCAATAATTTCTCCATCCTATATTTCCAAGAAATATAGTTAGAACTGCCCTCGAGTGTATTCTCCAATATCAAGCCATTGAAATCCATTTCGATCCTGAATCACATGTAGCAACAAGAATGTCTTCTCAAAATTCGAATTCTATTCAGTCACAAACTCACCTTGTCCTCCACTACAATGATTTCCTGTGCTCTGATACCATGTAGAAATTATACAAAAATATTTATATCAATGGATTCAATCTGATGAATTAATGTACTAAATATAGATATTGAATCCTTCTACAAAACAATTGCGGAAATTAAACACAATTGCCAATCACATGAAGCAAATAAAGAATCAAATCAAGCCACAACAAGGATAATTTCCTAGGGAAAGATTGTTGCTCAAAAACCCTCTATATTCTATTGTATATTAACCATGGAATCATGAAAAAATTACAATGCACTCTTCTCACAAGAGTCTCTTGCACTGTGCTAATTGTCTCACACTCTCCTAAAAAAACTGGCCAACACTTAGCCAATTCTCAGCCTCTAAACAGCCTGCCTTGCTTGTGCAATTCCTGATGAATGAAATCCCTATTGTTTAGGAATTTTTGCCTTCCTAAACTGTGCAAGGATCATGGGCACTCAAATGGATGTTTGATTTCATGCAAGAAACCCACTAATCACACAACTGATATTTAACCTCCCTTTCACCTTTGTCTCAACTGGGTCTCCATTCAAACTAACATGCATGCATCTATTAATAGAAAATCATCAGTTGCATGCCAGATCACTGATTGTGAATTAAATAATATTTAATTCACTTCATCTCTCACTAGTACAACAAACAGTTACAACTATTTCAACTGACTCTAACTCACCTAACTGAGTTAATTGATTACACATGCATTAAACTAACGCACCAACTGCAATTCGAACTCCATAACTAATATAATTACTCTGCATGCCTCACCAACCACCCTGAACTCGAAATAAATGAGATAACTGAGTTTATCACACGCAGTTAACTATTACAAGTGATTATGAGATAAGATTACATTTTATTTTCCATTTTAATTAAAGAGAAATTAAAATAGACACTGCACAAAATGTAGGACACACTAATGTAGGTGTTTCTAGGACCTATTGGTCCCACACTAGTGTAGGTGCTGCTAGGATCTATTGGTCCCACACTAGTGTAGGTGCTGCAATTTCTTGTTGGACTTCAACATGGTTTTTTTATGTGGATTCCATATTATTTTCTCTTTCATTTAATATATTTAGGTTTATATTTCTTGAATGTTTTTCATAATTATTTTTCGTATTCCTTAAATTCATTAAAAGCGGCATTAGATCTATTTCAAGTGCTAACACATGCCCAAATTGTAGGTTGTATTTTTCCCTAAGGTTAGATACATGTTTCATTATCTCTACACACTAATATTTGTCATTCAATATGCAAAACTATATTTGGGAAACATACGCATAATGAATAGAAGTGTATTCAATTTTTTGGACACACTTTAACACTTATGTTGGTATATAATGAGTAGTACCACAATAAATAGAATGTATTTATGTATTTAATATTTCACATACCTTAGAGTATATTATTTTCCCATAGGTGCCACTAAAAATATTTCGTAAATACCTTGTTGCTATAGTGAATCATGAACAAAATTCATAGAGATCCTTTTTATGTACTATATATATATATATATATATATATATATATATTACCATGTCGAATATCACACCTATATAAAGGAAGGTTTCCCACATCAACTATCTAAAGACAAGTTTCTTAGATATGCAACATTCAATAAGCCATATCTAGGTTAATTGTTGTAGTTAACTCCAAGGATAGATAATGGAAATATTAACCTATTGATGAATCATTAATAGGAGGAGAGAATCATTTATGAATACCCTTTAAATAAAATCAACACCCTATGTGTTATAGACTTCCAAAAGTCAATATGAATGAGTTTGATTAATCTTGGCCAATATGTATAGTTTCCCAAATTGAAAATAACTTTCCCTCAATCAAATATTTGATGACATAATGAAGCTCAAAGTGGGTCTTTTGTACATGAACATGAAGCATTGGTAATGGTTGTAATTACATTACAAGTCCTAAGGGGAATACAATTCCTATAACCATTTTATGAAATCCATTTATGCTCTCTTAGAAGAAGATATTTTTTATTCAAGATGTTGGAAAATTTGCACCAAACTAGAATAGTTGAAGAATTTATTGTAAATTTTTAAAAGTGGAAAATCCACATAAACAACATGCATTTTTTTTTAAATAATTCTTTACCAATGGCAAAAAGGAGGAGGGATCTAGGGAAAAATTATTTATGCCCCCCCTGCCCCACCTACCTAGTTAGAGGCATCTCTATAATTTAGAGAAGAATTAATGTTGGAAAATGTACAAATAAAATTACCCCTTTGTATTCCCCACTTCCTCCTCCTTTTGTCTCTACAACCACTTCCCCTCCTTTTCATCCCTTGATGGTGCATAAGTAGAGTTTTAACTTGCAACATGTTGCTAACATAAATGTTTTTAACATCATTCTAATTGTGATGAAAATTATTTCAAAGGGTATGTATGTGAGGAAATTAATTGTTTCAAATAAATATGGAAAAGTATAAAACCAACTTTAGGTAACTTGAGAATATGTCACTCCTAATCTAGAATCACTAAATGCAACACCTCTAGTTTATGAATAAACTACCTTCTAGGCCCTAAATGTCCATCCATTATTTATTAATATTTAAACACATGAATCCATGAATATTGTGGTATATATTAAGCACAAAAAATTCATTGTATCAATTTATGGTGACAACACACATAATTTTGTTCAACCTATAGTTTATGAAGAAACATATTTTTATGTACATATGGTGAAAATTTTTAAAATCATTACAATCTAAATGGTGGTATGATGAAATGTTGTGCTGAGTATGAGAATGTAAAAATTCTAGTGCATAACGTCTCTTCAATCTAATATGCTCATTGTTGAAATGAGTGGTTTTGATGTAGTCCCGAGTACTGAATTCAAGGATTCATACATGGTATTCACTAAACAAGGTCGTAAACACAACCTTAAAGGATTATAAACCAACTCCCCATGAATAATTACTTCTTATTGTATGGAAAATATATTGAATGAGTACCATTCCAAAATTATTTTCAAATTCCATGACATCGAATTTATTGTTAGATTCTCCACTCCTTGTTATGAAATTCAACCTAATTTTCTTAAAAATGGAGTGTTAGAGAACGTTCATCCATCTTCTATTGTATACAAAATTGTGGTGGTGAGTATGTGAATGTAAAAATTCAAGTGCATAAATTTTCTTCAATCTAATATGCTCACTATTGAAATGGGTGGTTGTGATGTAGTCTTGGGTATTGAATTCAAAGATTAATACATGTTATTCACTACAGAGGGTCATAAACACACCCTTAAAGGCATATAAACGAGCTCCCCATAAATTATCAGTTATTATTTTATGGAAGATGTCTTGAATGAATATCATCCAAAAATTATTTCCTAATTCCATGACATCCAATTTATTGCTAGCTTCCCCATGCCTTGGTAGGAAACTCAACCTAATTTTCTTAAAAAGGGGGCATTAGAGAAGTTTCATCCATATTCTGTTGTGTGTTAATGAAGCTTTAAAAAATGTATGAATGAGATAACCGCTCTCTCCTTTAGGAAGGAATGAAAAATGGAAACCATAGTTTTGTAGTTGAAACTAATACATGCCAAAGGAATAAGAGTGAAATAATGAATATTGTAAAGAATTATATCCAATATAGATTATTTCCTCTATGTGAATTCATGTTTCCACGAATTTTATAATTGGCCTCCCTAAAGTTATTAATAAATTAGTCATTATGGTGGTAGTTAACGACATTCCCAATATATCAAGTTTTTTCTCGACCCATTCATTTATGCCATCCATAATTGTTCATGTTTTCATGGATCATATTTATAAATTACATTGAATTCCTACTTTCATTTTATTGTATTTTGATCCAACCTTCAACAGTAAATTATGACAATATTTTGTTTAAATTATAAGTAACATGAAAAGGAGAACAACTTATCATCCCCAAACAAATGGTCAAGTTGTGGTCATTAGTGAGCACCTGGAAAATTATTAGCAGTGCTTAATGTTAAATTACAATAGTAATGGGTTCAATTACTATTCCTTATAAAATGGTGGTACAATAACACTTATCATGAAACGACTAAAATGAAAATATATGAAGCTATCTCTGGTAAAAATTCCCTCTAAGATATTTATATGACATGACTAGTACCACATATAAAGTTTAGGGATTGGATCACATTATTGGAATCACGATTGTCATTAGACCAAAACGTGCAGGCGTTAGTCTCCACTACAATCGAAAAACTTAGGATCCATGAGAGTAGGTTATTCCATGTCATGAAACACATGGAGAGCGCTGAACCTAATGTCCAACAATCTCCTCGCCGACATGATCTAGTTCAGTTTCAAACTCGAGACATGTCGCTCTGATACCACTTGTTCGAATCATGATTGTCATTAGAAAAAAACCCATAGGTGTTAGTCTCCTCTACAATTGACAGTGTTAGGATCCATGAGAGGCGGTTAGTCCATGTCACGAAACATGCGGGGAGCATTGAACCCAATGTCCAATACACATAATCAATGCAAGAGAAGCAATCCTTCACATGCTTAACGATAATCTAGTTTTGGGTAAAACTAGAATGAACTACTAAGTAGACTATCATTGTTCTAAGAACTCGTTTAAATAATTTGGCATCATTCATTTCTTCATATCTGGCCATATAAGTAGCTTCTATGAAAAACAAACACCATTAAAATCTAGAGCTAAAGTCCTATAGAGCCTGTCAAGCCCTATCGTATATTGGAAGTTGCTTACACATTTACTTTTCCTACCCATTCACATTAGAGTAATTTTGAGGTCTAAAATGGGCCTCCAAAGGAAAATTATAAAATAGTAGTGGAAATAATAAAATAATGTTAGATTACCTCATCAAATTTTGGAATGAAAAAGGAAAAAACTACTTTTTCAACTTTTATTTTTAACTTATATTCCTAGAGTTTTACTCAAATATCAAGCAGGAGAACTCATTGGATGCATAATTTAATTTCACATCCAAGGAGTATCCATGTTGAATACATTTAATGGATCCTGCTACGTAAAAAAAGTGAGAAATACATGAAAAACATGAAAAAACATAATGGCAATCATGTTTTTCATGTATTTGATTTTTCATGTAGTGGGCTCCATCGAAAGTATTCCACATCGTTACTCCTTGGATGAAGAATTCAATTCCACATCCTTTGAGTTCTCCCGCTCAAAATTTGAGTAAACCTGTAGGGAAATAAGTTGAAAAAATGGTTTTTTCATTTATAATTTTTTTTTTATCATTTTACCTTTTTCCTCTAAAAATCATGAATCATACCCCAAGGTTGACATCATCATATTCAATTCTATTGGTTCTTATAAATTTTATTTTGGTTTTACATTTTTCTTTTGAGGCCCATTTTTTACCTCGAAATTTCTCTATTAATGATCCACAAGTGTTTCATTTTTCCTCTTTGAAGAAGATCAAGGGGCATATTTTTAACTTCAAGCTATCTGTTGTATTATTGTTTTGATATTATGTCACTTATAGTCACCATTTTCAACCTTTAATCCCTTACCATGTCCCTCATTATTTCTTTTTTTGCATATTATTCACGTTTCCGTACAAGATAAGCATATCAAATAGGAATCCAAGGTAAAAAATTCCTATTTTATACATTTTACACCTTTTGTTATGCAAATAATCTTGAAATTAATTTTACTAACTTGTTGATATAGGAACCATATATCTTGTAGAATTTTTTTAGTTTTATGGTCACATAAATTCAACTAGGAAACCACAGCTTGGAGATTATTCCTAACCTTCTATAGTTGGCCATGTGTTCCTTAAACCAATTCCAGATAAAAAAAGTAAAGTAATAAAATGTGGTCAAAATCCATGTTAATGTGGGCACCATAACAAAACAATTTGAGCAAATTAGCACCAAATAAACACAAAAGGTACTAAATTAATTGCATGAAAAATTTCATGCATGTTTTCATCAAATTCTAAAAGTGTGGAAGCATTTAATGATTTCATTTGGAAATATATAAGAAAATCATATCTTCTCGTTTCATTTCCACCAATTATAATACTGTTGGGTACTGGATTTGTATACTTTTCTCTCCCATTTTCGCCCACCTTTCTATCTCTTTGCATCATTAATTATTCTAAAATACATAAAGTAAGCCCCTTTCCACTATCTTACATGGGATATTTGATTAATGAAGTAATAGTCATGGAGTTTTTACCTTTGCAGACATTAACTTCGATCTTTTTACAGATTTGGTAAAAGAAAAGGGATTACAGTTGTGAGCCACGGAGTAGCTCCTAAATTCCATCACTATCTTTACCTACTGCTATAACGCAACATACTTCATTTTACCCCAGCATTATTTCAGGATTTTTCATGGTTTTCTTTTGGCAACTAGGTTGTTGTTCTAACTAATTGTATAATTGTAGATATTTAGTTGTTAAAGGAAATCTATGATTTCCTGAACAATTGTATAAAGAGGACCTTCAGGCTGTGAATCGGGGTTAAGAAAGAATATACAGATTTTTTAAGAGAAGCATTTTCCAATTAATTGAATGCATAGCACTCTATTGTTTTACCTATAAATTGTGAGTTTGTTGTAGCTCTGATCAGAGAGTTGGGCCCACTCGTCTGATTAGGTGTTTTGTTCCCTTTCTTTTTTTGATGTTACATTTTAGTTTGTCTTTGTAATTTTTGTTTCAGTACAACTCTACAATTACTTTGAATACCTTTTTAACTCTACAATCCATTTTAATTGATGTTTGAGTAGTTTTCTTGTTCATTAATTAAAGCCTGTGATCCAATAGCAGGTTGTGTGATTGCTCTTGCATATATTGTGCACGTTAGTCTTGAAATAACTAACACCTTCGGGTTGATAATTTATGTGGGAAAATGGTTTGAATATTGTTCACATATGGACACCAACATTTTGGTGTTATTTCCGGGAAAGGCTAATAAGGTGCAAGAACATATTCTGCAATTGATCTAAGGGTCTATATCTCATCTTGGGGAGGGAATTTATTGCCCTACTTCAAGTCTTGACCATAGTGTTTTGTGTTTTTCTACATTTTATTGTTTTCCTTAGAATTGATCACTTGTCTTGGGGAGGGCACCCATTACCCTACTCCAAGTCCTGAGCATAGTGTGTTGTTTTTCCTTGCTTTTATTTTTCATTAAGACCAATATCTCATCTTAGGGAGGGTATTCTCTACCCCGCTCTAAGTCCTAAGCATAGTTTTTAGCTTTTTTTCTTTTTTATTATTTTTCTGAAAAGGGCCAAATTCTAGTCCTAGGGAGTATATTTGATTACCCTAATTTAGGTCCTAAAATTAGATTTTCTTTTTAGTTTATTTGATTTTCTGTTTGAACCCACTCTCTAGTCCCAAGGAGGAAGCTATATGTCCTGCTCTGGGTCCTAATAGCTTTTTCTATTTTGATGAATTATTATCACCAATTGTATGAACAAAGATCTGAATAAGAGAGGCATAGGAAAGCCCCCAAAGAAAGGAAAGGATCTGGGGAGGAAGACCTATATCCAGGAGATCATTGAAAGGGCTAAATTTGAAGCATCCTCTCACGCTGCTGTCAAGGTAAGGGTTCAGAAAAAATTTGAAGGGCAATTAGTTGAACAGCCAGTGCCATCCATAGTACCAGAGGAATTTCTTTCGACGACAAAAGAAGCAACAAATAAGGTATCAGTGGAGGAGATATCATTGATGTTAGCAAAAGGGGAATAAATATCAAGTAGAGGATACAAATAAATAAGCAATTCCAATTGGGATGAAGAACCTCCAAAAGGTTTTTTGTCACCATGAGACCGAGGGAGTGTTTTAAAGCCTCCTTCAGTTGAACTAAGCAATTCCCATTTTGAAAGAGAGTTCCTAAGGGATTTTTCATCACCAAGGAACAAGCGGAGTGCGGTGAAACCTCCTATAGTTGAATCACCCCAAGTACCAGTCACAAAACCAGTTTAAATCCCAGGTGAGTATTGGAAAATATTTATGGCACATGCAAGTTCTTCCATTGATTTTCCAATTGGAAAATGCACTGATGAAGCCCATTCCTTTCACATCTCTGCCTAATTTCCATGGGCTTTCTTCTGAAGACCCTAATACATTCCTCTTCGAATTTGACATTGTCTGTCGCAGGTATGATTATATGTATGATGCTAAGAAACTAAAAATATCTCATGCTACCCTAAAAGGGACAGCCCTGCGATGGTTCATGGGTTGAAGAGGAAGGACTATTTCTTCATGGGATGCGATGAAAGAAACCTTTTTGGAAAAATACCAGTACTACTGTAAATTCCGTGATATCAAGGAGGATATTTTTAAATTTTCACAGAAGGAGGATGTGAACATGGAAGATTGTGTGGAACGATTCAAATATATATTGCAGAGATCAAACCATAATGACCTGGATAAAGATATTCTAAAAATCATCCTTCTCTGGGCACTGAGGGAAGACTCCCTCCAACTTTTGAACATAGTAGGAAAGGGGGATGTTTCAAAAGAATAATTTGACACTATCTATGACCTATGCATTAAGTTTTCAGGAGGGGTTGCAAGAGTGGACAAGGAATTCGGTCATTAAAGACTTCTGGTGAAGGGGTCACAAAGGAAAAATTGGAAACCTACTCGGTAACTTAAGGATTGATATCATGAGCACATTATCCACCCATGTGCACACTCTACAAGCAAAAAAAACAGATAGAGTTGGAAAATACTATGGCTGTATTTTTCCCACATTGCAGAAAGAAGCATCCTTTGAAAGAATGCCCATTAAGCATAGTGGAAGCCTGCACAATCTGTGAGCAGAATCATGCAACCATATCATGCCCTTCCTTGCCAGGAATGAAGGAATTTTTTCAAGGGGCAAGTGAAGAAAATACAGTGGATCAATTGTATTTCATGGGGCCAAAAAATCCATGGCAACCTCGACCACCAGCTATGAATCCAGGTATGCCTCAGGACCCATCTCAGTATTTCAATAATTTTAATATGGGTCCCCAGTCTATACGTTTCTGACCTATGTGGTCTCAATATCAATATCCCCCTTAGCAACAATGGGTTCTGCGGGCCAATTTGAATCCTTCGTGGAATCAGAACTGGCGTGGACCCTCTCCTACCATGCAATTTCCCCAATCTATGCCTCAACAACAACTTCAGTTACCCTCCAATGTACCTCCAGGAAACCCAACCCTTTGACCCCAGCTTCCTATCCAGCCCAATCTGAATACTAATAATAAGGGAATCCAACAAACATATACTCTTAAACTTCCATCTTATACCATTTCTACCGCAGAACTTCACGAAATAAACTTACGATCTGGGAAAATAGCAAATGCTCCCACTTCACCTATTATCATAGAACAGATCGACAGTGAAGTTATTGAACCAGAAAAAAGGATAATTAAGGATAAGCCAGACCAAAACATAACAAATCAAACACCTCCCCAACCTATTCTTAATCAGGGTCATCCAACTTCTCCTCCATATCCTCAACGACTCACCTTGAATAAACAGAACCCTCAAGAAAGGTTTTATTTCCTGTGGGAATTGAAAAAACTCTTTGTCAAAATAACCATGCTACAGACTATGAGGGATGTACCTATATATGAAAAAAATCTCAAAGATTATTGTTCTAAGAAGCCTGGGAAGAAACTAAGGGATCCATTAACCATTCATGTGATGGGTAGACTGTCCGACATCATGCTAGGAAATACCATGCCTATAAAATATGGAAACCCAGGAAACCCAATTATAACAGTAAAAATCAATGGGGTTGAAATCCTAAATGTATTGGTGGATTTGGGTGTTGCCATCAATATCATTACCTCCGAAAAAATGAACACATTAGGTCTCAGAAATGTTAAGCCAACCCCTACTATCTCTGAACTCGCAGATAGGTCTATAATTAAACTAGTAGGGAAATTGGAAGATGTGACTATTTCGGTGGATTCATGGCACTATCTTGTGGACCTCCTTGTATTATAGACACAGTCCTTAGTTGGTGGTCACCCATTGATCTTGTGAAGACCTTGGCTCACAACTGCGGATGCCTACATAGTGTTCCGATCTGGGCATATGATTATATCAAATGGGACGGTTACAAAGAATCTTACTCTCTACCCTCCTACGAAACCCATCCCATCTAAAAAATTATTAACCACTCAAAAACCTCTACCAATAGAAGAGCCTGAACCTAGAAATGAAGAATTCAAACCAATCCTCACTATTGGGTAGGCCCTCCAATTCAAAACAGAAACCGAGGATGATATTATTAACACTTTTATTAATGATCTCAATTTTGTTTCCAGTTCTACTAACCATATTTTAGAATATGCTATGAGTTGTGAGACACAAGAAAAAATTGAACCAGAATATGAAATTCAAGACATTCCTGTAACTTCATCCCATGATAGTATTCCGATTGAAATTGAACCAGGGAAAACACTCAATATCAACCCCAATCTATCTCAATCCCAGACAAAATAGCTTTTAAAAGTCCTTCAAGACCATCAGGAAGCTTTTGCCTGGGATTATACCAACATGAAGGGAATCCTTGATAACTTATGTACTCATCATATTTATATTGAGGAATATTTATGCCCTGTGAGACAGCTCTAACAGAGAATGAATCCTTCTCTAAAGGACATTTTCAAAGAAGAATTACAAAAATTATTGGATGTAGGTTTTATTTACCCCATCTCAGATAGCCAATGGGTATTTCCGCTATTTATTGTTCCCAAAAATAATGGTAAGTGGCAGATTTGTGTAGATTAAAGGGAGCTAAACAAGGAAACTCAAAAAGACCATTTCCCTTTGTCATCCATTGACCAAGTCCTTGACACGCTGGCTGGGAAGAAGTTATTTTCCTTCCTAGAAGGATTCAGTGAATATAACCAGATCCATATAGCCCTGAAAGACCAGGATAAAACAACTTTCACATGCCCATGGGGGACCTTTGCATACAGGATCCGACCATTTGGCCTGTGTAATGCTCCTCCCACCTTCCAAAGGGAAATTCTGGGAATATTTTCTGATTTGGTCGATGATAGCATTGAAATCTATATGGATTATATTATTCCATATGGAAACTCATTTGAACAGGGATTGGAAAATCTAGAGAAAGTACTGGAAAGATGGAAGAAGACCCATGTATCTCTGAGTACAGTCAAACGCCATATGATCAGGGAAAAAGGAATAGTATTGGGACATTTTCTCTCATTTTTTGGAAGTCGAGTTGATCCAGCCAAAGTAGACGTAATATTACACTTCCTAGTACCAAAGACACCCACACAGGCACGTAGCTTTATTGGTTGTGCTGGTTATTACAGATGCTTTATAGAAAATTTTGCTAAAATAGCAAATCCACTTTTTCAATTACTAACAAAAGATGCAGAATTCATGTGGACTGAAGACTGTGAAGTAGCTTTCATGAAAATTAAGGGACTGATTTGCAACACTCCAATCCTTCAAGGACCTGATTGGGAATTACCATTTCACATACATGCTGATGCTTCTCAAACAAGAGTAGGAGCTATTCTAGGATAGCATGTAGACAAAACACTGTATGCAATCTACTATTTCATCAATAATCTAATTCCTGTTGAACTTAATTACACAGTGACGGAGAAGGAATTCTTGGCTGTCATTTATGCTATCAAAAAGTTCTGGCACTACATCACCAGGTATCCTACTTTTTTACATATTGATCATGCAACAATAAGGTATTTGATCAATAAACATATCGCTCCAGGTTGTATTACAAGATGGTTGTTATTGCTTCAAGAATTTGATATTACAATAATACACAAACCAGGAAAAGATAATGTAGTTGTTGATTTCCTGTATATAATGGACAACAATGATGAATGCACACCTATAGAAGATATTTATCCCGATGAGCATATTTTTTTAGTTTCTACTAAACCTCCATGGTATGTAGATATTGCTACATATCTTTCTACAGGGAAAGTGCCTCATCATTTGTCATACAGGGAAAAGTGAAAAATTATTCATCACAGTGCCCGATATTCTTAGATGGCAGGGTACCTCTTTCATACAGGAGCTGATAAGCAGATTCGACACTTTGTATCTGAGGATGATATTTATGAAGTATTGAAGGTTGCCCATGATGGTGCTTGTGGAAGGAATTTTGCAGATAAAATAATAGGCCATAAAGTGCTAAGAATGGCATATTACTAGCCTTCTATCTTTTGGGATGCATAAAATTATGTGAGGAGGTGTGATAGTTGCCAACATATGGGGCAGCCTGGTCAAGCTGATGAAATGCCCTTACAGGAATAGGTAGTCCTCAAACCTTTTGAGAAATGGGCTATCAACTTCATTGGGCCCTTCAACCCACCCTCCTAGCAAAGGGTTCACATTTTGGTCTGTACATATTACGTGACTAAGTGGGTAGAAGAAAAATCTGTTTGGAAAGCAACAGAGAAGGTAGTTTCAAATTTTCTATTTGAAGAAAATTTTTCTCATTACGGTACTCCAAGAGAGATTGTTTTAGATGGAGGAGCACAATTTACATCACACGTTATAGCAAAGCTTATGTATAAACATGGGGTCAAACACAGGGTTACATCTCCATGCCATCCCCAGGCGAATGGGCAAGTGGAAAGCACAAACAAGACATTGGAAAATATCTTGATAAAAAATGTGGCATACCATTGTTAGGATTGGGCTTAGAAGCTGCCTAAAGCTCTCTAGGCATACATAACAACATAGTGGAACACAAATGGGTTTTCACCATTTGATTTGGTTTATGGGAAATCCCCGTTGTTTCCAATAGAATTTGAAATTAGTATGCTTAGAATACCTCTTGAAGTTGGTTTGGATCTGTCAGGCACCCAGAAACACCGACTGGCCCAGCTCAATGAACTAGATGAAATCCATTCAATGGATGTCTAAAGGACTACTGCTATCCAGCAGTGGAGAATGAAATGGCTCAACAAGTTTATCAAAAACAAGGTGTTTCATAGGGGAGACTGGGCATTACATTATGACTCCTGCTTTAAGGATTTTAAGGGAAATATTTGCACTCGTTGGATGGGACCTTACGAGGTGGATGTTGAATTTGATAATGGAACAATCAGGCTAGTCACAATTGATGATACACATGCTTAATTCATAGAAAATGGACATCGCCTGAGATTATCCCACCACCCACCCTCTAAGGATGCTTTCAAAAAACATCTCTCTGAGAAATCTGGTTTGAAGGTTATCAGCGTAGAGAACTCTTCCTCTGCATCCTTTCTCTCTCTCTCTCTCTCTCTCTCTCTATATATATATATATATATATATATTAAAAAAAATGAATAAATATTGTTACTATTTATTTTGTTGTCTTTTTTCAAGAGTTACTACTAAGGCGTAATGTTTTAAAGATCAAAAATTTCTTCTATGTATCGATGTTGTTACTCCTTGGAAGTAGCTACTCATAATGTTGATACTCGGTTGCTGCTACTCATGATTTTGTTACTCGATTTCTGTTATTCATGATGTTGTTAATACCATGGAAAATTTGAAAGATGGAAATTTATCTTAAATTTTAGAAACATTGGCGAATCCCACTAGTTCATAATATGCAATCTGTAAAATGTTTGGAGATACTTTTGTAAAAATATTCAAATTTATAATAATTTTATATAGTCTCTATATAAATTTTTGGCGATTCTTAGGGTAAAATAATTTCAAACTATAAAATTTGGGTAATTTTTTTTTAGAAAAAAATTGAAATTAGCGAATCTGTTTTTTTCAAAAAGTATAGAAAATTAACCGACCTACGAATACCAGCCCCTAAAATTTTCCCTGCGTATTACTCGATTGCTGCCACTCATGATGATGTTACTTGGTTGCTGCTACTCATGATTTTGTTACTCGTTTGCTGCTACTCATGATGTTGTTACTCGGTTGCTGCTACTCGCGATGTTGTTACTTGGTTGCTGCTACTCACTGTTGTTACTCCTTGTTTTCTTTTAGCCAGATGTTGTTACTCTAGATGCTATTACTCGCACTATTGTTACTCTAGATGTTGTTACTCCGGATGCAGTTACTGGCACTACTGTTACTCCAGATGCTCTTACTCCAGATGTTGTTACTCCAGATGCTACTACTTGCACTGTTGTTACTCCACATGATGGTACTTCAGATGTTGTTACTCGCACTACTGTTACTCCAGATGATGTTACTCCAAATGTTATTACTCTGGATGCTCTTGTTACTTTGGATATTGTTAATCGCATTGTGTTTACTCTAGATGTTGTTACTCCGGATGCTGTTACTCGCATTGTCGTTAGTCTAGATGCTGCTACTCATACTACTGTTACTCCATCTGCATCATTACTGCGCTGTCATTCTACCAACCGTCACTTCGTCCAAGTAGGCCGCTAGGTACGTCTCCACTTGAATTTTACGGATTTAATTAAATATCCCATGTGAATATATTAATGCCATGGACAACAACTTTTAAATTGGTGGGGTGCTTCCATAATTTAACGAAAATGTAATGATGATTTCATAAGTCATTATTACAATTCTGTGTGTGGTACACCCTACGATCCTTATCATAATTTGTATAATCATTAAATATTTATTAGGATCTGCAACACATCCTTTCCACCTCATATGAAATAATTACTATTCCATTCATCGCACTTACCATACCTTTTCATGATTTTCCTCATTTCTCGAGAATTACCATCAGTATTTACCGTTACTACCCCTCGTTTTTCACCATGTTGTTTTTCCAAATTTGGTACCCACCACTCCATCTAACGGTTTGTTGTTCCAGAGTGCTGTTATAGTCTGCATAGTATGGGCGGACTGGCTGTGCAACATGAACTTGAAAATACAGTCTCGGTCCATATTAATCTGGAGGTATGGTAAGTTTTTGTCGATGCAGGATGGGATATCTACTTTCGTAGATTGCAAGGGTTTGATAAAGGAATTACCATGGAGTTTGCACTTAATTTGGATGATAATTATTCGTGAGTAAGAGGATTGGAAATTCCTATCACAGAAGAAATAATTGCAGAAGTTAGCAGGCTGAGACAGCAAGGGAAGTAGTGGTTTTCTCGGAGAGCTCCTCTCCCAGAGTTTCTCGAACTGTTCTTACAGGTAGGAGAACGTGAATGTAAGTTTGTACCATATCCATGGAACAAAGTAGCAGGTTTTGTAATAAGGTACATAACCTGCGCAGGACGAGCCACAACCATGTTCAAATCTCACTTTAAAACTTTAACTCACCTTCGATTTCCACAGGCTCAGGTGCATTCCTTAAAAATTCCTTTCTTTTTACTAAAAATTTGCAGCATATGGCACAGTCTGCTCAGCTTTCACACCAGATCCTGGCAGTGCTCTCCAATCATGGATTGGTGCATTTATTGGTCATGCATGTAATAGTCAGATTTTGAGTCTCTTGGGAAGAACTCTACGAGTCATCAGAAGAAGAGATAGCAACCGTCTTTGTTGCTAGAGAAGAAGAACCGGTCTCTCTGGCTGTTTTAGCAGAGGAAAAACATTTAGAGGACATGGAATTAGACTAGGAAGAACCAGAAGAGATGGAGATGGATATTGATCAGGAAGAACCTGAAGAAATGGGAATGGAGGAGACAATTGGCGACATAGTCAAGGTTGTCACACAAGAAATAGCCTCGCCTTAAGAACCCACGGATGAAGGAATTATGGATATAATGCATGAAGTTGAGACTATCATACAGTTGTCAAATTTTTTTAATGAATAACACTAAGGTGGAACATCAGACAGAGGGATGGCAAGTCATGTCGTTTTGCAAGAAACAACATCACCTGCCCAAGAATATATGAATATTGAAACAAGTGGGGTTGCTACAAAATAACCAACCCCATTTCAGGTAGAACAGGGAAATACGGAAGATTCAACCTGCGAAGTTGGCACTGCTCCACAAGAACCAGTGCCGACCGCAGAAGAGGAATAAATCCATGAAGAATAGGAAGATAGAGGAGAAATAACCAGCGAGGTCGATATTGTCCCACAGGAACCAGTATCGACTGTAGAGGAGGGAATAATATACAAAAGGCAAGAGGAAAGAAGGGAAACAATCCTCAGAATCGATGTTGTTCCACAAGAACTAGCATCGACCTCGACTGAATTAGTAGTGCATGAAAATCCATCCCAAGCTGGAAATGAGGATGATGAAGCTATTCCCTGTTCTTCATTTTAGTCTATGATGCCTAGCTGGGTGAGGGGATTCTGCTCGTCCCAATGATTAATGGGGGAAATAACTATCCCACCAGTGCTTAAGTTCATCAACCTACGAAAGGACATGACCAATATCGGCCTAGTAATTGTTGAATTGCAGCTGGAGCACCCAGAGGCTTGCAAGGGAGACAAAATTCTTGTGGAAACAGTGAAACATAGGATGGTAGATGGAAATTTTGACCAAATAGTAGGATTCCCTGAGGTAAATATAGAGGAGGATGCCCCCGAAGATAAGGATCCCAGCCATAAATACCCAATAGAAGAATGATTTAATAATATCGATAGCATTCCGCCGCCTCCTGAACCTATTACAGGCCTGAAAAATGAATTCATTTTCCAACAAGAATATATTGAATAGTGTGAGAAAAGAATATTACCACTCAAGAAAAGGTACCAGGCGCAGTTCAATGAAACCATGAGATTAAATAAGGAAGTTCGAGAGTTGAAGATGCAAGTTTCCTGGTTGAAGAAGAAGTTAAAGGTCTACAAGTGGAAGGTAGTAAATCCAAAAATTGAGGTCTCCTCCATAGCTACATAGACTGGTCTAATCGAATAGTTGTTTGAAGGCCGAGAATTATTCCTGGCTGCTGAAATTGAGAGATGGAAATCTACTACGAATGGACAAATAAAGAGATAATGCGAGTCCGCGAACAGGCTGTCGGGATCGTTACAGGATACATAGATCAGTTGGATAAGGTGCAACAGAAGTAAGAAAAAAAAAAGACCAAGATAGAAGAGTCGGAAGAATAAGTGTAGTTGCTACAATCCGATAAGGAGAAGATGTTTTCCCTAGTGTAGCGGGTAATGGCCTGTAGGCCTCTTGCACATACATGTGCCTTATTACTTCATGAACAATTTCTTTTATTTTGTCTTGAGATTATATAAATAAATTTGGAACGAGATTGAGGATCCCATCCAGTTTCTCTGTATCTTGAAAATTCATGATATCATAGGACAACACTTAATGTGCGATCTCTACATGCATGGTTACTTCTTGAGGCATGATCATGCTTTTAAGCCCATTCCATTCATGAGGGATATCCATTTAAGAGCTTTTTCCTCCTACACAATCAATCATATTAAATGGAGAAAGTCCTACGATACGTTTGAGGAAAACCAAGTCAGAAGGCCGCTAATGATGAGAAAGGAGCATGGCCAGTTAGCAAATATTTATAACAAGCATTTTACCTTTCTACAGATTGAGGGGCCTAGAGGACACAAGTTGAAAATCCAGAAATGGTGTGCTGACCTCTGTGTCAGGAAGATTACAAGTTTTCATAAGGAAGCATTGGACATCTGTTAGAGCAGGTGGATGTTGTCATCTTCAGTTGTCAGAAGTCGAGAACCATTTGGAGCACCTAAATTTGAAAGGGAACTAGAAATGATTTCACATTTTGTGGCATGAATTTAGACTTGTGGGGTTAGGTGGATGGGGTCGAGGTTTCAGTTTCCCCTTATTTTGTTGCCAGTCAAGCAATATACTCTTGCAGACAAGTTTGATCCAAACTGGTGGAAGGATGTTGTTTTGATGGAAGGTTATAAACCCCCTGGGACAGAAATGGCCGAAGAATATGATCTCACATAGCTTCATGCCAGTAACAGTCAGTCCAACCCATATCTGAGGAAACGACAAGATGCATGAGGACATGCAGATAGATCAGTTGGGGGGAGATGTTGGGTACCATATTTGTATACTTTTCTCTCCCATTTTTTCCCACCTTTCTATCTCTTTGAATCATTAATTATTCTAAAATACATAAGGTAAACCCCTTTTCACTATATTACATGTGATATTTGATTAATGAAGTAATAGTCATCAAAGTTTTACCATTGCAGGCATTAACTTTGATATTTTTACAAATTTGGTAAAAGCAAAGGGATTACAGCTGTGAACCATGTAGCAGCTCCTAAATTCTAGTGCTATCTTCATCTACTGCTATAGCGCAACAAACTCTATTTTACCCCAGCAATATTTCAGGATTTTTCATGGTTTCCTTTTGGCAACTAGGTTGTTGTTGTAACAAATCGTATAATTGTAGATATTTAGTTGTTAAAGGAAATCTGCGATTTCCTGAACAATTATATAAAGAGGGGCTTCGGGCTGTGAATTGGGGTTAAGTAAGAATATACATATTTTGTAACAGAATCATTTTCCAATTAATTGAATGTAGGGCACTCTACTGTTTTATTTGTAAATTGTGAGTTTGTCGCAGCCCTGAACAAAGAGTTGGGCCCACTCTTCTGATCAGGTGTTTTTTTCCCTTTATTTTTTTTATGTTACATTTTACTTTGGTTGTGTAACTTTTGTTTCAGTACAACTCTACAATTGTTGTTAATACCCTCTTAATTTTGCAATCCATTTTAATTGATGTTAAAGTAGTTTTCTTGTTCATTAATTAAAGCCTGTGATCCAATAACAGGTTGTGTGATTGCTCTTTCATATACTATGCGCATTAGCCTTGAAATAACTAACTCCCTTGGGTTGATAATTTATGTGGGAAAAGGGTTTGAATATTTTTCACATTTGGATACCAAAAAACACCATGGGCTATGGGTGCCACTGTGTCTAGCATAGACTCTAAAATATTATTTTAATTATTATATAAATAATGTTTTAGATACCTCAAATGGATATTCATAGGTATAGCTATGAAGAAATAGTGTTGTAACTTGATTTTGAGTGTTAATATAAGAATGTGTATTTCATAGATTCATGTGTTTATCTCTATATAATTTTATTTTCCTTTAGTTCTATAAATTTGTTTGTAGTGTCACTCAAGCCTAGACATGCCCTATTTGAGTTAGTATGCATTGAATTATTTCTATTAGAATATTTTTCACTTATACAAAAAATCAATCCTAATTTCATTCATTTCTTGTTATTAACATTTCCATTCATTTTATATTATGAACATGATTAATGAATGCATTTACATAATATTTGTAGGTACAATAATACACAAAATTTCGTTGAATATGTTGACTAACTATATAGTCACAATATTCTTCATCTCGCTGATGAATGAAGGATTGTGATATGAGATTATAGAATTGTAATAAAGTAAATGAAAAACATAGTGGTCAGTGTGATTCTTATAACATTTAATTAATCTCTTGTTTGATAAGTGTAATCATTTAAAGATAGTTTATTTAAGCTAAAAATCCTTAATTAAGAATTAGTAATGGACTAACTCCTACACAAATAGTATAAGCACTTCACAAGAATATGTTCCTTGACAATAATTTAAAGTAACAAATTATTCATATAAATTACCTAAAATGTTTTGAAACATTTCTAGGGAAGTGTTAAAAGGAGTTAGTTTATTTGATGTATTAGTTTTAATGCATTTATGTTGACTTTAAATCATGATAAATAGAATGCATGAATCTCGTACATAGAGACCCTAGACATAAAGATCTTATACATTTATTTAGTATTATAACTACTCCATCTCATGATGCAATAAGATCCATGCCATCATTTGCAGGTATAGTTAAAGGAGGACAATAATTAGATAGAATGGTGGCTGGTGGCTTCTCATTATATAGTTAAATCCAAAAAAGAATAAAGTGTTCCAAAAGTATCTAGTCCACAATAATTTGTCGTACTTTCACCTCATCAAATGGATAAATAACCGATTAGTGGACAACCAATAATATCACTTATAGAGAATATTATAGGTGAAATGAAATAGTATATTTCATCAAAGGAATCTATACAAGGTAATGTGGATGAAAATTAAGGGTAAGAATGAATAGAATGAACCAAAAGAACAAAAAGGATAGGTAAATCAATTGTTGAAAAAGAGTTTGGATTTCCTAATTTGGATCCAACAACACATTTTCAAATGAAAAGTGTTCCACCATCAATATTACCTAATTCTTTCATAAAAAAATTGAACGTCCTAAGGCTATCCCTTTTAAATTTTATTTACTATGTCATAATTATGATTAATCAATTTATGCTCAAAATATCAAATTATTTCTAGCTACTCTTAAAGGTGCACATTTCTGTTATTTTTTTGGATTTGGAGGTATTAATATTAAAATTGGGGATGAAATGTGCCAAAAATTCCTTGCAAAATATCAATACTATTAGGTAAATGGTGATTTGTGAGACAAAATGTCTAAAATGGCATAAAAAAAAAATAGATGAAAGACTTGAAGATTATATAGAAATATTTCTTGATAATGTAGAAAGGAATAAGTAACATAAATTAGATCTCGACACTCTTAAAATCCTTTTGCTTCATGGAGTAAAATATGAATGGATAGATGTACTTAAACCCATGGGAAAAGGAGGTGTCACAGTTAAATAATCGATAAAATTATAATCTATGCAAACATATTTCTTGAGGAAAAGAAAAATATGGTGAGGGATCTAGAGCTGTTACTTCTACAATTAAAAAATATATAAATGTTGGGTTAAGTGGAGGTGAAACTAGTAATTTATTGGAAATGTTCAAAAATTATATTCTTATTATTCTTAGCTTATAGTTAGATAATTTCAAATTTATGCACAAGCATGAAGAAGGGAATGCACCTTTGTTTATTTTTTTGTCTAGAAATAAACTTTCATGGAATATCCTTTGAACAATATATTTAGCTTTGTGGCATTTGTCATATAATGGAGTCCATTCATTGTAGGTAAATGTTTTATCCATTATCATTAATAATTGAGATCGAGTGCAAAAGATATGGTTTCCTAAGATAGATAATTTCTTCCATGGAATTTAAATCCTCTAAAGTTTGTTAAATTTTCTTTCTACATTGATTTTAGTGCTCTATTAAACTTTTTTGATGGTCGAGGGAATTTATGAAGTTTTCACTATGAAAAAATTTGGATTTTTCCAACGTTTGGTGAATTCATTGGTGATTAGCAATGTTAATATAGTTTTCTCATGTAAAATTATCACTTTCACCAATAGTTAATGAATCCATTGGTGATTTTTCATTTCCATTGCCACTTTGAAAAGGCCATCAAAAATTAGTGAAATTGATAAATTTTTCTCATGTAAAAATATTAAATTTCCTTCATGGTTGATGAATCCCTCAAATACTTTGTTAATTAGAATGTGGCCTTTATTCATATGTGATATTTGTTTATAATATAATAATAGAAAATCACATACATATATTTATATTAAATGAAATATTTGAATACATATTTGAATATAATACACTAGGTAATGGATTAATGTTCAATATATAACCCATTTGTATAATTAAATGAAAATTAATATCAATGAGATCTAGACGATAACAAGGTAGGGTATTAACTCAAAATCACCTCAGAGTGACACATGGACTAGGATATCACATCACCCACCACATGTCAATTGTGTGTTCATGTAGAGTTAACATCAAGTATGAAATCTTAAAAAGGACATAACTTGATGATATGGACTCATATTTTGATAAATTTTATATGGTTGGAAATCACTCAATCTATAGAAGGAAATGGTGGCCTTAAAAATGATTTTCAAGTTAAGTAAAAAAATGAGAAATTTATATACATACTTCCTTAAAGTGACATAGGAGGTCAAGCACGAAGTGGTTGTCACAATGTACTATAAGAGCCATTTGTTACCACACTTAGGATGTGTGGGATAGAAAAGTAAAATTTTAATTATTTGGTAACCAAAAAGATTGGCATAACTTTATTTAATTCATAAAAATGGATTAAACCTTCACTTTTCAAATGTGGTAAAATAATATGGATTACTTATTTATATGAAATTTCTATGTAAATGATTAATGTTGTGATAGTTTCTGAAGGTATACTTATATTTCATGCCTATAATGAGTGTGTTAAGTTGGTGGTGATAAAATTTCACATGCTAGCCATATAAATTGGTAGAATTATATGGAATGGAATAGTTTTATAAATTTATAATAGAATTTATATGGTAGAAAACTATATGTATATGGTACCCTAATGACAACTTTATCAAGCAGGTTGCCATCAACTTTATCAAGTAGGTTGGCATCAAGGACAACACTCTGCATCATATTTCTAACATAAGTATTGCATGATTTTGTATTATGTGATTGGATAGAAATGGCTTATTGTCTTAGCACTTAGAAGATCTAATGAAGTGGAGATACATCAATACAATGATATAGCACCATATGAAAGAGACATCACATATCAAATATGAGGAATTAGATGAGAGGATGGTTATAGAAACTCATTTATATTTGAAAAAGACAATGAGAAGTATGAATGATAAAATTTGGAGTTGTAGAGATGATAATGAGAGGCCTATGAGAGAACAAAAAAAAGTAGTCTAAGCTAATTGAAGTGTTTCTACATTGTATATTAGAAATAAACAAGAAATCACAAGAAGGACCAACTACCATTAATGCAAAGAGACATCAAACCAGAAAGTAAGAAATCCCATAAAAAATACAAAAGCATGGGCTAGAATGAGTAACACAAGCTAATATTCCTAAAGCAAAAGGCATAGGAGTATGAAGAAGGAAGCATTTATGGAGGATTCCTTTATAGATTCCTATAGTTAGAGAAAAAACACCTTTGAAATACTTTTTAAAATTGTGACAAGATCCAATTTTTATAGGAGGAGAAGGAAAAAACATTCCTATATTTATTTACCTGAAGATTTTAATAAGGAAACCAACCTACCTTAAATAGTGAGATCAAGAATAGTGAGGAAGAGAAGGATTGGCTTCTAATATTAAATAATTATGTCTAATTGTGAAACTACTCTCGAAAAATGAATATCAAAGTAGTCATCCTCAATTTGAATGGAAGATATTCCATTTCATGAGAATGCCTCAAAAATTTCAAAGGAATCAATAAGAGATGGTTGACTTAGAAGCAATTCCAATAATATGTTTTGAAGTACTTGTTAGAGAGGTATTATGATGGAAAATATTACAAATTTTCATGAAATCAAGTTTAGATGGCTAATAATGGATCATTATGTTAAAAAATTCATAGAGCTATTAAGATATGTTACATACATCAATGACGAGAATGTGAAATACAATGCTTTCTTAGTGGGTTTCCATGGTCCTTTTAGGATCGAATTGATTTTGAAGAATCTAAGATATTAGATGACTCCATACAGAATGATAATACTACCTATTAGTGATCCATGCACAAGACAAAGTCCCATAATATTTTTAGGAACAATGATAACTATGGATTAAATAAAAAAAGTATTCAAGTCATAATGATACAAGAATATGGGAAAGAGCTCTAAGTACAACTATTCGACTAAAAGTGTGTACCATCAGAACTATTTCAGAAGAAGTGGAAATAACCTAGTAGAACCAATGAAGGATAATGATACAAATAATTATATTGTCTTTTATCCATCTCAATGCATTTTTAGTGGAAAAAGTGGAGGAATCAGCTGACGGGACTACTCTACCGATAGGACCTGGTTTGGAAAAATGGGTCTAAAATCTTATGGGAGAATTTTGAGGCATCAAACAAAATGTTTTAGGCATGAAAATTTACTGCTCTATTACCACACATTTTCATGCTATTCCATACATATATATCTTTCCAATGGCTTAAGAAGCACATTAATCAAATTTCGTATGTGAAAGTGATGCCACTCAAATGTTTACCTTCCTATGTTCACCACCATGGCTCGAGAAGATATTGCAGCATTAACCATTATTCATGGAAAAGGGTATACCCATGTGATTATGATCTAAAGGACTCTAGAATAGTTTATATTGCAACTCTGGCTAAGGTTTGAGATAGTCAAACATAAACCCTAGTAGGCTATTGGGTTATGTTATAACCAAGCCACTAGGAGGAAGAGGCATTCAATTATTTTGAGTGATTTTTTCCATAATTGAGAAAAAATAGCCAAGAGGGATAGGAGGTAGAGTACACTAATATTATTTTTTCATTATAGCATCCCATTCACCACAAGCCATACTTATTTGTACATGAAACCATATTTCCATACAGCGAAAGAGAGTTCAGTGGCCTCACCTTCCACAAGGTTTTCTCCCAAAAGGGCTTTCCAAAGCATTTATATTGTCTTCTGTGTGTGTGAGAGATTTTATTTTACTATTAATATCCATTTTTTGTATAATTTCAAATCACATGAATGCAACAATTACAGTAAAATATACAAATCTATAAATTTAATAAAATTGTAATAGTGGAGAATTTCAAATTTTTATTATAATATTATCATATGTGTTGTGAAAAACTTTCCAGTGGATTATCAATGGAATTTAATGGATCGTATTGGTATCAAATAATGTTTATTTGGGTATTTTATGGAGATTTGTAGGGGATCTATATCGGCGGGGTTGAAAATCATAAAACCCTAATCATGGTCAATGAATTTGCAAATGACCCACGTGATCTTGCAAGCGTAAGTTTTTCGTGGTTGGAACAAAAATTTGCAAATATTACTCGTAATGTAAACCTCCTCATGATGTCCTTGAGAAACAATATTGGTATATTTTGAGAATATGGGGGTTCAAATGTAGAGGAAAAATCATAAGTTGGATTGGGAGATCGAAAAGAAACGAAGAACCAGTCGAAGAAAGAACCCAGAAAAGATCAACCCAATTCGAGTGTCGTGAAAAAATCATAGCCCCTATTTAAAATGGAATAAAAATTTGATATCAAGTTGTACCAAAATGATATCAATGCTCTAAAGATGAACCAGTAGTTGTATAAACTAAAATTTTATTTCAGTATCCATCAAATTGAGGAAGGACAGAAGATCTCATTTGCACGACTGATATTGAAGGTCCATGCACTGACTTGGTGGGAGAGCCACTTGGAGACCCTGAGGTTTGAGGGAGAACCTCCATTTATTAAGTGGGAGGACTTCAAACCCTAATTAAGAAACAATTTTATCCCATTGGGTACGTAGAGGACCGTTGGATATGGTGGTATTACTTCAGGAAAACTCAAAGCCAAAGCATGTAGGAGTACATCACAAAGTCTAGAAAGATGGTTATAATGTTGGATATATCTTCAAATAACCCAAATGTACTCCTAAATTATGTGAGGGGTGTACATTTTCATCTATCTTAGCATGTTAATTTTCTTTAGGGCTATGTTGGCCCGATGGATCCTGACCCAGGTTTGGAGTTGAGGTTAACCAATAAGACCCTCTTACTACTAGCCTTTCTGGAAGTGACCTGCTTGCGCAACTCAGAGTCTCACCCGAAGTAGTATGGGGGGGTGTTGGAACCAGGTTTCCACACCATGAGGAATAATTGAATGATGTGGGTGCCTTTAGATCTAAAACAACAATGAACAGACCTTCATGCTAGAACCCTAACCAAAAAGCCTTGACCAAATAGATTTAGGTCAATTATACAGAATATCTTGTGAGAGGGCTTAACATAGTCCACAATCCATGTAATAACCATTAAAATATCATATTAAGCCCAACAATACTAGATCCATTCAGCAGTCATTCATCTAAATCCATAAATAGTTGCGCAATCGATCTAAATTTAGATAGCATAGTAATCAGAAATAACATGTAGAAAATGATCATAAAGCAAGTAATAGATACATTTGAAGCTCAGATATTATTCCAAACAACTCTTTATTCATTCACAATTAAGATATTTTGTACAAAACCTTTAGTCTACCAGCACACATAGCTAGCGGGGTTCACACACAGCGGGACTAAGGTCTCCATGCACGCAGCCAATAGGAGCCTTTTAACCCAGACAATTCACTCAAAAACTATAAAAAAATAAACATATATATCATCATCAATTCATTCCTTGTATCTATCGACTTGATCTAGAATCTTATTTATACCTTTATCCTATGCTCATCTAAGGTCCTCAAACCGTGGTTTGTGGCCCCTACTTCTACCCTTTAACCCATTACAACTCATGAGGGGCTTTGACTCACCCCAAATCCCCTTGACTTGTGCTTCACATGACTGAAATTTATGAAAATATATCAAAATTCATCAAAATTTGGTCCTAGGTGACCCTGCTCCAACAGGCCCCCAACATAATCTTGTGACTCGTCTGAAGTCATAGCAATACGGGGTTTTTAATTTTCTTATGTATTTATTCAATGGTAGTAGTAAAGGGCACTAGGACACCTAAACTTTGATCTATTTCACTCTACGAGGTATCTACGAGCTTCTGTGATATTGGTCCTTCTGCGGTCAGGTTGACACTTTGCAAGGTCTGAATGAGGTTCTTAACTGCGGCATCCAAGTCTTCAAACAAATTCATTGCCTATTCCTCCTAGAGCTTCATGCACTCAATGAAAATTTTCTTCTTTCTATGGTGCTCCTCAACTTCATCTCGCAGAGCTTGGCTTATCTTCAGGTAGGCCATGCGCAGGAAAGGAGTGAAAGTGCGCAAGGCCTCCTATAGGTCATGAAATTTGTACTCCTGGTTGATCTTCTTGACGAGTGGGTCTGTTTAAACAGAGGTCAAAAATCCCATGGTTTTCTCAAGCAGTGTTGAGCCCTTTTCAATGTTAGCTGGAATTCTCTCAGATGCATCTTTTCTAATGCGGCCTAGTGTGCGCACACCTCCGAGGGGGTATCAGGTTGAAGATTAGCCTACAGTGCTGCAATTTACTACTCAAACTCCACTTTTATTGTCTACATTTCTGTTCAGGAATATTTTAATGCTGCAACCAGGCTTTTGATCTTAACTTGTGGCATGGTAGATGCTCGGATGACCACTTCAGGAATATCACTGCACAGTATTTCAATTAAAGTCTCCAAATTTTTCACGTTGATCCACAGTCACCTGCTGTTTTGTTTGTGTCTGGAACGACTCTTCTATTTTTGCTGCATTTTTCTATTCTACCTCACTCAACTACCGTTGCACGTGCACCTCCCTCTACTACAGCTCGTCGGAAATAATTTTTTGGAGAGCATGTAGCTTTCCACTTGGCAGCTTTTCTAAATCAATTTCGGCCTTAAGGCAGGTTTGCACCTATGCACATAGCTCCAACTACTCCATTGTCATGGCTGCGCTCGGGAAGAGGAATATTTTACTATCTGTTGTTGTGGTGATCGTGGCTATCAGCAGGCTTGCTTTCATAGGCCTTGCTTCATCCACGATCACTTGCAAATTGTCTTCCTTCAGCTACAAGACCTGCAATCCAGATTATAAGGCCTCCACTGTAGTCTTGTAATCCTCCTCCATGGCAGTCCATCTATCTTCAAAGATAAAAGTGACTACATCTATAATGTTATATGGGTCCTCTTATGTCATAGTGACCCTTCCCCTTCTTTCGGGGACCTTTCAAATTTTCTGTGCCTTTCTTGGTGCAGTGCGGAGATTCGTCACCCTCACAATCTAACCAATATAATCCTTTGGGGTCTGTTTAGCCTCACCTCCATGATCATGATCTTTATCCTTATCTTCTTCGAACTCCCTCTTACATTCCTTTTGTGCTGCTTCTTTTGCTGCTTTGTCAGTGCGTGGCTTATCCCTTCTATATTTTTCTCCTGGAGTGGTTTTTTTCCTTGAGGTAGAGGTCGCAAAGGGCTAAGTGGAGCTAAGCCCCACTTTCCATGCTACTAGCCAGGTCACAATGACCTGTTCGACCTCTGCCTCTATTACCATGAATGGAAATTTATGCCATGCAAGGTCATTACGTGCCCTAATCTGCACATGGTGCATTGTGACCTGAAAATCAGTGATTCTCTTGTATTTCTCATAGATTACTAGTGACATTATTGGACATGAGTGGATTACAACAACCATTGCAGCCTCAAAGAGCACCTAGAAAATCTTGTTTTCTTTTATGCACTTGGGATCAAGGGAATCCCACAAATTGGCATAGAGTTCCCCCTTGCATACACAAGTCTCCACTTCCAGGAGGACTGCATACGACAAAGTCTCCCATGCTATCATTTCAGTGAGTAACAACATCCAAGAGTAGTAAAATTTCTTCCTGAGCTCTTGTGCTCTGCGCACATTGTCCAAAAATTATTCACAGGGGAACTAGGACTAGTTGTAACTGACCCCTTCTCACATTGTCCTCCCAGCGTAATTACGTGTGCACGGACCGTCTTTGGTCTACACTTCCTCATCAATTTTTATCCTAGTACTAAATTTCCTAGGTGCACTCCCATGTCAGGGATGGTTTGAACTAGGAATACCCTCTTATCTCGTTCAAACTTGTAATCTTTCTTGACTTAGTCCAACCTTAGGCTCATTGCTTTTCCCGAATCAAGACATGGCATGAGGCCCCTTCTTGGGCAGGCCGATGATCTAATGGATCAGTGCAGTGCCTATTGGATTTCTCCCTTGAATCCAAAGGTACACATCATAGACTAATTCCAACAACTAGTGCATGCAGATCATGGTAATAGTATACGTTCCAAAATGTGGAAGCCTTAGAAAATTTAGGATCCCACCGTTGCTCAGCCTGCATGCCAATGGAATTGGCTCAACTTTCATCACATCCTCTTAGTGTACTTGCTCCAAGTAGTACTCTGGCACTAGATCAGGACATTTTTCTTCATTTTCTAAACCATGATCGTCGAATTCAACACTTAGGATCTTGCGAAACATATCACCTTTAAGGGGGATGGCCTACGAGACCAGAGGCATCTAAAGGTATTCCCACACTGAGTCTACATTTTGGGGAGTGCACACAGAAGGATTGTGTCACTTGACATACATTGGCCTCCATGATATGAGCTTTACATACACAACCTCCTCAGTAGAGCTCATTGGCCTCTTCTAGGGGTCACTAAGAGGAGATCTATTCTTAGTAGTTGGACGCGGGATGTCATGTTCCTCAGGGAAGTTCGTGGTTTCATTAGAGAACTTTTGAGGTCTAAAATGGGCCTCCTAAGAAAAATGTACAACCAAAATAATTTTTTTTAGAACCAATAGGATTCAAGATGATGATGTCAACCATGGGGGATGATTCACCATTTTTGGGGTAAAAAAGTAAAAAGATTAAAAAATAATAAAATAATAAAACTACTTTTTCCAACTCATATTTTCAACTTATATCCATAAGATTTTACTCAATTTTCGAGCAGGAGTACTCATTGGATGTAAAATCTAATTCCTCGTCCGAAGAGTACCCATGTTGCATACTTTCGATGAACCCCACTACACGAAAAATGAAAGACACTTGAAAAAACATGATTACAATCATGTTTTTTCATGTATTTTTCATTTTTCTTGTAGAAGGGTCCATCGAAAGTATGCAACATGGGTACTCCTTGGATGAAGAATCAAATTATGCATCCAATGAGTGTTTCCACTCAAAATTTGAGTAAACCCATAGAGAGATAAGTTGAAAATACAAGTTGAAAAAATGGTTTTTCTTTTTTCCCTCTAAAATTTGATGATGTAATCTAATTTTATTTTATTATTTCCACTATTATTTTATAATTTCCTTAGGAGCCCATTTTAAACCTAAAAATTTCCCTAATGAAAGGTGGACCACTTTCAAATTTTCGCTTTACCTCTAGCCAGCATGGACACAACTTATTCAACCTTAGGGATCACTTCATGGACATCATCCGATCCTAGCTCAATCAATGCAGTGAGAGGCACAAAGTGCTCCTCAGTCAGTGCGCTCGCTGGATTGGTTGTTTTCATCCTTGGGTAGAACATAAATTCAATATTTCTCATGTTATATGGGGTCTCTCAGCCAGACATACAGTGCCCACAGACAAGCGTACAACAAAAATCACGGATAAGCTATGGGCACAATGTTTTCATAAATAAAAGAAACCAATAGCAACCCACACCCTTCAATGTATATATAATCCAAGGTGAAAATCATCAGATCTTCATTAAATGCAACTCACCTCCGTAAAAACGGTCAATAATCCCATAATATATCCTCATTAAATACGTAAAACATGCTCCATCCAACAGTAAAATCACTTTTTTATGCAGTTTCACTACTTCAATGGCTAATTTATTTTCCTATGCATCACCCCTAAGCTGTTGTCGCACCTATCTGCACCTTTCCCTTGTGCCACACACAAACCACTAAATTCTAATGCTCTGGCCATATAGTCATTTGGTCGGCCCAGGATTGTCCCTATACAACTTCAACCGAGCCCTATTGACATACCCAAGGAGACACACCACACAGTGTGGCCAAGTGCACCACACCTCCATCAGTGATTTCATTCACAATGTAAGACCCTAACTAATGTTTCCTAAACTTCCGTGGGTGGCGCGTGAACTATCTGTGATATAACAAAACCAATTCTTCCTATTTGAACACCTTGAGCTGGATGTGCCTATCATGTCAGGCCTTTTCATACACATTTTTCACTTGCTGATGGAATTTAGCAATGAATCGATCTTCTTATAAGGCAACTAATTGCACAAGATGTTCTTCCATGATGTCCAGCTCTGCCATATTAGTGAATGTTGCAATGTGTAGGCTTGGGACGATATACTCCATTGGCATGATTGCTTCTTTCCCATAGACCATTATAAAAGGTGTTTTCCTAATTAAGTTTTTGCATGTGGTCCTATAATCCCATAACACTGATGGGATGTGCACATCCCAATCATTCTTATTTGCATTACAGATCTTGGTGAGCGGATTCTTCAAAATTTTGTTGAAATCCTCTACTACACCATTTCCTTGCGGGTGATAAGGGGTACTCTTCTGGTGATGGATCTAAAATTCCTCCGTTAGAGCTTCGATAGTTTCATTTACAAAGTGCGTACCTCTATCACTCATTAGTATCTTCTGACATCCAAATCTAGTCATAATATGTTCAAAAATGAAGTGCACGACAGTATTTGTGGCACAATCCTTAACTTCCTTAGCCTCTTCCCGCCTAGTCACATAATCTATGGTAGTTATGATATAGCGTGCTCCAGTCTTCTTCCCTGGGGGATTAATAGGTCCCACAAAATCTATATCCCATTTATCAAATGTCTGTAGGGCCATCTGCGCCTATAGGTGAACTTCATCTCTGTGCGAGTACTTCCCCATTCTCTGACATGAATCACAGGCTCGGTAGTAGGTGTGTGCATCGATGTGCAGTGTGGGCCACCATAACCAAGCACGCAACACCTTCTGCGCAGTATCTTTCCCAACATAGTGGTCTCTGGCCACCCGTCCATGAGCCTCAGCCAAGATATCATGTCTCTCATGTTCCAACACATATCTTCTCAATACTTCATCTGCTCCCAGCTTATATAACCGACCAACAATTAGGGTGAAATCAGTTGCGCGTGCAACCAACTCCTTCTGCTGCACGGATTATTCAGTAGGCATGCTCCCAGTGGTCAAAAAGTGAATAATATTAGCAAAGTGCTTGTCAACCACCTTGATAGAAAAGAGTTGCACATCGGGTAGCCCCACCTCCAGATTGTTTGGCTCTTCCCAATTTTTGATGCATGATAAATGATCAGTCCCAAAATTTATATTCTCAACTTCACAATGATTTCAAAGTCATACTTCTGAAATAACAGCAACCATCTACAAATATTCCCCCCCCCCCGAATATGGGCTTATTGACTAGGTACTTCAAATCAAAATGGCCAGTGAACATTTTGAAGTGTGATCCTAGCAGATAGTGATTGTATTTCTTCAGCACATAGACCATGGCCAATCCTTCCCTTTCTGTAGTTGAGTAATTGTGCTCTACACTGGAGAGCTTCCTACTGGAAAAAGCAACAGGGTGATCAATGTCTCCTTCTCTTGGTTGTGCTTGAACATCCCCAAGTTCTATACCAGATGCATCCACATGTACATGAAAAAACTTAGACCAGTCTAGAAATATCAGAATAGGCACAGTGACAATTTTCTCCTTCAGTAGCTCAAAGCTCTTTTGACATTATTCATCCAAGAAAAATGACACATCATTCTTCGATAACTTATCCATTGGCACACTGATCAGAGCGTAGCCCTCAATGAACTTCCTCTAATATCTGGTGTGTCCTAAGATGGAGCACATATGTTTCTCAGTAGTGGGAACTTCTTGGTTGATGATAAATTTTATCTTGGCTGGATCAATCATCAGTCCTTGTTTACACACTATATGTCGAAAAATTTCCAAAAGGCATGCAGGAGATACATTTCTTCAAGTTAAGAAAAATCTGGTGCTTTCCTACAAGTGTCAAGCATCATGCGCAAGTTTGAAACATGTTTCTTTACCAACCCAAACAATTTCCAGTCATCAAAGTATACCTCCAAAAATTTATGCATGAATTCTTTGAACACAACCACTACCATGCATGATAAGATCGCAAGCACATTCTTTAATTTGAAAGGCATGACAATGTACTACAAAGACTCCCATTCTATGGAAAATGTGGTCTTACTATGTTCCTCCGGTGCAATTATGATTTGATGATACCTCAAAAATCCATCAGTAAAATAATAAGCCTCTTGTCCTCCCACATTATCCAATATCTCATCCAAAAATGGATAAGGTAAGGGGTCATGCACACAGGCATCATTTAACTTGCGCAGATCGACATAGATCTTTATCTCTCCTTTGGTCTTATTTTCCTGAAATACCATTGGGCTCACCCAATAATACTATTATACAGGCTCGATGATACCTGCGGCCACCATCTTCTCTAATTATTCTTTTACCTTCTTCTTATACTTGGGATTCAATCAGTATTGTCGTTACTTGACAGGGCGTGCATCTAGTTTCAAAGTGATCTTCATAACACCTAGGTCTCCCACAATCCATTTGAGCTCAGAGAATTTTGTAGGGAACAGGTATTTATACTCTGTCAGTAGCTCCGCAATATTTCCTACGGTATCATCATCCTAGTAATCCCCAATTTTGGCCAATATGGGTTTCTCTTCTATCTCAATGGATACTTCCTTCAACTTCATAGGTTTCGTTACATCTATTGTTCCTAATGAGGGCCCTGCAACTATGCACTCCACTTCATATTCACAAATGTTAACATTTATTGTATCATCTTCATTATCCTCTATTGACAGGTTTCTATGATTGAAAATGTATTCAATCTATGCATCCCATGCTAGCGCAACACATTCCTTTCGGGGTCAGGATTCATCAAAGACAAGGGAATCTATGTCTTGCAGGGCTTCATCCAATTTATCTAATCCCCCAACCAAGCCAAAGGTTTCCAGGAAATACTCAGTCATTGTGATCCAATGGTGATTTCCTCGGTGTAGCTCTGCCTCTAGATACCATATGGTGGGTACCAACCCCAATGAATGAATAAACCTATGAACCCACTCATTCTAGGTCTTTTCGTCCCACACCTCCAACCACATGGCCGAGTGCTTGCGTGGACCTCCCTGACCATAGAAAAGCTCATTTGGTGGGGTAGATGGAGGCTCAAAGTGTAACATCATCATTTTACTACATTCCCCCTAGTCCTGAAAATATCCCTTGTGCGTCTCCCACCAACGTAGTGGAGTTGCACGCATAGCCAGATCCAGTGCCCAGAATATTTGTTCTTTCGGGACAGCCTTTTCCATTTTCTTTAAAAATACTACAACACTTCCAGAACCATCAAAATAGGGTATTTCTCTTACCTCCAATGAAATGCATCGAAATTCCTTAGTGATCTTCAGGTGATGCGGCATAGAGACATCATCCAATCGATTCTGCCAGTTCTCCATCTTCCCATCTGAATCTGGGAAACACAAACTTTCCTTCTCCCAATTCAACATTCCATTAGTTATAGGGTTGATCCAATCTTCATCCCGCATAGTCATCTTATAGAAATGGTCAACATCATCCCCTTCACACACTAGTTCTATGTATCTTCCTCCTTCTGTCGGGTCCAATGGTACTATCACCCATGTACCATCATTCTCAAATACCATGCTTCTACATTTGAGGGCGATGATGACACCCATATCTATGGCCCAATCCAATCCTTACAGTGTAGGGTAAGGGTCTTCATCATCCACAAATTGTATTACTTCAAAATCAATGTGTACCTTTACTCCAACGATGTCGACTACGACCTATGGGATTCTTCCAAGTGGAATGATCTTTTGTTGATTATCCATGCATAGCTGAATGGTGGACCATTCCAACATTAGTTCTCCTATCTTCTGCCATGTTTCCTTAGGTATAATATTTTCATCAGACCCCAGATCCAAGATGAGTTGATCCATCTTATACTCTCTGTTAGTCATCAGTAATTTTTTCTATTTGTAGATGACTAAATATTTGTCCTAGATTTCTAAAAACAAGATTCCCGAATATTGTGAGTTTTAGAAATCTCACTGCCGTCATTATCCTTCAACCAAAATTTTCACTATTTTACTATTTTTTCATTCCATGGTCAACCTACCACTCCTAAAAGACCCCTCATGCTCTTATGCCACTCATCTACATCCTATTTTCCCACCTATAACCTCAGCACTCTCTTTTTCCTTTTCCACACCCCCCACTTTCCATCAAGGGTTACCAAACAACCCTTCCTTCCCATGTTCACCAGGTTCCTCAAGCATTGATGGTCTCAAAACTATCTCTGTAGGCTCTTTAGATAAATAAATTACATTGCATTTTGGATCTTCAATAAATCAATTTGTCAAAAACTCTATTTTTACACTTGAAGACCCCAACCCAATTTCATTCAAAGACCAAGTCAAAGGAGCCTCCCATTAGGCCATTAGGGTTTCTTAGGTTGTGGAGTCTTCATTGGTGTTTCAAGCTCTATTTTTCCTGTACTAGAAGTTGGTTCAAATGCAAGACAAGATCAACACATTCTTGTCCAAATAAATCATAAAATTTCCAAGGAGGACTACTTTGTCAAGTTCAAGTTTTGTAAAAGGAAACTGTGCATTTTGACATTTCTGCAGGAGTGTTAAAGTGACTATCAGTAGAAAATTGGTAAGGTAAGAGGCATGCTCCTCAATAAAGACATGCACAACAAAGATAGAGGGAGAATTTTTTGTTCAAGGAGAATCAGGGTTTCTAAGCTTGATTGGGCTAGTAGTGGGCCAAGCAAGGATAGAATGCAGCAAACCACATGAAGGAGGCACGCCAAGAAAACCAAACATGGAAGAAATTTCTAGAAATTATAAATGAAAAATGGAAAAAGGTGAGGTGAAATGAATAGAAATTAATGAAATTGAAAAGGCTATAGAGAAATTAGAACACAATACTGATCATTGTTCTCAAGCGGCCCAGAAACCTAGGATTTTGAAAATATAGTCAAAGCAGGTAAAATGAAGATGTTAGGCCTCCACGATGACAGCAGAAGGAAGATTTGAGAGGACTATTGTAAGTGACATCCAAATTTTTCCAAGGTACAATGTCTCACTACCTCAAAAAAACAAGGATGCAAAGAGTATCAATGGAAGGAAGGTCAAGCTTTCATTTAAGTCATTTACACTCAGTGGTCAAAAAATAGAAAAATAGGGTATGAGCTCGAAGGTAAGAACAAAGAAGTTTTTATGATATTGCCACTATGAAAGTACCTAAGGTGTCAAAATAAATTTAGCATGTTTCAATGATCAGAGGGGAAGAGCCACTCTAGGGTTTTCATAATACCTGCTAAGTAAAAAAAAATTCAAGGACATAGACAAGCTGAAGAAACTAAGCCTTGTGACTAAAACAAACGTTGCAGAGAAAGGAGGTGAGAAGTATCAGTAAGCAAAGTTTTAAATTATAAATTTAGGCAACTACAATTCAGAAGTGGCCTAGGGAGGTGAAAGGCATTGTTTAAAACCCATGGTAGTGGCAAAAGAGTGATTATCTCAAAGTTCTCAAAAGAAAACTCATCAAAACCCCCAGCATTACACAACGAGTCAAATTCACCATATCAATAGCCTACAGAGCAAACAAAAAAAAAATGATTAGAAAGAAAAGGTAAGAAATGCAAATTGAATGTTATGATGAAAAGCACAAGAAACTTTGAAAATATTACTGTGTTTAGCCCTTCAAGAACATAAAGTGAATATGTCAAACTCAAGGAGCAAAAGGAAAGGCCCATTTAAATGTTTTTTATCCACCTACAGAAAAAAAGGGTCAAAGGGATATCAGTTAAAAAAGGGGAGCAAAAAACATTAGCAAAGTGGGCTCTCAAAGTTTGATTTAATTTCCTAGGCTATAAAGGATCATTTAATTATTCACATAACTTATTATGGCCTTGCAAAGATCATCATAACATGCAAGAGAGAAAATTGTGAATTTCGGGTTGAATTTGGGAAAGTCTAGCCGACGCTACGCGTTCAGATTTGGGCGTTTCACCTTCGTATGATTTTTTTGTGAAAATTTTCACTATGATGTGTGTTCATAGGCACACGTTGGACGTTCAGGGGTACGCTGTGCATCCACCCAGGCAGCCCGACAAGCCTGACAACCCACTACACTGCACATTCAACGCTATGTTATCAGGGAAGCCCAACACCTAGTGCAGAGGTGTCTAGGTGCTAAGCTTTAGGTAGGAAAACCCAACACCCCATGCAGAGGCGTGCAGGCACTATGCTTTCGGCAGGGAGGCCCAGTTGGCCCAACACGTGTGAAGGCGCTGTGTTTTCTACCTGAAACTCCTCCTGCACTTGCAAACGCCCAAAAAACATCAAAAAACATTTCCAAGCTGCTATCAAGGGTTTTCAAATCATTTCTAATTGGTAGGTGGATGTCATACCTTTTCCCTCCAGTGAATTTTGATGGTTTGATGTTAATAGAAGTTGACCAAACCCTAAATCAAAACCCGAATCCTCATACTAAAAGCCCTATTTAAAACCTCCATCACCTGCAAACAAGAAGATATCATTCAAAAAGGAATGAAATAGTGTGTTTTTAGTGACTTGAAGTTGGTCCTCCATCAAATCTTAAAGGCTCTGCTCCATACACTGAAAATAATGTGACCTTATATTTCCCCCTCCATTTCAAAATTGACATCAATGCGAGTTACTGTCAAAGCAGAATTATAACATGCAGCTGATGTTTTTCCTTGAGTTCTAGCTCTCCCTCATAGTCATACACTTACACCTTCATTCATCCCTCTCACTCACTTTCATAAGCTGCCTTATTACAATCATTCCATCAATTCTCATATCAGCTTCACAAGCAGAGCTAGGGTTTGTTTCAAAACATCAGTAATTAAAATGTCAGGAGAGGGAGGAAATGGTAGTAGTGAAGAAGGCCAAGTGCATAAGAAACAGAAACACATAGGTGGGAAGTTTAATAGGTTTGAACCCAAAGACACTATGGAGCTTAATTCCTCTCCTATAATCGTCACATGTTTCCAAAATGTGGGGTGTTTTCATTTTTGTGAAAGAGTCAACAAGTGCAAAGTCACCCTGAGCTCACTAGGTTATTTATCCTCAACCTAGATGATAAACAAGTGAATCTTGTAGGGGTAAACTTTGAGTTGTCATCAGATGCCATTTCTATTTCCACTAGGAAGCCTAATGTTGGTGAAAAATGGTTCAAATGAGACAATTTAGGCATAAGTTTTTATGAGCCATTTCTTAAACCCAGATAAAAAGAAGGTTGTAAATATTTCCCTTTTTGACATTTTCTGGAGAGATATGCATCCTTGATGAGGGTCATCATGAAATATTTTACATGTCAGGTAAGGTACTATAGACTTTACTCCTATCATATCAAATTACTCATGCACTTTACTAGGGTTAAGATGTGTCATTTACCCTACTACCTCTATAGGAGTATTAACAAGATGTCCTATGTAGTACAAAAGAGGAACTATTCCCAGCAAATGAAAATTTGGTTCCATCACTCTTTGATCAAGATGGTTGTGCTACATCAGTTGGAGAAAAAGGGCATACCATGGGAGGTATTCATTTCTCATGAGGTCTTCTCAAACCCACAACCCCATCCTCAACAAAATGTGCCCTCATCATCCCATCCTCCTTCCTCACCCTCTCCTAATGCATCATACAATGAGGGAAATGAAGATGAACCTCAAATGAGAATGAAGGAGAGGGCAATGATAAATTAAGCAATGATGAAGAAAAGGACAGTAAAGAGGCAGGGGGCAATGATGTCAGCATGGAAGAAAAAAATGATGATAAGGCCAACGATGATGTTGAAGATGAAGAGTCAGAAGACAGTATGGACACAAATGAAGGAAGTGGCAGAGGGATAGATAATGATGATGGTGGCAATGAAACTAAGAGCCAAAATGATAGTAAAAACAGTGAGGCTTCTAGTAGTGATAAGGATAGTGATGAAGCAGAAAAAATGGAGACAAAAGACAATGAAATAGATTTTGATGAGGCTCCTAACAGTGGTAATGATGATAGTGCAGAAATTAGTGAAGAGGCAAATAGTGAGGCTAATATTGGAGATAATGAGGAAAGAAACAGTCAAGATAATGAAGAAGATGACATAAGTGAAACAAAGATAGTGAGGAAGAAAACCATAAGAAAAACAACCAAAGAAAGGGCAGTGATGTTAGCATGAAGGGTACCAATGAAGAAGTGAGCCAAGATTTCAGTAAGCCAAACAAATATGACCACAAAAACAAGACATATTGTACTAAAATTAGCAAAGTTGAACCTCTTCCATTAACATACTAAAGAGGAAAAAGACATGTGTTTGCTGCCTCTAAAAGGCAAGGGGCCATACCTTCCACATCAACAAGCTTACAAAGGCAAGTAAAAGGTCAATTTTTGAGATAATAAAGGCAAGCATCAAACTAAACAAAAGTGCCAATTCATTGACCTTGACAGTGAAAATGAAGATGACGAGAGGGTTACAAGCATTTTTCTCCAAAGCAAAGATGCAGAGATTAGGGATGTAAAAAGAAGCCTTGGCATGGAAAAGTAAATTATTGAGTATTATAATGATGAACACAAGCAGCTCAAGAAGACACAAAGAGACCTTGGCCTATAGAAAAATATGGCCAAGCACTATGCATTGAAAAATCAAATTGCAAGGGCCAAGCTCAAAGGGGCCCTTACCGAAATTCAAGCACTCAAGGAGGAAAAAGACCAAGAAAACCTTGTAATGCTTACTAAAGCTTCTCTACAGACCTCCCAAACCCCATGAGGAAGGTATTTGCAAATTTTGGGAACTTTTTGGAAATTTTTGGTTTTTGTTGATTTGAAGGGCCGAAAGAGAAGCACCCTTCGCACTACGCTTTTCCTACAAGCATCCTCAGGAGGAAAAATTTACAATTTTGGAAACCTCAAAATGCCCATAAACATGCCAATTTTCACCTTTCTGCCATGTTTTCAGGGTTGGCACTACGCCTTGCGAAGCCTTGAGAGATTTAGTTTTTTAACATGTTAATGAAGCCAATCAAAAACCCAAGGGATGTCTTGGAAATTAGACTCAACAGGGTTTCCAACGAGCCATCACATAACCAATTCTGACATCGGGAAGGCCATCAAAACTTTGCTACAAGTGGACCCAGATTTCCTATGCAAGCGTTGCGCCTTCAGACCCCAGTGTTGCGCCTTTTTGTGCAAAATTAAACAAAAAGACTCATCTATGGAAAAAATATATTTTAGTGTTTTTTTTAGGCAAATCACTCCAAATTTAGGGGTTAGGAGTTATTTTTTCATTTATTTCATTAGATATTTTATGTCTTGGGCCTTGCATGGTTTCTTAGACATAAATGACATTTATGGGTATTTATGACATTATCAAAACATAGTTAGGGTTTTTTCCCTCCTTTGCTAGATAAATAGAGCATGAGGGCCTTATTGTAAAAGGATGGCATTTGATGACTCTTGTGAGTAATACATAGTTTTGGAGATTGAAGAGAAATTGGTTTTTGGTGTTTGTGGATGGCTTGGCTTGCTTGACATTGGAAAAGGCTTGCTTGAAGGATCCCTGATCATAGTTAATGGTGATGTGTTCCTATTTAGTTCATGTTTTCCTCTATTATCATTATGTTTCATATTTCTATGTTGTATTAGGGCAAAGGTTTTATACTAAGAAATGATGTTTAGAGGCACCTTAGCTCTGTTTGTCCCCTATTACCTCTATGTTTTCCTCTGCTAGGTCAGTTTAGAGAATTATTAGTTGCTCTCTAGACCCACTTATGCTTGTTTGTATTATGAATGATTCAATAAAGTAGATATCAAATATGTTTTATGGTTATCCCTGCTTGTTTGATGTTACTTAAACATTGTTCTTAAGATCTTTCTTTGAAGTATCACTGATTAGTTTTAGCCAAAGAGGTTTATGTTTTGATCATGTCCTTTGTCCATTCTTGAAAGGTTGCCTTGGAGGTCTTTATAGCTCTAATCAATGATGTTTAGGAGTTCCCTCTTCTTTGATCTATGTTATATGTCTATCTTAAATGTTTTCTAATCTTGAAGGTGAAATGACTAGAAGTTATACAAGTTTCTTGCCTTCTATAGTTCACTGGATTGTTTGACTTAAATGCTTATTTGCTCGAGTTTAATCAAATATTTATTGGTTTTTTCTGTCTTATGATTACTTATTTATGATGAGTAGTCTTAAAGACCCTTCTTTTTAAAATTATTTGTTCAAGGATTCTCAATTGCCCTTTTGCACCTACTATGTTCACAAACTTGATGTTCATTTCATCTCACACAAACCTTGAAAATCCATTTTACCATGTTAGATTTTCCCTATGATGCACCCTAATTCATTGTTGAACTTTCCATGACCTTTTTCAGACTCCATAGCCCAATGAATTGAAGATCTCTTACTCCATATATTCTACTTGATCACCTACCCAACCCAAACAAACAAACAAACCCTAAACTTAACAACTAGCCTAAAATCCAACCCTAAAATCAAACAAGTTCACATCCTTTGCACAAAATACAGAGTGCCCTCTCTGAGTCTAGGAATACTAGGTCCTAGGACTCCAAAGACTGGTCTAATGTTACCCCTCTTCATTTTTTCTCACCAATCTAACAAATTACGGGGGCGTAACATAACAATGATCAATGTGGGACTCTAAGTAAGTTAGATGCTTAGATATTCTTTAAAAAATTCATAAACCCTTGTCAAATAGTATCTATTGATTTATCGCCACCTAATCGCCTAAGATAATGGCAATCAAGTTGGGACCTTCTGAGTTAGTGACAATCTAATTATTCCTTAGGACTTTAGAAACCCTTATCAAATCTTAGAAAACTCGAGTGTTAGCCAAAAGTAGAATCTCATTGTTTCACCATCCTAGAAAAATTATGACTCAACTGCAGTACACTCATAGAAACCTTAGGGCTACATAAAGGAACTCAAAAAACTCCCAAAAATCCCTAGATTTGTTTTTTGAAAATTGTTGGTGGCGGACCACAAATACCTATCCTCAAAACAGTCAAAAACATCCACCTGGTGACTCCACTAGCCTCCTGTAGGCTTACTAACTCTACCAGTCTCATAGCCTTCCCTAGGATTGTGTCAAACCTACCCTAAGTAGTTTAGAGGCCTAGTCACACACTTTGTGAGTTTAGAAAACACTAAGAGAGATAAAACTTCTGAAAATAGTCATAAAATTTCAGCCTCTCTACACTTTGGGTTTGAAATATGGCTTCGCAAAGGATCAGTACTAGATCTCACCCAGACCTAAACCCTCCTACCATATTTGATGACCCAGAAAGTATTTTGTGGAAAACTTCTGGGACTGAAGATTCAAATATTTTTATGACCATTCATAGAGAAATTTATGTCCCTAAATATCTCACATCCTTGCAAGACCTCTAGTTTTACTTACACCATACAAGAAACCTTTTCAGAACTAAGTCACAATGTGGGATTGACCATACTGACCTTGAGCCCATAGATTTGCAGCAGAGTCTTAGTAGAGAAGCCTCTCCTTCTGCTCCTCCTGATTTTCAACTTCTCCATCACTTTAGCTCATTCTATTACAAGTCTGATCAAAATCAATTTGTTGGTCCAAGTACTTCCACCACACCCATTCATACCACCACTGTGCAAACCACTCCACTTCATCCTCCACCCCCTCTCACAAGCCCTCCCCTTGTAAACCCTCCTTGGATTCCATTACCTCCCATCATGGCAGCATGGTATGCCCCTCTGGCACTACCACAACCTCTGATACCTTTACCAACAAACTACCAATCCAAGGTCCCTCATTTCACTGGAGCTGACTCTACAACTGCCCAACAGCATGTAGACAGAATAAATGATGCTTTTGACTACATGGAATTAAATGAGGAGACCATAAAAATGAGGATGTTTGCCCAGAGTCTAAGAGGGGAAGCCAAGAAATGGTTCAAAATCCTGACTCCTAACAGCATACATGATCTCCCTACCCTTTACCATACATTCATAAACAAGTGGGAAATTAAGAAAAACCCTCTCCAAATCCTCTCAGAATATAACAACCTTAAGAGAAATGTCGAAAAGAGCATCTAAGACTATTTCACTGGGTTGAATAGTCTGTACAATTCCCTCCCACCTCACATGAAACCCCTATAAGGCCTAGCACTAGTGAAATTTCTAGAAGGCTTTGATCTAGACATGACCTGCCAATTGAGAGAGAGAGATCCCCTAAATTTAGAAGACATGCAAATGGGACATGTGAGTGCAAAGGCCAACCTAATTGAAAAGATGGCTAGGATGAGGTCATAAAAGAGGGTTACCTACAAATATGAAACTATGGCCTCAACCTCTTCATCTAATGCCAAAATTAATAGCCTAGTTAGAACAATGGAGAGAATCATGGAGACAATAAACTTAAATGAAAGAGCACCTCCTAGGGAAAACCAAGAAAATCCCCAAAAAAGAAATAGGAATCAAAACTTCAGGAGAGACCCTCCCTAAATCAGACAGAGAGAAAATGACCAACAAATCAAGCCTCCTTTCCAAGAAAACTCTGTAGATGAAGAGGAAATAGAAACTGAAGAGTTGGAAGAAAACCATGTAAATATGATAGGTTCTGACAATGAGGGCGATGTTTTCCTTACATAAGAGGAACAAGGTCTATTTTCCTCACATAAAACTGAAACAAACTTTGAGGATTCTGAATACCAAAAATTAGGATTTGAGAATGCCATAATGGAGGTCCATAGGCAATATAACCTTAGGAGCAAAAAGAACCAAGATATCTCCAATAAAAACAAATTAGACACTGTTGTTATGAAGACCCCTGAAAACATAATCAAAAGGACAGCAGATAACAGAAACACCATGGCTACAAAAAGTGATCCAAACAAAGACAAAATCAGCCAGGAAAATGGTGACCCAATCTGCCCTAGTACCTCCACCAGTGGCCCTGGAAAATCTGTTCAAAATGACAGTCCTAATAAAACTCAGCAAACCAAAATTGTATAAAACATTATGGCTGATAAAACTGATGTAAATATGCCCAAAGAACAAATACCTTTCAGTTTTGAGGGAGATATTGCCAAAATCAAGATAAGCATACCTCTCATTTATTTGGTAACCCAAGATGTGTATAGGTCCCAAGTTTTGAAATTTTTGAACATAGGAAATGACACCAACACTCTAAACTTGACTGATGACAAACCTGAGCTGTTGTTCAGACCTGAGGTAGAGCGAAAATATCAAGAAGGAGCTGTCCCTCCTTTCTATAGTATCTTAAATATACATGATAAAATATTACACAATGCTATGCTGGACTCTGGTGCCTCACATAACCTCATGCCTAAGGTTGTGATGGAGAGATTAGGCTTCGAAATAAATAAACCTTGGAAGGACTTGTACTCTTTTGATTTGAGTAGAGTCGAATGTTTGGGTCTAATCAAGGACTTGTGTGTCAATATGGCATAAATACCTGCTAAGAGTCTAGTCATGGACATAGTTGTTACTGATATTCCCCCAAAGTATGGCATGCTTTTATCTAGATAATGGGGAGACAAACTTCAAGGCAACCTCCAAATGGACATGTCATATACTACCATCTTTATTTTTAGCCAAACAAGGAGGTTGTATCGGGAATCTCACATGAAATTTATGGTAAGCAACCTAGATAGGCCAAACAACACCCCTATTTATTCCATTCATTCAAACCTTGAATCATTTATCTTGTATAATGAAGATGACATCAGTGAACAAGTAAATGAAAATGGGAAAGAGCCAGGCCTACCAGAATAGTCAGACCTATCCAAAAATAAAGAAATGATAGCCAAAACTCTATCAGCCTTGAACAACAACATAGTGGCAAACATGAACTGGAAACACTTTGGAACATGAGCTTTGATGGATCTTGTGGTAAAGCTGGTTCAGGAGTTGGTGTGAAGATACATAACACAAATGAAGGCCATTCCTACAAACTAGATTTTCAATGCACTAACAACATTTCAGAGTATGAGGCTCTCCTCCTTGGTTTACATTTGCTTAAAAACATAGGAGCTAATAAGATCTCAGTTCCAGGAGATTCAGAGCTGATCATTAGACAAATCAAAGGGAAGTATTCAACCAAAAATCCTAGACTAAGAGAGTATAGGAATGCTTCCCTAGACCTCCTGAAAACCATTGAGAAATATGAACTCACTTTCACCCCCAAAGCTCAAAATAGCCTTGCCAATGAGCTTTCCTTTTCTACCAGCAATTTCCAAATACCCCATGCAAATGAACAATACACTGTCAAAGTCAAAAATTGGCCTACAGTGCCTGGCAACATAGACTATTCGCAAGTGTTTGAGGGTGATAAACACATTGATGACTTTCTACAACCTAATAATGAATTTGAAATACCAAAACCAAGCTTAGGGCATGAAGAAGATTATTTTGCTGAAGAACAAGCCCACAAAATGGAGATGTCCACTACTGCTTATATAAATCTGCTTGAAAATTGTTATGAGGGAGAATTGTTTGAAAATCTAGATCAAAAGGACCTTGAGGTTTTACACTGTAAATATGATACACTACCAAGGGGCCCTACACCATTAGAAGATTTGTTTGATTTTAATGATGTGGCTAGAAAGCCAAAGATGGAATCCACTGAGACTAGTGTAGAAGAATGTAACATAAGCAACATAAATGAACCCAAAATGATCAAGCTGTCCAAAAATCTTACTCCTCACAGAAAGCAGAAATATATTGAACTTTTTAAAGAGTTTAAGGATGTATTTTCATGGGGATATGAGGACTTGAAGTCCTATGACACAAGTATTATTTAACATAAAATTCCTCTCGAGGAAAATTAGAAACCTTTCAAACAAAAATTGAGAATAATAAACCCTCTCTCAGTACCTTTAGTTTAGAAAGAGATTAAAAAGATGTATGATGATGGGATCATAGTCCCTCTTAGATACTCAGAATGGGTTTCAAACCTTGTGTCAGTTAGGAAGAAGACCGGGGAGATTAGGCTTTGCATTGACTTTATAAATTTGAACAAGGCCTTCCTAAAAGATAACTATCCTTTGCCCAAAATGGATCATATACTGCAAAGGGTTGTTGGCTCTAAGATAATATCATTGCTTGATGAATTTTCAGGTTACAATCAGGTACTAGTACTTCCAAGTGATCAGCACAAAAATGCTTTCACTACACCTTGGGGCACATTCATATATGTCAAGATGCCCTTTAGGTTAATGAATGTGGGGACCACCTTTCAAAGGGCAATGGACATAAATTTTTCAGAATACATAGGTTACTTCATAGTCAGATACCTAGATGATATCACTATATATTCTAAGACTAATGAAGAACACATAGTCCACATGAGAAAGGTCTTTGAAAAGTGTAGGAAGTATGGCCTATCTTTGAATCCTAAGGTCTTCAGGAAGGAAAACTCCTAGGCCACATCACCTATGAAGAAGGAATCAAAATAGACCCCAAAAGGATTGAAGGTATATTGCATATCATCCATCCTAGAAACATTAAGGAGCTACAATCTTTCATTGGGAATATCAACTTCCTAAGAAGGTTCATACCCAACCTTGCTGAACTCCTAAGAAATATCAAAAACATGCTCAAAAAGGAGATAGGAGTTAAGTGGACCATAGAAGCCAAAAAATATTTTCAACTCGTAAAACAAGCACTCACCCAAACACCAGTTCTAATTAGTCCTGACTATACCAAGGAATTCTACATTTTCTCATTTGCATCTGAACACACCATTGCTGCAGTGTTGTTGCAAAAGAACATGATGGGGCAAGAACAACCCATAGCTTTCTTCAGTAAGGCATTAAGAGATGCTCCCCTAAAATATAGCATCATGGAGAAAAAATCCTTTTCCTTGATCAAAGCATTGAAAGATTTATGGGTCTACATTTTGCACTCTCATATCATTGATTTTGTTCCACATACAGTTGTCAAGGACATTCTAAATCAAGACCTTGATGGTAAAAGGGGTAAATGGATTACTATTATCTTAGAATATGATTTAGAAATCAGACCCACTAAACTAATTAAAGGGCAAGGACTGGAAAAACTCATGGTTCAATCAAATTTTCAAGCACTAGACATGAATATGGTTGATGCATAAGAGGAACATGAAGAGTTCATAACTCCCCACATTGAAGAAGTATTTCTGAATTCATCTTGGTATATTGATATTCTATTTTTTCTCTTTTATCTCAATGATCCTCCTACCTTATCCAAAACAAAATCTAGATTCTTAAAACAAAAAGCTTTAAATTTCTGCATTTTAGATGGCGCTTTGTACTGGAAAAATTTTGTTGGCATATTGCTTAAAGGTTTGCTTGAAGATGATGCATATAGAATCATGCATGAGCTGCATGAGGGAGAGTGTGGAGGTCATATATACTGGAAAACCACAGCTAAAATAAATTCTTAGACTTGGCTACTATTGGCCCACCCTGACACTCACAAACTTGTCATGACTTGCCATAAATGCCAAATCTTTGATGGCAAGAGAAATCTTCTACCTTTTCCTTTACAACCCATCAGTGTTGAATCTCCTTTTCAAAAATGGGGTTTGGACTTCATTGGAGAGATCCACCCTACCTCATCTGCCCAACACAAGTGGATCTTCACTTCCACTGATTATTTTACCAAGTGGATAGAAGCCATCCCTTCTAGAAATGCCATTGACTCAGTCATTATCAAATTTCTTGAGACCAACATCTTGTCCATATTCGGTTTTCCTAGAAAAATCATTACTGATAATGCCACTGCCTTTAAATCCAAAAAAATGGTTGAATTTTGATATAAGTATCATATCACACTAGGCCATTCCACGGCTTATTACCCTCAAGTTAATGGTCTAGCTGAGTCCTCCAAGAAAATTCTAGTGAACATTATCAAGAAGCTGCTGGAACAGAACCAAAAATCATGGCATAGTAAACTAGTGCGTGCATTATGGGCTGATACACTAACCACTAATAAATCAATCACTATGTCACCCTATCAGTTAGTATATGGCATGGATGCAGTCTTCCCAACATCCTTGGGAGTTCTAGTCATGAATATCCTCCAAGAAGTGAAATCAGAAGAAAATGACATGCAAAGAAGGCTGAACCAAACCATTCATTTACAGTAGTCAAGGGAGAAAATTTAACGAAAGGACACAAGCAGTACAAGAAAACGTAAATAAGATCTTTGATAGAAGGACCAAATCCAATGACTTTCAGATTGGAGACAGAGTTCTGAAATGGGACTCAAGGAGCGAGGATAAAGGAAAGCATGGAAAATTTGAGAATTTTTCGGAAAGTCCTTACATAATTCATTTAGTTAGAGGTAACAATGCTTTCTTTTTGCAAGAGCCGGATGGAGTAGAGTTATTTGGAGGTCTTGTAAATGGCAGGATTCTCAAGCACTATTTTTGTCAAATTTCCTAGTTTGAAGATTTCATTCATTGGACATAACATTGCTTGATGAAAGATCAATAAAACAAAAACACAAAAACAAAGAAAGAAAGAAAGAAAGGGCAGGAAAAAGAATAGGTACATCCCCATACCCAAAAAGAGTACTGTTGAAAGTGTGCAAGCCTAAATGCCACTACTTGTTAAAGAAAAAGAGTCTTGTTTAATCATCTAGCCTAATCATGGCTGAACATGTTTTGAATTTTTGCTGATAGGTTAGTGAAAAAAGACTTGTCAAATAATTTAAGCTTGACTTGTCAGTAGGACAGCTTAGGAAGAAAATATTTTGGTTCTTAAATGCTCAAATCTGAACCAAAGATAAAGATAGGGATGCTTAACAATTGATAGATCATAGCAATCCTCATGTTTTCTAGTTTTGTTTGTACAGAAATAATGTCTCTGTGTAGCTTGTCCCAATGCCATAGCCCATGGTAAATCATATTGCTTAATCCTGATTTAAATCACGTTTTCAATTCCATGTCAGTATATTATAGAATGAAGCCTATCAAACAGCTTAATCTTGACAAATGGATAGTCTAGGTAGAGAATAAAAGAGTTCATTAGCATAATTTGAACTTTTAGAAGTGATAACGGTACTAGTAGATAGTTCATTTTTCTTTCAAAAGAAAAAAATGTCAAGGGTTTGCCTATCCAAGTTCACCCAAAGGAAGAAAAAAATGTTAGACAAGGTATGATGGGTAGGTAGAAATGAGGTTGAATCAAGCATGTCTTTCATATTCTTAACATCATAGCTTGAATGAAACATCAACAAAATGAAGGAAGAGAGATCTGCCTAATGGATAATGCACTAGTCTTCAAAACATAGAGATCTGATATCTGAAGTTCTGGACACCTCCTGAAAAGGATCTTCCCTCCCCAAGTGGAGCCACTATTAGTCATAAGTAATTTTTTCTATTTGTAGGATGACTAAATATTTCTCCTAGATTTCTAAAAACAATATTCCCGAATATTGTGAGTTTTAGAAATCACACTGCCTTCATTATCCTTAAACAAAATTTTCACTATTCTACTATTTTGTCATTCCATGGTCAACCTAACACTCCTAAAAACCCCTCATGGGCTTATGCCACTCATCCACATCCTATTTTCCCACCTATAACCTCATCACTCTGTTTTTCATTTTCCACACCCCCCACTTTCCATCTAGGGCTCCCAAACAACCCTTCCTTCCCATGTTCACTAGGTTCCTCAAGCATTGATGGTCTCAAAACTATCTCTGTAGGCTCTTTAGATAAATCAAGTACATTGAATTTTGGATCTTTAATAAATCAATTTGTCAAAAACTCTATTTTTATACTTAAAGACCCCAAACCAAATTTTAGTCAAAGACAAAGTCAAAGGAGCCTCCCACTAGGTCATTAGGGTTTCATAGCTTGTAGGGTTTTCATTGGTGTTTCAAGCTCTATTTTTCCTGTACTAGAAGCTGGTTCAAATTCAAGACAAGATCAACACATTCTTGTCAAAATAAATCATAAAATCCCCAAGGAGGGCTACATTTTCAAGTTCAAGTACTGTAAAAGGAAACTGTACATTTTGATATTTCTGCAAGAGTGTTCAAGTGACTATCAGTAGAAAATTGGGAAGGTAAGAGGCTTGCTCCTCAATAAAGACATGGACAGAAAAGATAGAGGGAGTAGTTTTTGTTTAAGGAGAATCAAGGTTTCTAAGCCTGATTGGGCTAGCAGTGTGCCAAACAAGGATCCAATGCAGCAAACCACATGAACGAGGCACACCAAGGAAACCGAACATGGAAGAAGTTTTCTGGAAATTATAACTGAAAAAGGGAAAAAGGTGAGGTGAACTGAATATAAATCAATGACTTTGGAAGGGCTACAGAGAACTTAGAAGACAACACTGATAATTATTCTCAAGTAGCCTAGAAACCTAGGATTTTAAAAAGATAGTCAAAGGAGGTAAAATGAAGATGTTAGGCCTCCATGATGACAGCAGAAGGAATATTTGAGAGGACTGTTGTAAGTGACATCCAGAGTTTGCCAAGGTACAGTGTCTCACTGCCTCAAAAGAACAAGGATACAAAGAGTATCAATGGAAGGAAGGTCAATATTTCATTTTAGTAATTTACACTCAGTGGTTAAAAGATAGAAAAATAGGGTAAGAGCTCAAAGGTAAGAACAAATAATTTTTTATGATACTGCCACTGTGAAAGTACCGAAGGTGTCAAAATAAATTTAACATGTTTCAAAGATCAGAGGGGAAGAGCCATTGCAGGTTTTTCATAATACCTGCTAAGAAAAAAATTGTTAAAGGACATAGACAAACTGGTGAAATTAAGCCTTGTGACTCAAACAAAAGTTGCAGAGAAAGGAGGTAAGGAGTATCAGTAAGAAAAGTTTTAAATTATAAATTTAGGCACCTGCAAATCAGAAGTGACTTAGGGAGGTGAAAGGCATTGTTTAAAACCCATGGTGGTGGAAAAAGAGTGATTGTCTCAAAGATGTCAAAATCAAACTCATCAAAACCCCCAGCATTACAGAAGGAGTCAAATTCGCCATATCAGCAACCTACTTTGCAAAAAAAAAAAATGATTAGAAAGAAAAAGGTAAGAAAGGAAAATTGAATGTTATGATGAAAATCACAAGAAACTTTGAAAATATTACTGTGTGGAGCCCTTCAAGAACATAAAGTGAATATGTCAAACTCAAGGAGCAAAAGGAAAGGGCCATTTAAATTTTTTTTAGCCACCTACAGCAAAAAAAGTGTCAAGGGGATATCAGTTAAAAAAGGGGAGTAAAAAACATCAGCAAAGTGGGTTCTCAAAAGGTGGATGTCATACCTTTTCCCTCAAGTAAATTTTGATGGTTTGATGTTAAGAGAATTTGAACAAACCCTAAGGCAAAACCATAATCTTCATACTAAAAGCCTTGTTTAAAACCTACATCACCTGCAAACAAGAAGATATCAGTCAAACAGGGATGAAGTAGTGTGGTTGCAGTGATTTGAAGTTGGTCCTCCATAAAATCTTAAAGGCTCTGCTCCATACACTGAAAACAAAGTGACCTTACATTGCGCCCTCCATTTCAAAATTAACATCCGTTTGAGTTACTATCAGAGCATAATTATAACAAGTAGCTAATGTTTGTCCCTAAGTTCTAGCTCTCCCTCAGAGTCATACACTTACACCTTCATTCGTCCCTCTCACTCACTTGCAGAAGCTACCTTCTTACTATCACTCCATCACTTCTCATATCAGTTTCACAAGCAGAGCTAGGGTTTGTTTCAAAAAACCAGTAATTAAAATGTCAAGAGAGGGACGAAATGGTAGTAGTGAAGAAGGCCAAGTTCCTAGGAGGTAGAACCACAGACGTGGTAAGGTTAATAGGTTTTAACCCCAAGACACTATGGAGCTTATTGCCTCTCCTATGATTGTCACATGTTTCCAAAATTTGGGGTGTTTTCATTATTTTGAAAGAGTCCAACAGGTGCATGATAAATAAGAGAATCTTGCAGGGGTAAACTCTGAGCTGTCATTAGATGCCATTTCTATTGCCACTAGGATGCCTAATGTTGGTGAAAAATGGTTCAAAAGAGCCAATTTATACATAAGTTGCTATGAACCATTTCTTAAACCCATATACAAAATAAGGCTACAAATCTACCTTCCCTTTTTCAAATTTGTTGGAGAGATATGCACCCTTGATGAGGGTCATCATTAAATATTTTACATGTGAGGGAAGGTACTCTAGACTTTACTCCTATCATACCATATTACTCATGCACTTTACTAGGGTTAAGCTGCTTCATTTACCCTACTACCTCTATAGGATTATTAACAAGATGTCCTCTGTTGAACAAAAGAGGAGCTATTCCCAGCAAATGTAAAGTTTGTTCCATCACTCTTTGATCAAGATGGTTGTGCTACATTAGTTGGCGCAAAAGGGAATACCATGGGAGGTATTCATTGCTCACAAGGTATTCACAAACCCACAACCCCATCCTCAACAAAATGTGCCCTCATCATCCCATCCCCCTTCCTCACCCTCTCCTAATGCATCAGACAATGAGGGAAATGAATATGAGCCATCAAATGACAATGAAGGATAGGACAATGATAAATTAAGCAATGATGAAGAAAAGGACAGTAAAGAGGAAGAAAATGAAGAGGCAAGGGGTAGTGATGTCAGCAGGGAAGAAACAAATGATGATAATGGAAATGATGATGTTGAAGATGAAAAGGCAGAAGACAGTATGGAAAAAAATGAAGGAAGTGATAGAGGGACAGATAATGATGATGGTGGCAGTGAAACTAAGAGCCAAAATGACAGTAAAAATAATGAGGCTTCTAGTAGTGATAAGGACAGTGATGAAGCATAAAACATGGAGACAGAAGACAATGAAATAGATTTTGATGAGGCTCCTGACAGTGGTAATGATGATAGTGCAGAAATCAATGAAGAGGCAAACAGTGAGGCTGATATTGGAGATAATGAGGTAGGCAGTAGTGAAGATGATGAAGAAGCTAACATAAGTGAAACAAAAGACAGTGAGGAAGACAGCCATGAGAAAAATAGCCAAAGAAAGGACAGGAATGTCAGCATGAAGGGTACCAATGAATAAGTGAGCCCATATTTCAGTAAGCCAAACAAAGATGACCACAATGATGGAAACAAGACATATGGCACTTTTGTAGCCACTACAACATCCTCCAAAAATTTCACCCTCTAAAATTTTTTGAGCCCTGGAGCATCGAAAAGCTAAGTCAAAACCTTAAGTTCAAATATTTTCGAAAGCCTTAAGTCACTAAGTTTCCAAATAGGTCATTTTCTCCAATCAGTGACCTATCGACCTTGCAACCTATAAGGTAGCTAAGTCGCTAAGTCGCGTATTGCATCAAAATTTAAACAATTACGACCTAGCGACCCTATGACCCTGCAACCCCGAGGTTTCAAGGTTGCAGGTTCGCGAGGTCGCACTTATCGTCAATGCAGACTATTTGCAACCCAGCGACCTCATTTATTTCCCGCAGGCATGACCCATTTATAAATATAAAGGTTGCATAGGTCGCATTTCACTCATGTAATGGAGAGAAAAAATGCTTCTGACAGGCCAACTGGAGCACGATTTTCTCGAGTATCTTGCCTAATCCACCTGATGTTTCCATTTTTTGTATTTGTTGCCCCTTTCCCCTTGTATTAGCCCTTTTTAAGCCACCTGCCATCCCCCATTGCAGATCCTCTTTGAACCTGAGTCTTTTTCTAAACCTCCAAACCCTGCCATTCTTATACAGACTTGTACATGAAGCCAACCAGACTCCCCTGTGTCTATCTCTTCCTCTAATGACCACTTCATCTTCAATTTATGATTCTCTCACTGTCTCCCTTTATTGATTTAAGTTAAAAATTGAGCAAAAGACCGCGCCACCATCAAAATCATCCGCCCAGCCCTAGCACGACCTCTGACCCCACGAACTTGTGACCCCCGTGACCCAGTGACCTCAGTCGCTAAGTCTCTAAGTCGCATCTCACTCAAAACTAGACTTTTGCGACCTTGTGACTAAGCGACCCAGCGACCCGGTCGCAAGTTGCTAATTCGCAAGGTCACATCCTCGTGAATTTTTAGACCAATGTGACTCAACGACCCTGCGACCTAGTCGCCATGTTGCAGGGTCACTTTCCTCTGAAGTTTTAAGCCAGCGTGACCTGGCGACCCAGGAAATGGGTTGCTAGGTCGCATTTTTCCCCCCTTCCTTGACCTTAGTTGGAAAAAGTTAAAAGTAGTATTGAGCATTCATTAATATGGCATCTACCTTATCCTGGGACTATTTTATGAATATGCCAGGGAAACTCGAAGCAGAGTTAAAGTGTACGTCTCTGTCTCTTCAGCCTCAAGTGAAATGGGGCCCCTGGCGGTTCGCAGGTAAAACAAAAGCCCAGAGATAGAGATCATAGAAATCAAAGTACTTATGTCCCCTCCCCCTATCTATGGGGACACCACATGTGTATTCAGTAGAGGAGAAATCATGAGTTGGTATCAAGAATACCAAGAGTTCGCACAACCTGAGTTCCTAGAGGACCTCCCAGACTGGGAAGTATATGTGCAAGTTAATAGGTCGAAGATTCACTACGCAGAGGCCCACCCATATATATTCCCATATGCAGAAATTATTGAATGGATCATACAAAATATCGACACCAAGATGTGGGTTATTCAGGATCACGAGGGAAAAGCTTTTGCAAATATAAAAGGCCAAGATGAAGAGTAATACTACGCGCTTATAGAATGGGAACAGATGTTCATAGAGGAATGGGCCACTACCCATGTGGTTTCCATAACACACACCCTAAGAGGATGGTGGGAAGAACTAGAGAAGTTTAAAGTTAAGAAAGACCAGGAGTATCAAGTAGCAGGCCTTAGAAAGGTCTATAAGCTCGTAGTAGCCATGCTTTGTATAATGTATGGTTCTCCCGATGCCACCACTTTTAGCGGTTCTTTTGTATCCCTGATGCACTTTGTTACCATATATGGCACCCATTTCAATTAGGCCAACTTACTAATAGCGGCCCTCAAAACCAACATATCTGCAGCACTAGCGCCCGAGGAGGGATACTCGTCTGAATTTTATATGGCCTCCTATCTATTGGATGCAGTTTGTTTCAGGTGCCACTTTGAGGATGGGCTCACAACTGGGATCAGGAGCAAGCATGCCCAATTCAAAAGGATTTGCAAGTATTCTAGGACTCCAAATATAAGTAGAATATAGATCCAATCGCACACAGTTCCATCCCTGCACTCTACGATAAATTATTCGGTCAGGATACCCCATGCATGACTTGGCGAGCCATGGAAACAATAGTCAAGGTAGCACATTGGTTCCCATTTGCAGAAGGCACCTTCATCCGAGTCTCTAGTTCATTCAAGACTCCCCATGCTCTGCCTCGATTCGTCACTGACAAGATGCTACTTTAGGAAGTATGTTATCAGATGACTTCTGGCTTCTCGAACATCCTTACTAAAGGTGTTAGCCATCAATAAAAAAATTTCATAACTGATGATGGCTAAAACAGGTCTTTAGTCTTCAAGAAACAAGTTTTGAAATCAAAATTATGAGTTCTTGAAGCCTTCTTGTCCCTTATCCAAAATATCCACTCTACTAATGTTTTCGCTTCAAAACCTTCAAAGTACACTTGCTTTTATAAAAAAGACTGTTTTTGGATCCATTTTCCATGATTTTTTCCTTTGAAAAAACCCTCTGAAAACCCCTTCATTTCACCCATTTTTCCCATTTCTTACCGTTTATTTTCTTCAAAAAACCCCTTTGAACTTGATAAAATCCCTTTATTTTGGTTTAAAACCCTTTTTCCCCTTATCGAAAACTCCCAAAATCCTCAAAAAACCTTCATTTTTAGTACAAAAACCTTCATTTTTTATATTAAGGCTTTAAGCCCCTTTTGCTTAAGCCCAAGCCCCTTTTTCTACCATAATACTGCACTCTGTGACTGAGCGCTAAGTCCATCAACCATCACACATCGGAAATCCCAGTTCTTTTGTTCTCAGATCCCTACTTCGCCGATATGTCGATCCTCCAATGAGATCAGGACCATCCAATCCATAATATTTGACGGCTAAGGCTCCATCGCATTGCATCACTTCATTGCATCACTCCATCGCATCAAAATTCACATTTTCCTTATCCCCTAAACCTTTTTCCCTCGCCAATGCGATCCCTTGAGTGAATCTCCACCATTGATCTAATCCAAATCAGACGGTTCTTTCTCCATCGGTGATCTTTGTTTTCTCATTCCCATTCCCTTTCCATCGATGAATGCTTTTCCGATTAGATTCCGACCATTGATCCTCCTTCCATCGCCCTGCTTCTCCCATCGGCTCATCAGCCATCGCAACTTCACTTTCCTCCCATCCAAGCCTCTTCTGCCTTCCATTCTCTGATTTCATCTGAACCGTTCATTTCGCCGACCCAAAAGTTCCCCTTGATCCCCTCCGCTGCTCTTATAAACCCCTTTTTTCATGTAAAAAAACCCTCTTCCTAAGTAAAAACCTTTTCGCCCTTTGTATAAAGGTGTGCCCTCCATCTCTTATCCTTTCACCCCGCGAGTAGATCTCAACTCTAGATCTCCTAGATTTGGCAGTTATCGCTACATATTCCACTTTTCCTCCAAAACCATGTTCTACCACCGTACCCCTTGCAAAAATGCATTTTACATTGCTTTCCCCCTCCATATATATCAAGTCTCTCATCGAATCTAAGTTGTTGATATTTCCTGATAACCGATCCTCGCACCACCTCCCGCTTTTCATCCGCCAAACATTACCCCACATCACCTTAGCCCCACCATATATTTCCTTTGCACATATTTTCTATATTTCGCACTCGCTTACAGCCGTAGATCTACCCCCCCCCAGATCAGATGGTCTAAAGCTGATTTCACATTCATTTCACCAAAAGAATTGATCGCTCATTTTCAATGCAAAAATGGTGGTTTTTGTTGGACACATGTCACCCAGGGACTTATATTGCATTCCCTTGTGGAAAAACCATTTATCGCCCATCCCTTGCGTGAATACCACTCTGGTTTTCTGCAAAATCGCTCATCACCATTCCGCGCCGAAATTCAAATTTAAACCCCGTTTTCACAGGTTTCATCCATGGAACCTCCTCTTGTATACATTTTTGCCTCTGCACTTCTCTTTTACCCTTTGCTAAGCCTCTGAAGTAGTTATAACCCTCAACACAGAGGTTTTATAATAGTTTTTTTGTTTTTGTTTTATATGTAGGTTTAATGGTGGCAGAATCTAAAGGCCACCCCACAACCAATCTAAGTGGCACTAGGCCGAGGATCACGATCCTCAAAGCCTAATAAAACACAGAAAAGGAGCTTTCAGGGTGTAAATTTGGGGTTTTAATCAATGTTTCATAGACATTGGTTGCTCAAGTCAAACCCTCCAGTGCGCTAAAGCCATCTGTACACTGAAAAAGAAAACAGAAGAAAATAAAGTGAAGACAGAGAGTAAAAGACAAAGGGATTAAAGGCTAATATAGTCAGCAAAGGACAGAAAGCCCGAAAGATGATTAAAGGAGGCCTAAAGCAAAATCAAAGGCAAATAAAAGTTTAAAGTATCAAAGCAGACAGATCAGCAAAGGACCACTTCCAAATGCTAGATCATTGAAGCGATTAATCCCTAGAAATCCAGAAATGCCACCTACAGGCCTATTTACTCAAAAACCTACAAATTTAATGCACAGTCAAAGATATTTTTCCAAAGACAACTCAGAAGTAATTCCCAGCCTACCAAAAGCCTCAAAATTCAACAAAAGTGACTAAATTGGATGAAACTTAAATGTAAAAATCAATTAACAGAGTCAAAAATCTGAAATCTTCTCCATTGTGCCTCTCAAAGGCCGAGAAACATTTACTCTGTATTAATTGAACAAATAACTCTTCCTTTCACTCCACCTCCTCAATTTACCTATATATATCATATGAGGAGCCTATTATTGTTGTTGGTTGAATACTTGTTGAATGTAAATAGTTGTTGAGGCTACTAAAACTCTGTTAGTAATTGAAGAAAGATAGGCTGAGAAGAGAAGTTTGAAGTTGTAAAGACCTACTGGACTTGAATATTGTAACTAGTTTGAACATCAAATATACAAGTTGATTTATGGGATCCCGGTATATGTCAATGGTGATGTTTTTCTTACTGTAATTTTTGTTTTACTTATTTTTTCATACTATCCACTTTCTCTGATGAGGAACAAAAAATGTAGATTAGGATTTACTTCTAAAAGTACCCTAAATCTCACTGATAAGATTTATCTTTATGTTTTCTTCTAATTGTGTTTTGAGGATAATTCAATAGAGTATAACCAGCGAAGTTTTGGTGAGCCCATGTTTCCTGAGTACAACTTAAGATATTGTCTTTGAAAGTTCTTGAAAAGTCTGCCAATTAAAGTTGAACTAGAGAAGTTTATGGCTAGCCCTGTCCTCTAGTTTATCTGCAACAGTTTCTTTGAAAATATCCCTTGAGAATATGTTGAAAGCAGGCTAGGTTAAAAGTCCTTACTTGATCTTAGGCTATTCTTTGTTTATCTTAAATGTTTTCCTTTGAGAGTATGTTGAAAGTAGGATAGGTTCAAAGTACTTACCTGATCTTAGGCTGCCTTTTGTTTTCTTATATGTTTGCTTCTTTCACAACACTTTTAATGTTCCATATCACAAATAAACCTAAAGATATCCTTTGATCTAGATGACCTGCCCCATGAACCACTCTTGAAAATTGTTGTGCAATTAAATCTTTTGTGGCTCCATAGCCCAATGGATTGATATTTTCTCTTACCTATCCTATCAGTTGAACCATTCTTTCAACTCACTCACACCTTTACCCTTCAAAATACTTCCTTCATTTTGATGATATCCCCACCAACTAAAAACAAACAAAACCCCCGTACTCGCAGCTATCCTAATATACTTTATGCAATCGGTTTGAACACAAAATACACAAGTTGATTTATGTGATCCTATTCTATGTCAATGGTGATGTTTTCCTTACTGTAATTGTTATTTTACTTATGTTTCCATATTTTCCACTTTCTCTGATAAAGAACAACAAGTCTAGATCAGGATTCACTTCCAAAAGTACCTTAAATCTCATTGATAAGATTTATCTTTATGTTTTCTTATAATTGTGTTTAGAGGATAATTCAATAGAGTATAACCAGTGAAGTGTTGGTAAGCCCAAGTTTCCTGAGTACAACTTGATATATTGTCTTTGAAAGTTCTTGAAAAGACTGCTAAGTAAAGTTGAACTAGAGAAGTCTATGGTTAGCCCTGTCCTCTAGTTTATCTCCAATAGTTGCTTTGAAAATATCCCTTGAGAATATGCTGAAAGAAGGCTAGGTTAAAAGTCCTTACTTGATCTTAGGCTATTCTTTGTTTATCTTAAATGTTTTTCCTTGAGAGTATGTTGAAAGCAGGATAGGTTAAAAGTCCTTACCTGATCTTAGGCTGCCCTTTGTTTTCTTATATGTTTGCTTCTTTCACTTCACGTCTTAATGTTCCATATCACCAATCAACTTAAAGAGATATTTTGATATAGATGACTTTCCCCATGGACCACTCTTGAAACTTGTTGTGAAATTAAATCCTTTTGTGACTCAATAGCCCAATGGATTGATATTGTCTCTTACCTATCCTATCAGCTAAACCATTCTGTCAACCTGATCACACCTTTACCCTTCAAAAGACTTCCTTCATTTTGATAATATCCTACCCAACCAAAACCAAAACAAAACCATTGTACTTTTGTGAGCTATCCTAATATACTCTTTATGTTTTCTTCTAATTGTGTTTTGAGGATAATTCAATAGAGTATAACCAGCGAAGTTTTGGTGAGCCCATGTTTCCTGAGTACAACTTAAGATATTGTCTTTGAAAGTTCTTGAAAAGTCTGCCAATTAAAGTTGAACTAGAGAAGTTTATGGCTAGCCCTGTCCTCTAGTTTATCTGCAACAGTTTCTTTGAAAATATCCCTTGAGAATATGTTGAAAGCAGGCTAGGTTAAAAGTCCTTACTTGATCTTAGGCTATTCTTTGTTTATCTTAAATGTTTTCCTTTGAGAGTATGTTGAAAGTAGGATAGGTTCAAAGTACTTACCTGATCTTAGGCTGCCTTTTGTTTTCTTATATGTTTGCTTCTTTCACAACACTTTTAATGTTCCATATCACAAATAAACCTAAAGATATCCTTTGATCTAGATGACCTGCCCCATGAACCACTCTTGAAAATTGTTGTGCAATTAAATCTTTTGTGGCTCCATAGCCCAATGGATTGATATTTTCTCTTACCTATCCTATCAGTTGAACCATTCTTTCAACTCACTCACACCTTTACCCTTCAAAATACTTCCTTCATTTTGATGATATCCTACCCAACCAAAAACAAACAAAACCCCTGTACTTCATAACTAGCCTAATATCATATCATAAACCTTAAATATACATCCTTTGAAAACACTTATATAGAGAGATCCCAGTCTGAATCCGGGAGGGCTAGATCCTAGGATTCCAAAGTGTTTCTGATGTAGGCTCTGCAGCATTTGTTCTTGCCAATATTGCAAACTACGGGAGTCCTAACATAATGCCAACCATACTGGGGAGAAACTATATTGAGTAATAGACAACTTCACAACTCAACGAACACCTATTTCTAAATGAGACAAGTGTCACCAATACTGGTTATTATTGATTGTTGATGGTGAACAACATCCAAACCTTGAAAACAAGTAAAAATCATTCACCTGGCGACTCTATTGGTATTCAGTAGGCCTGCTCACCCCACTAGTTTTTCCTAATACTGCACTGGGAAATTCTTTGATCCTTCAAATATTATTCAACCCAGTTAAGAAGACTTTGAGGATTGAGTTTTCTTTGAAAAGATTAGTTAGCCTCTTAAAGACTGTCATATTTGGCTGAAATTTTCTCATTATTGGGTCTAAAAGCACCACATAGTGGCTTCTAGAAGAATTTATACTAGAGCCTATCCTAACCCATATACTCCTGAGATAGTTTATAATCTATAAAGTATCCTTAGGAAATCTCCTAAATCCAACACTTCAGCTGTTGTCAGACCAATTCATATAGCTAATTCTATCCCTGGAAATGTCTCAGCTCTACAAGATACACAAGTTGACTTACCATTTGTAATAAAGCCATTCAGAACTAAGTCACTTAGTGATATAGATCAGATATACTTTGAGTCTCCACACTCACCCCAACATAGTGGTGAACATACTGATAGTAGAGAAACCACTCCACCTGATCTTCATTTCATTCATAAATTTGGTTTCTCTCATCCTAGATCTGCTCAACAATCTCTTGTTGGTCCAAGTACTTCTGTTAGTCATACACACACTATTCAAACTACTCCATTCCATCCTCTCCCTCCTTTCATAAATCCTCCACTTGTAAACCCCCCATTTTTTCCACAACCTTCTATCATGGCAGCATGGTATGCTCCTTTAGTCCTTCCTTTACCTTTAGTAAATTTTCCATAGTACTATCATTCCAAGATTCCATTATATGATGCTAGTGGTTCTATTACTGCTCAACTACATGTGGACAAGATGAATGAATATTTTGATAAAATGAGATAGATGATGAAACCGTTAAATCAAATTGTTTGCTCAAATTTTAGGGGGACAAGCAAGAAAATGGTTCAAAAGCTTAACTCCTAATAGTATTAATGACCGTCAATATTTCCATCAGTCATTCATAAACAAATCGGATATTCGGAAGAACCCTCTCCAAATACTTTTAGATTACAACAACCTCAAGAGAAACATTGGGGAAAGTGTTCAAAATTATTGCACTAGATTTAATAGTGTTTATAATGCACTACCCCCATATTTGAAGCCTCCACAAGGCTCTGCTTTGGCCAAATTCCCTGAAGGATTTGATCCCGAAATGGCCTATCAGCTAAGAGAAAGGGATCCCTTAACTTTAGAAGACATGCAAAAGGGAGCTCTTAGTGTAGAAGCAAATCTGATTGAGAAGAGAGCTAGAATGAAGACTAAGAAGAGGGTATCATATAGGGATGAAGCTACACCTTCAACATCTGACTCAAAAATAGAAAGGATGATGGAGAAGATAATGGAGAGGATGAGCATATATGAAAAATATCAATCTAGAGAAAATCAATCAGCTCCTCAAAACAAAATCAATCCAAAAACCACAATGAGAACTTTAAAAGAAATCAACATCAGAATAGACAAAGAGATGTTGATCAACATATCAGACCTCATTTTCAAGAAAAATATGTTAATGAGGATGAAGAAACAAATGAACAAATAGAGTATGATAACATAAACATGTTGGGAGTAAGCAATGAGGATTCTAATGTCCTCCATGAAAGAAAACAAGGTCTATATACACCCTATGATGATAGAAGACAAGAAACTAAATAATGTGAACAAGACTTTGAGAATGCCATCATAGGATCACCCAAACAATATGACCTATCAAGTAAAAATAATCAAGAAACTCCCAAAAATAAAACCTCTGATAATTTTGCTGAAAACAACCCTGTAAATGTTTCCAAAATGACAACAGAAAACCATAACATAGGGGCTAAAAGTTCTGATCTGAACAAGGGAAAAAACACCCAAATAAATGAAAAACAGAGTGGTGACCCTAGCAGCACTAGCATTTCAGCTAATTCCCTGAAAAAAAAACATTTTACTACTGTAAATAGTAGAAATCAACAAGTTGATTTCGCTGATAAAGGAGTGACTAACAAGGCTGAATCAAACATTTCAAAAAACCAAATTCCATCTAGCCTAGAGAATTAAATTGATAAAATCAAAATATTTGTCCCTCTCACTGAGTTAGTCACTCAAAATGTATATAGATGTCAAGTTTTGAAAGCCTTGAACATAGAGAATGTTCATGGCACTGTTAACTTAGGTGATAATAAACTAGAGCTCCTATTTGGACCAAATATTGAAGGAAAATTCCAAGAAGGAACTACCCCTCCATTCTATGTCAGTTTGAATATCCATGATAAGAATTTACACAATGTTATGCATGATTTAGGGGCTTCTCATAACCTCATGCCCAAAGTAATCATGGAGAGATTAGGCCTTGAGATAACCAAAGCATATAAAGATTTGTATTATTTTGACTCCAGTAGAGTAAAATTCTTAGGCCTGATCAAAGATATTTTTGTAAAATTGACCCAAATCCCAGCCAAATGCATGGTGATGGATGTGGTAGTGGCTTATGTACCCCCCAAATATGGCATGCTTCTTTCAAGATCATGGGGTGCTAAGTTGCAAGGTATTATGCAGATGGATATGACTTATGCCACCATCCCTGTCTTCTGTCAACCCAGAAGACTCTATAGGGAAGCACACATGAAATAAATGGAGAGTAACCAAGAAATACCGAAAAAATCTCCTCTCTATTCCATACACACTGACCATGACTCATTAATTATTTATAATGATGAGATTCCTAATGAGCAAGAGTTAGTTAATGAAACATCAGCCAATATAGTGGTCACTCCACATCCAAACATAGTGCAGCCATAGAGGGAAAGGAGAGATAGGAAAATCATTAGATCATTTTGCAAACTCATAAATTCACAACAAAAAAATTGAAGGTCTTGAGGTCCAAAACAATCATAAATATAGTGAAGATCATGAAAATCAAAGAATAAAACCTCAAAACATTGAGAATATTGAGGAACAAAACAAAATTCAACATAGTACAGACCTACAAGAACAACACAGTGATAGGTTAGGCAAACAAGATAGAGAGGACAGAAGTGAAATAAATGATAAATCATAAGACAACCCTCTTTGGAGTATGATTTTTGATGGGTATTTCTCTAAAAATGGTGCAGGAGCAGGCATATCGGTGCACAACACTGAAAACAATCATGCTGAGGGTCATTCCTATAGATCAAACTTCCAATGCACAAATAACATTGCAGAGTATGAGGCTCTCCTTTTAGGCCTGAATTTATTGAAAAAGTTAGGGGCAAAAAGAATAACAGTTCATGGGGATTCATAATTGATAATTAGACAAGTAAATGGGGAATACACTGCTAAACACCCCAGATTTAGAGCCTATAGAAATGATGCCATGGACCTGTTAAAAAAATTTGTTGAATTCCAACTTACCTTTGTCCTAAGGAACCAAAAAATTATTTCCAATGGATTAGCCTTTGCTGCTAGTACTTGTCTAAGACCTTATGAGAGCAAACAATACACCATCCAAGTCAAATATAGACCACTTGTCCCAGATAATGAAAAATATTGGCAAGTGTTTGAAGGAGATAAGAGAATAGAAGACTTCCTACAGTCAAGAAATGAATTTTAAGTGCAAAACTCAAATTCAGAGTATGAACAAGACTTTCCTACTGAAGAAAACCCACTTTTTGAAGAAGAAAAGTCTCCTGAGATTTCTGAAATAAATCTGTTAACTAATAGACCCAAACACACAACAGAAAAAAGAACAGATTTAGAAAATGAAGACTTAGAAGTGCTACAATCTAAAGATCAAAGCTTTCCAAAAGGACTCGTCCCATTAGAATAATTTCTTGACTTGAATGATGTTGCCAAAAAGCGAAAATTGGAACCTACTGAAGCTGAAGTGGAAGAATGCAACATAGGCAGTGAGGAAAAGCCCAAAATGATCAAACTATCTAAGACACTATCGGCCCACATTAAACTGAAATACATTGAGCTGTTTAAATAATTTTCTGATGTATTTTCATGAAGATGTGAAGATCTAAAATCGTATGATACATAGATAATCCAACATAAGATACCCCTCAAAGAAAACCAGAAACCTTTTAAACAAAAATTGCGCAGAATCAACCTTGTTCAATTACCTTTGGTAGAAAAAGAAATTAGGAAAATGTATGATGTTGGAATCATAGTCCCAGTAAGATATTAAGACTGGGTATCTAATATTGTATCTGTTAGGAAGAAAACAATAGAAATAAGGCTTTGCATTGACTTTAGAAACTTAAACAAAGCCTCGTTAAAGGACAACTATCCCTTGCCCAAAATGGATCATATATTACAAAGGGTAGTTGGTTCTAGAAGAATTTCTTTGCTAGATGTTTTCTCAGGTTACAATCAAATATTGGTACATCCTGATGATCAACTTAAAACAACCTTTACTACTCCTTGGGGTACCTTCATGTATTTGAAAATTCCCTTTGGTTTAATGAATGTTGGTGCCACATTTTAGAGAGCCATGGATATAGCATTCTTAGAAGAAATAGATTACTTCATTGTGATTTACCTTGATGATATCACTGTCTATTATAAAACAGATGAAGAACACCTAATACACTTGAGAAAATTCTTTGAGAAAGGCAGAAAATACGGTTTATCTTTAAATCCAAAGAAAACATTGTTTGGTCTCCAAGAAGGTAAACTTATTGGACATATCATATCTGAATAAGGAATAAGGATAGACCCAAAGAGGATCACTGGTATTTTTCAAATCAACCATCCTATAAAGATCAAGGAACTTCAATCTTTCATTGGGAAGATTAATTTTTTGAGAAGGTTCATACCCAATCCTGCTGAACTCCTTAGAATCATGACAAATATGCTTAAAAGAGAAGAAGGAGTTAAATGGAACTTAGAAGTAAAGAAATCATTTGAGCAAGTAAAACAAGCACTTACCAAAACACCATTTCTTATCAGTCCTAATTTTACAAAGGATTTCTTCATATTTTCATTTGCATCAGAACACACAGTAGTTGTTGTCCTATTACAGAGAAACATGAAGGGACAAGAGCAGCCAATTTCATTTTTCAGTAAGGCATTAATAGATGCACCTCTGAAGTACAACATAATGGAAAAACAAGCCTTTTCTCTAGTCAAAGCCTTAAAAGACTTCAGAGTTTACATTTTACGCCTACACATTATAGCATTTGTGCCTCAGTCAGTTGTAAAAGACATATTGACCCAAGATCTAGATGGCAAAAGAGGAAAGTGGATCGCTGTAATTTTAGAATATGACTTAGAAATCAAACCCACTAAGCTCATAAAAGGTCAAGGACTAGCAAAACTTATGACTGAGTCCAACTTCCAAGCTCTTGATATAAACAGGTTTAATGCATTAGATGAACAGGAGGAGTTAACAACTCCAATTATTGAAGATCATTTTCTGAATTCATCTTGGTATGTTGATATTTTGTATGTTTTTCTCAACCTAAATTTCCCTCCTGGTTTTTCTAAAACAAAGGCAAGATTTTTAAAGTTGAAAGCTGTAAATTACTACATTTTGAATAGATTTTTATATTGGAAAAATGCTAGTGGGTTGCTGCTTAAATGTTTTCTTGATAATGATGCAGATAAGATCAAGCACGAGTTTCATGAAGGAGAATGTGGAGGCCACCTCTACTGGAAGTCAACTACTAACAAAATTCTTAGAGCTTGTTACTACTGGCCCACCCTCTTTCAATATGTCCACAAAATGATTACTGCCAGTCATAAATGCCAAATATTTGAAGGAAAAAGAAAGATGCTTCCCTTACCTCTGTAGCTAATCATTGTTGAAGCTCCTTTTCAGCAGTGGGGTCTAGACTTCATTAGGGAAATCCATCTTGTCTCATTTTCCCAACACAAATTGATCCTCACAGCAACAGACTATTTTACCAAATGGATAGAAGCCAACCCTCTAGGAATGCCATAGACTGAATTATCATTTCATTCCTTGAAAACCATATACTTTCTAGATTTGGTTGTCCTAGAAAGATCATAACTGAAAATGCTGCTACATTTGGGTCTAAAAATATGGTGGAATTCTATCATAAATATCAGATCATATTGGGTCATTCTACAAATTATTACCCTCAAGATAATGGGTTGGTAGAATCATCAAATAAAATTTTGGTGGACATAATCAAGAATTTGTTGGAAGATGACAAGAAATCATGGCACAGTAAGCTAGTACATGCATTATGGGCACACAGACTAACCATTAAAAAATCAATTGGAATGTCTCCCTACCAGCTAGTTTATGGAACAAATGCAATATTTCCAACCATTTTAGGAGTGCCAGTCATGAAGCTGATCCAAGAAGTACAGTCTGAAGATGATGATATGACAAGAAGAATACACCAGACTATATATCTACAACAAACCAGGGAAGAAGTATACATCAGAGCACAGCAACTACAAGAAAACATCAAGAAGTTGTTTGAAAAAATAACTAAGGCAAGTGACTTCAAAATTGGTGACAAAGTATTGAAATGGGATTCAAGGAGAGAAGATAAGGGAAAACATGGAAAATTTGATCATTTATGGGAAGGTCCTTATCTTATTCAGTCTGCTATTGGGAACAAGGAATTATTTCTGCAATAATTGGATGGAGTTGAATATTTTGGAGGTCCTATCAATCGCAGGATTCTCAAACATTACTTCTGTTAACTGATATTTTATTTTCAAAGCTTTTTTTTCATTGTATATAACACTACTTTTAAATTTGAGAAAAGAAAAAATACAAAACAAAAAGAAAAGAGAAAAGATGGCAGAAATAAAAGAAGAAAGGTACAACCCCATACCAAAAAAGAAAGGAAAAATATAAAAGTGTGCAAGCTTTAATGCCACTACTCGAAAGAACACTACTCGTAAGTCATACAGCCTAATCATGACTAGATAGATTTCAATTTACTACTGATAGGTTAGTGAAGATTATTAGCCAAACAATTTAATCTTGGCTTATCAGTAGACTAGATTAGGATAGAAAAATAGAGGTTCAAACAAGCTTAAATCCTGAACCTATAAGTTTGATGAAGAATGGCTCTAATTAGATTAAAAATTGAGCCAAAGATAGAGGAAAATGGCTCAAACATGCTCAAAATTTGAACCAAAACATAAAAAGAAAAAGGATGACTCAAGACAGATCAAAATCTGAGTCATGAAAAGAATGAAGGATGCTTGTAATTTTCAAATCTTAAGCCTTCACAAATTTTGTTTTAAATTTCTATAAATTTTAGTCTATGTGCAGCTTGTTTTTATGCCATAGTCTTACAGAAAATCACATAGCTTAATCCTGTTTTGCTTGTATTTAAATTTTTGTTTTATAATATAGAGAATAAGATCTGTCAGACAGTTTAATCCTGGCAAATAGTAGCTTAGGTAGATAATTTATGATTTCAACTGTTTAATCTCGACTCGTGGAAGAAATAAGGGTAGATTTAGATTAGTTTCCTGCTTTCAATAAAAGAATAAAATGTTGATGTCAAAAGGTTTGCAAGTCCAAGTGCACCTTATAAAGAAATTTTTTTAGGACAAGTAGGTTGTGTAGGTAGTTGTTTGGGGAAAAGAAATTTGTTTGCTCATACTAAGTACTGACCATATTTTTAAGCAGCATGATCAAGTAAGAAAATATTGTCAAGGATAAGGCATAGGTCTGCATTCCATAAATAAATTTATGAGGTTCTTGACACCTCTAAGAAGCTGCCATCCCCAAGTGGAGCCATTGTTAGCCATCAATAAAAAAAAATTCATAACTGATGATGGCTAAAACAGGTCTTTAGTCTTCAAGAATCAAGTTTTGAAAGAAAAATTGTGAGTTCTTGAAGCCTTGTTGTCCCTTGTCGAAAATAACCATTCCACTGATGTTTTCACTTCAAAACCTTCAAAGTAGCCCTGCTGTTATAAAAAATAATGTTTTTAGATCCATTTTCGATAATTTTTTCCTTTGAAAAAACCCTTTGAAAACCCCCTCATTTCACCCATTTTTCCCATTTCTTACCCTTTATTTTCTTCAAAAAACCCCTTTGAACCTGATAAAATCCCTTTATTTTGGTTTAAATCCCTTTTTCCCCTTATCGAAAACTCAAAAAATCCTCAAAAAACCTTCGTTTTTAGTACAAAAACCTTCATTTTTTATATTAAGGCTTTAAGCCCCTTTCACTTAAGCCCAAGCCCCTTTTTCTGCCATAAGACCACACTCTGTGACCGAGCACTAAGTCCATCATCCATCGCACATCGGCGATCCCAGTTCTTTTGTTCTCAAACCCCTACTCCGTCGATATGTCGATCCTCTGATGAGATCGGGACAATCCAATCCCTAAGATCCGACGACCAGTGCTCCATCGCATCACATCACTTCATCACATCGCTCCATCACATCAAACTTCACCTTTTCATTATCCCCTGAACCTTTTTCCCCCGCTGATGTGATCCCTCGAGTAAATCTCTGCCGTTGGTCTAATCCAGATTGGACGGTTCTTGCTCCATTGACAATCTTTGTTTTCTCATTCCCATTCTCTTTCTGTAGATGAATCCTTCATCGATTAGATCCTGACCGTTGATTTCTCCTAGATCTAACAGTCCTCCTTCCATCACCCCTTCTTCTCCCATCGGCACATCGGCCATTGCAATTTTTCTTTCCTCCCGTCCAGGCCTCTTCCGCCTTCCATTCTTCGATTTCATCTGAACTGTTCATTTCCCTGATCCAACGGTTCCCCTTGATCCCCTACACTGTTCTTATGAACCCCTTTTTTTCATGTAGAAAAACCCTCTTCCTAAGTAAAAACCCTTTCGCCCTTTGTATAAATGTGGGCCCTCCATCTCTTATCCTTTCACCCCACGAGTAGATCTCAACCGTAAATTTCCTAGATCTGGTGGCTATCGCTGCATCTTCCACTTTTCCTTCCCAAACCATGTTCTACCCCTGCATCCCTTGTAAAAAGGCATTTTCCTTTTTTTTAACCCTCCATATATATCAAGTCTCTCATCAAATCTGAGCCGTTGATATTTCCCGATCAATGATCCTCGCAACACCTCCCGCTTTTCATCCACCAAACAATACCACACATCACCCTGGCCCCACCATATATTTTCTTCACACATCTTTTCTATTTTCTGTGCTCGCTTACAACCGTAGATCTAACCCCCCCCAGATCAGACGGTCTAAAGCTGATTTCGCGTTCATTTCACCAAAATAATTGATCACGCATTTTCAACACAAAAATGGTGGTTTTTGTTGGACACATGTCGCCTAGGGACCTGTATTGTGTACCGTCAGGGAAAAACCATTTACTGCCCAACCCTCATGCGAATACCACTCTGGTTTTCTGCAAAACCTCTCATCACCATTCCGCGCTAAAATTCAAATTTAAACCCAGTCTTCGTCGGTTTCATCCATGGAACCTCCTCCTGCATACATTTTCGCCTCTGAACTTCTCTTTCACCCTCCGCTGAGCCTCTGAAGCAGTTATAACCCTCAACGCGCAGGATTTATAATAGATTTTATGTTTTTGTTTTATATGTAGGTTTAATGGGGACCGAATCTAAAGGTCGCCCCACAACCCATCTAAGTGGCACTGGGCTGAGGATAACGATCCTCAAAGCCTAATCAAACCTAGAAAAGGAGCTTTCAGGGTGTAAATTCATGGTTTTAATCAATTTTTCATAGACATTGGTTGCTCAAATCAAACCCTCCAGCGCACTAAAGCCACCTGTACACTGAAAAAGAAAACTGAAGAAAATAAAGTGAAGACAGAGAGTAAAAGACAAAGGGATTAAAGGTTAATACAGTCAGAAAAGGACAGAAAGCTTGAAAGATGATTAAAGGAGGCCTAAAGCCAAATCAAAGGAAAATCAGAGTTTAAAGTATCAAAGCAGACAAATCAACAAAGGAGCGCTTCAAAATTCCAGATCACTGAAGTGATTAATCCCCAGAAAGCCAAAAATGCCACCTACAGGCCTACTTACTCAAAAACCCACAAATTTAATGCACAGTCAGAGATATTTCGCCAAAGACAGCTCATAAGTAATTTCCAACCTACCAAAAGCCTCAAAATTCAACAAAAGTGACTAAAGTTGATGAAACTTAAATGTAAAAATCAATTAATAGAGTGAAAAATCTGAAATCTTCTCCATTGTGCCCCTCAAAGGCCGAGAAGCATTTACTTTGTATTAATTGAACAAATAACTCTTCCTTTCACTCCACCTCCTCAATTTACCTATATATATCATATGAGGAGCCTAGTATTGTTCTTGGTTGAATACTTGTTGAATGTAAATAGTTGTTGAGGCTGCTAAAAATCTGTTAGTAATTGAAGAAAGATAGGCTAAGAAGAGAAGTTTGAAGATGGAAAGACCTACTGGACTTGATGATTGTAACTAGTTTGAACATCAAATATACAAGCTATTTTATGGGATTCCAGTCTATGTCAATGGTGATGTTTTTCTTACTGTAATTGTTATTTTACTTATTTTTTCATACTGTCCACTTTCTCTGATAAAGAATAGCAAATGTAGATAAGGATTTACTTCTAAAAGTACCCTAAATATAACTGATAAGATTTATCTTTATGTTTTATTCTAATTATGTTTTGAGGATAATTCAATAGAGTATAACTAGAGAAGTGTTGGTGAGCCCATGTTTCCTGAGTACAACTTGAGATATTGTCTTTGAAAGTTCTTGAAAAGTCTGCTAATTAAAGTTGAACTAGAGAAGTTTATGGTTATCCCTTTCCTTTAGTTTATCTCTAATAGTTGCTTTGAAAAGATCCCTTCAGAATATGCTAAAAGCAGGCTAGGTTAAAATTCCTTACTTGATATTAGGCTATTCTTTGTTTATCTTAAATTTTTTCCTTTGAGAGTATGTTGAAAGCAAGATAGGTTCAAAGTCCTTACCTGATCTTAGACTGCCCTTTGTTTTCTTATATGTTTTCTTCTTTCACAACACTTTTAATGTTCCATATCACAAATCAACCTAAAGATATCCTTTGATATAGATGACTTGCCACATGGACCACTCTTGAAACTTATTGTGCAATTAAATCCTTTGTGACTCCATAGCCCAATGGATTGATATTGTCTCTTACCTATCATATCAGCTGAACCATTCTTTCAACTCACTCACACCTTTACCCTTCAAAATACTTCCTTCATTTTGATGATATCCTACCCAACCAAAAACAAACAAAACCCCTATACTTCATAACTAGCCTAATATCATATCATAAGCATTAAAGATATATCCTTTGCAAACACTTATATAGAGAGATCCCTCTCTGAATCTAGGAGGGACAGATCCTAGGATTCCAAAGTGGTTCTGATGTACACTCTGTAGCATTTTTTCTTGCCAATCATGCAAACTACGAGAGTCCTAAAAAAGGTAAGAAGAAGCCATGGCCCACATTGTCGCTCACCATTGTTGCTTATACAGTCAAGGATTTCAGAGAGGTGGAGGAAAAAGCTGAGAAAATCAGAGGATTATTCCCGGTGCCTTTAGATTACCAGACATACCACCTTGAGAGGAAAATCCCTGCCCATTGCAAACGGGCCAAGTTCAAATGGACCTACTAGCATTCTGAATGCCTAGCTACAGATGGGGTAAGAAACTGGTACAACAAGGATATGGAACTCACCCAGAAAGAATTGACCGATCGGGAGGACCAAGATGATCAAACTCTGGAGGAGAGAATCCACGAATTGGGAGGAGCCTCATCTTCCCAGGCCAAGAAGCTCCGAAATAACATAGGCCATAGCTCTTCCGCCCAACAAAAATAAAAGGAAGAAAAAGCTCAGTGAGAAGATGAAAAGAAATCAAAAGAGGATAAAGATAAACGTAAGAAACACCTGAAGGCAGAGCAGAGAAAGAAGCAGGTGGAGGATGCCTGCAGAAGAAAGGAAGAGCAGGAGGTGAAAGAAGAAGCTGAGCGGTAGCTCAAGAAATAATTAGATCAGGTGGAGGCTAAACACAGAAGGAAAGAAGAAGAGGAAACAAAAGCAGAAGCTGAACACAACAGGAAAGTAGAAGAGGAAACAAAATCAAAATTTGAACGCAAAAGGAAAGAAGAAGAGGAAACAAAAGAAAAATCTAAGCGTAGGCAAAAGGAAGAGCAAGATAAGGTAGAGGTGGAGCGGCTATTGAGAGAAGAAGCAGAACAAAAGAGAAAATAGGAATAGGATCAAAGATCGAAAGACAATTCTTCAAAAGACGCTGAGACACCTCCTCCAATAATAGGGGTACAGAAAAAGCTTCCACCCATCGAAGTATCTACAATTAACACACGTTTTTCACTCTCAGAACCAGGTACTTCCGAAGGATAGGATGAGGAGGTGTTCAATCTGACGAGACTCACTTATGACCAATTCACATTCAAGATCAGGCAGGAAAAGAGGAGATGTATAGCACGGAACCCTGCCATGCCATTCACAGCCACGACAGAAAAGGATATAGTCATGGACACTAGGACCAATCTCGTAATGATAGCATTATCTGGAACTGCTTTTGTTGCATCCACAGAAGAATACGTGATCCGGATGAGTAGGGAAATCCTCTCCCTACAAAATAGATTACAAGACTCTGAACAAAGGGAAGCTAGGTCAGATCAAGAAAAGAAAGAACTGAGGGAAGAAATCCAACAGCTCCAAGATAAGAACACCCTGATTAACAAAGTAGCACTCATCATCCAGAGAGAGTTGGTGACACTGGAAGCCACCATGAGGCAGGTATACGAAGAAATGTTCACCATAAAGCAAACAGTCGCACCTCTACTTAGAGCGCAAGTGGAAACTAAGAAGAGGAATGAGCAACTGAAAGAGGCCTCCACTACCCTAGATAGAATGATAGAATGGACAAACAGATATCCAGAGGCTCCAAAAAATTTTCCGAATAAATATTGGATACACACTCAGAATGACAAGGTCCAAATTCGCATAAAGGTGCAATCCAAGGAGAAGTTATTCAAAGACCTAGAGAAGGTGATGACCGCCTATGAGAATTTGATTAGTAGCATTGACTGAATGGTTGAGTTGCACCATAGTCCTTCTCTAGGTACATTGGGTGAAGACAAGACAAGGGAATAGGTAAATCAGGAAATTCAGGCATTCCTACGACCTATTAGACAAGTCGTTGCTACACCTGCTACACCTGATATTCCAGCATTGTAGGAGAAATTGGTTAAGTTCATCGTGACGCCAGTTTAGATTTACATCAAACTAGCTTCCTTCTCCAACCAGGTCAAAATCAAGAGAGAAAATTTGATCTTGAATTCCCTAGAATTCCTGCACAGGTTGAGGGAAGATACTCCTCTAATCTCCCCAGTTGTTGTAGACTATCGTGCATGGAAAAATTTCCTCAAAGAGAAACAAGCAGATTTTCCCCACCTCGAAATCACACAAATGCTCTCGTGATAATATCATAAGGTACAACATATAGGAAGGGTTGCAGGTCACATCTTACATGGTCAAGTCACAGGTCGCATCCTCCATTAGGTTGCAGGTCACACCTTCCATCCAGGTTGCGAAGCAGACCAATAGGTGGGAAGGTGAAGAGTCAAGACACCCAAGGGTCACTTTTGCCTTATATATACTCCCTCCGGGGACTTGTACAAGGATTTTTTTCTTTTTTGGACTCCAAAGGAGAGAGGAGAGTTGTAAAGCATTGAACATCCCCTTATGAATGAATACAAGAATTTTTCTTAAATCCACTATTGGATCTGATGAGAATTAATGTGTCAATCATTAGGGAAATTTTGAGGTCTAAAATGGGCCTCCTAAGGAAAATGTACAATAAAAATAAACTTTATAAGAACAAATAGGATTCAAGATGATGATGTCAACCATGGGGGATGATTCACCATTTTTAAAGTAAAAGGGTAAAAATATTAAAAAATAATAAAATAATAAAACTACTTTTTCAACTCGTATTTTCAACTTATCTCCCAAAGTTTTTACTCAAATTTCAAGCAGGATTACTTGTTGGATGAAAAAAATAATTCCTCATCCAAGGAGTACCCATGTTGCATACTTTCGATGGACCCTGCTACAAAAAAAATGAGAAATACATAAAAAATCGTGATTACAATCATGTTTTTCATGTATTTCTCATTTTTCATGTAGCAGGACCAATCGAAAGTATGCAACATGGGTACTCCTTGGACGAGGAATTAAATTTTGCATCCAACGATTACTCCCACTCAAAATTTCAGTAAAACATTTGGGAGATAAGTTGAAAATATGAGTTGAAAAAGTAGTTTTTTTATTTTTTCCCTCTAAAATTTGATGATGTCATCATATTTTATTTTATTATTTCCACTATTATTTTATAATTCCTTAGGATGCCCATTTTAGACCTAAAAATTCCCCTAATGACTATGAGTATTTTTTCGTATATGTATGATATCTTATGACTAATTGATCTGCGTTTTATGCCTATACTCATTATGCATTTCAACTCACTGAATGTGCTAATGATGGTATGATGTTTACATAGGAGATGTTTGTAATTTTGTTATTGACATCTATATTATTCACAAAAATGCCAAGTCTGCATAAGTTGTTCTTTCCAGGCAGAATTTTTTCTTTTATGGTTTGTACAAGTTTTACAAACATGACCTTAATGACATGCTGCTAACAGCATCTCTTTTAGTTGCATGTTTCCCTTTTATCTTGCTATTTGTAGTATTTATGCTCATTGACAATCATCAATATTTTGTCTTGTATCATCCAATAATTGTATGCCTATAACTCTGCAGGGCTCATTTGTGTCCAGGAGAAGGATTATTCAACGGTAGCGGGACCCACACCCCAGACAAGATCCCTATTACAAATGGTTCAAAGTCTAATTGGGACTTTTTACCGCGGAGATCCCCTACTATTGGCTGGACAAATTTTCCCGTCAATATATTTAGCGATAGAAGGAGGGCATGATGGCAACCTACCAGCACACAAGTAACATCCCGTTACAAACTCCCCAATGGGAGACCATACGTGACAATACCAACCCTCCCCCTTTGGAGAACTCCCAGGAGGAGGAACCCCCTTTCTATGAGGTTACTTTAGCCCAGCTAAGGGCCCTATGCCCTATCACCCGTGAGCTTTTTTGGGGCTTACAACAAGCCTCGGTCACTAGTTCCTTGGCAAATCCTAGAACTCCTGCAACTAATCATACGTGCCAAGAAACCCTCGTAAGTTCCCTTCCTTGGATTGTGGGTCTTATGATTGAAGATTATGTAGACGCAGTTGAGCGAAATTCTCAAGCCCCCCCAGATAGCCCTAGGGAGGGTGAAGAAGACGGCCCCGAATCACTAAACATCAACCCAATATCGGCCCCCAACCTGACCATGCTTTGCATGATAACATGCAAGCTAACGACCCACACAAGGAAGGAGCTGGAAGAGGCCGTGGTAACAAAGGCAACGAGTGCTGGAAGGTCGAGGGCTTATGGGTGAGATGAAATGCCGATTCTCCCCCCCCCCCCCCTCCCCTCCCACTAAAACTAGAATAGGTTTCCTTTTCTTTACAATTGGAGAAACATTAGAAGTATAGGAAACTGTGGAGAAAACCAAGACATGCAGTCACGCCATGAGAGCGAGGCCTCCGGGTCTAGCATGGGTAGTGAATCTGAAAGTGAGAGGGGACATGTATACATACCATGCCACCAGCGGGCCAGATGTGTATAATCGTTAGCTTGAATGGCTTAGTCCCCCTTAGGTATCCAAGGTCCCCTCCATGACATGCCCCGACACCCTAAAAAACATCTCCCTAAGTTCGACCCCGAGAAAGGTACATTGTTCGAGGACCACATTAGCAACTTCTACCTATCTTTATAGATGATGAGAGTGTAGTATGATGATGTAGCATGCCACCTTTTTCCTCATACTCCTGAAAATAAGGCTAAAACATGGTATCGGTCGCTCCCCATTGCTTCTATCCCTTCGTGGGAACACTTCTATCGTACCTTCTTGCAAAAATTTTTAGAAGATAAAACCCCCTCGATGCTCCTCACAGAGCTCAGCAAGCTAAAATGTCAGAATAAGGAGAAGGTCAAGTATTTCAATCAATGTTTTGACATTATATTGAATAAGTTCCCTCCAAACATGGCCTTAGATGATTCCATTACCATTGACTACTACACCAGAGCCCTCCCACGGGATATTGTTGTGTTCGTGAAATGTGAGGTAGAGCTACCTTAGCAGCCAATTACACTACCACCTTTTCTATCGAAAAGGACATGTTGTCCATAGGTTCCATTGAACACGGAGGGCAGGAAGATCAAAAAACAACCACGAAGAGAACCCAATCCTCCAGCCACAAAACTAGAGACAAAGATAAGGACCCCTTTGATTTTGAAAGTAATACAAAATCCCTCAAGTTTCTGACCAACAAAGTCTCCGACCTGAAAAGAAAAAACAATGATTCTGCCCCAGCTACTAAAAAGCAGAAAACTTTCTTCAGAAAGAATAACCCTGTCATGAATCAGCCCCCGTCTAGCTCGAGTGCTAGTCTTAATGTTGAGGAAATTGGCGAGGACAATTTTTGTTCTTTTCATCAAGCCTCTCACTCAGAGAAGACTTGCCCCCAGTGGATTAGTAGCATGACCACAGTGGTGAACCAACTTCTAGAAGATCAAACCCCTAGGGATATGGAGGAGGAGGCTATTTCAGACAACGAGGAAAATTCGCCCCCAGATGAAGATATGGGCTCCGCTGTCCTTGCTTTTGAGATCATACGCGGAGAGTCTCCCCTTCCCACCTCTGAGATAAACCTAGCTGATGACCCTAAATCTAAAACCCCTTGAAATTATGGCTTGAGGAGCAAATGCCCAGTGCCTAAGAAGTCTTTCAAAGAGAAAAGAAAAGCCTTCTTAAGAAAAATCTTGCCCCCAAACACAGAAAACAAAGACAAAAATCCTGAAAAATTTAGTCCAACCACTCCCTGAGAAGGCCCCAAGGCTAAAGCTTCAATAGTTTCCCCTAAGAACACCACTGATCCAGCCTCACACACAGATTCTAGGTATAACATTATCGGGGACATGAAAAATACCAGGTCTAATATCTCTCTCTACAAGCTCGATCGCATTGCTAACCAACGAGATCTCATTCTTAAGGACTTTTCCCATCTACCGGCGACCGAACCCGTAAGAATCATGTCTGCCCAAACTGCTGCTAGTCCCCAATCCATCGTGAATGTTGTAAACACCAACTCCAGGGGAACCACGCCACCTTTCCTCCTCTCCTTCGAGATCTTTAACTTGAATGTCCACAACTACCTCGTCGATTCCAGTGCATCCATGAATGTTATGACCTTATCCATGTGAAAAAAGTTAAACATCCGCCCTGAGAAAATCGATGCCAGAATCATGTAGCTGATAGATCTCAAGTCCCCGCAATGGGTGAACTAAACAACATCATTATCTGCTTATCCTCCAACTCTAGACTGCATCAGTGCATAGACATAGTAAACATGGATATCCCCGAGGCCTATGGCCTTCTGTTGAGCCGATATTGGTCCAATAAGCTCCAGGGGTACTTCAGCACCTATTGGTCCCACCTTTGGCTCTCGTACAAAAGCAGGAATAACAAAATATAGATCGAGAGTGAACCATACAAGAAACATGACTGACATGGATGCAACTAATGAACCAGTCAGTTTCGCACAAGAAGAGCTTGATTTGTGTTTTTTAGAGTCCATATTTGGTTGTTATCAGACTCACCAATCCCCAATCACCCAAGAAATTCAGTCTGAACTACTTCTAGTTGCTGAAAACTCCTCCCCATCCAACCAAGATTCTTTAGAAACTGATGCCCCTAGCACATCCTCAATGAGATCGGATAGTCTTGTACAACCAAAAGACTAAACATGGACCCTATACTAGGATGGCTCCAAAACCCAAGATAGGGCTGGTGTAGGTTGAATCTTGCTAGACCCTCAGAAGAACAAGTTTCTAATTTCCTGTCGGTTAGAGTTCCAGTGCACCAATAATATAGCCGAGTATGAGGCACTGTTACTAGGACTCCAAAAGGCCATAGATATAAAAGTCCATTGTTTGAAGGTAATTGGTGATTCCAATATTATCAATCGTCAAGTACGCAACACCATCCATTCCTTGTCTCCCCATCTGAAAGGTTATCAGCAAGAGGTATGGCACTTAATTTCAGCTTTTGATGCTTTTGGTATTAAAGCTATACTTAGAATGCATAATGCAGCAGCCGATACACTTGCAAACGCTGCCGCTAGGTTGACCCCACTTAGGGATGGGTTTTATATTGAAGTTATATACAAGCCATCCATACCAGACAATCTTACTAATTTACGTGTTTTCAATGATGACCAATAGGTACTGGATTTGATGCTCAACACAAATATATTTAAAGACGCAGTTATGGAAGAAGAGGATCATGATCGGGCTTTATAGGAGGAACTAAGAAATCAGAAATAAAATCTCATACCCAAAGGGGTTGTGTCACTCGAAAAAAAATTTGACTTACAAAACCGTTTCCGGGGGCCCCCAAACACAAAGGTGCAAAGTTCCATGTTAGCACACTGACAAATTAACCTCGGGACAGACAAGGATCCAGAGCTTGTAAATTTAGGAAATGATTGCACCCCTCAAGAGAAACAAGAATTCACTGGATTATTTAAGAAATACCAAGATGTTTTTGCTTGGACGTACGATGATCTTTGGACTTATCATACGCAGATCATCCAAAACGTCATACCCATTAAGGAAGGAGTGAAGTCGTTCCAACAAAAACTGAGAAAATTACACCCAGCTCTAGAACCAATGATCCAAAAGGAACTAAAGGCGCTCTTGGATGCGTGAATAATTTTCAAAGTTAGACATTCGACATGGGTGTCCAACTTGGTCCTTCTTCTCAAGAAATCCGGTGAAATCCGTTTGTAGCTAGACATCGAGAATTTGAACACAGCCTTCAACAAAGACAACTATCTGGTCCCTCCTATGGAGCAAATCCTTTAAGTTGTATCAGGGTCAGAAATTTTCTCTCTATTGGATGGGTTTCATGGTATAATCAAGTACTAGTGGTTGAGCCCGATCGGCTCAAAACCACTTTCAGAACTAAGTGGGGAAAATTTTCTTTCAGATGCATGGCCTTTGGGCTGATTAACATTAGTGCCACCTTCCAAAGAGCTATGGAAATCGCCTTCAGAGGAATTATTGGGAAAAGCATGGTAATATACCTTGACGACGTCACCATGTTTTCAAAACACATATCTGACCACATACACCATCTCAAGCAAATTTTTGAAAGGTGTTGGAAATATGGGATCTCACTGAACCCAAAGAAAAGTGTGTTCGTCGTTTCCAAAGGAAACTTGTTGGGACACATAATAACTCAAAATGGCATAGTGGTGGATCTGGAACGTGCAAAATTCATCGCTCAAATACCGCCCCCAAGTGGTAGGAAAGCTATGCAGTCCTTCCTTGGAAAAATCAACTTTGTCCAGAAATTTATATCAGATTTCACTCAGATCGTGAAACCATTACAAGGAATGATTAAGAAAAATGCTAACTTTAAATGGAATCCTCTTGAGAAAGAATAATTCGACAAAATCAAACGAGCCATCATGGAAGCACCCGCTCTTTATAGTCCGGATTTCAAAAAAGGCTTTATCTTGTACACCTTTGCCTTAGATTCATCTTTGGCCGCTGTCCTCACTCAGAAATATGGTTGCCACAATGAGCATCCTATATCATTTATGAGCACTGGATTACAAGGCACCAAACTGAATTATCCAAATATTGACAAACAATCTTATGCGGTATACAAGGCAGTTAAACATTTAAGGTCGTACATTTTGAAGAATCATGTCACAATCTTTGTGCCTCACCCAGATGTTCACTCGCTATTCATACAAAAGGAGATGGGTGAGTGACAAAGAAACTGGATGACATGCCTTCAAGAATATGACCTGGAATTCAAACCAGCACAGATTGTGAAGGGCCAAGGATTGTGTCGCGTGGCCGTAGAGGTAGTAGACTCACGGGGAAACAAGGAAGAAAATTGGGAACACAAGATCGATATATATAAAATAGATAGCACAGCCCCACAGGATACATCCTCTTGGTACGTAGATCTCCTGCAATATCTGAAACATGGCACCATGGGCCCCACTTTAACTACCAAGAAAAAGCGTGCATTGAGACTGAAAGTTTTATCCTACCAGCTAGTGTAGGGTAAGTTGTTTCGCAAACATCACAACAATGTCTTGCTATGTTGTTTGGAATTGAATGATGCACAGAATTTATTGGCATAACTTCATGATGGCCCCACAAGAGGGCACTATGCAAGAGACACCACTACTCACAAGATCATGTGTGTCAATTTCTATTGGCCTACTTTTTTAAAGATGCACATGCATATGTCCGGAAATGCTAGCAGTGCCAAAAGTTCACAAATAGAGATATATGGCCTTTGGCCCTATTACAGTCTATCACAGTGGAAGAACCTTTTCAACAATGGGGGCTAGACGTGATTGGGGAAATCCTGCCACACTCTTCCAAGCAACATAGGTACATCCTCACTACCACAGACTACTTCACAAGGTGGGTTGAAGTGGTACCATTACGTCAAGACAATGATCAAGAGGTAATAGCCTTCATCACCCAATGCATCATGATCAGGTTTGGCATTGAAACCTCCCTTATTTTTTATAATGCAACATATTTCTCATCATTGAAATTATATGATTTTGCTATAGAAAATGGTATCGTACTTAAACATGCTGCCAACTATTACCCTCAAGGAAACAGGTTAGCGAAGTCAACCAACAAGAACCTAATCCACATTTTCAAAAAGACTCTGTTGTCCCAACAACGAAATTGGCATAGGGCACTCCACAATGCCCTCTGGGAAAATCGAGTCACACCCAAACCTTCCCTAGGCACCTCCCCATTTTTCCTCGTATACGGAAAAGAAGTTGTCCTTCCTCCCAACTTGTCTCTCTCGGCCCTCCGATTATCTCAGGAGACTCATGGCACTCCTTTCCCTACTTTACAAGCCCAAATAGACACATTGTTGAAACTTGAGGAGGAAAGGAAAAAAACTCGGGAAAAATTCGCCATCCACCAAGGACGGATAAAATGATGGTTTGACAAGAATTCAGCCAGGAACAAGGTTTTTGAAGTAGGTGACATTTTCCTCAAATGGGATAAAGCTCATGAATATAAAGGGAAACACTCCAAGTTCCAGGCATTATGGATAGGTCCTTTCCTGATTAGATAGAAGGTCGGTTCCCACACTTACAGGTTACAAACTCTTGAAGGGAGGATTAAGGTTCTCCCTATGAATGGACATGACCTTGAGCACTACTTCACCTAATAGCCCCTAGGGGCTGTCGCTACACCCTGTACCATAGTTTGTCTTATTTTTGGTCATTATTTACCTTTCTTATCTTCAATAAATTGCTTGGTCCACACAACCTCCCGTTGCCGTTTCTTTCCTTTAGCACCCAATTTTTGAAATGGGATATAGAAGCTACTGAAGTGGAATACTGAGTCGGGATCTGTTCTGGTGTATTATCTCCTCTCAGAGTGTGAAAAAGGCAAGCATACCTATGATGGGCACTCAGTGGCGAGAACATGACTAAGGCCCTTGGACCAAGATGTGACAATTTACCTAGTATGCTGGCCTAGGGGACTGCTATGCAAAAGGAAATGTTCAGTTAAATCGGTTACTATATTGAAAAGGGAGGAGTCAGCCTCAGGTGATGAATAAAAATCCAGGAAAACCCCAAGTCCTCATGTATACCAGGAGCAACCTTTGTTGCAAGTAAAATAAGTCGGGATCCCTCATCCGCCGAGGCAATAATTGACAAATAACTCAGTGCCTTGAGCATAGAAAATAAGTTCCCTGAGCACATTTTAATAATTTCGTTGAGAACATGAATAAAAGTTAAAGGATTGAGAAAGGATTCCTGCACAAAGAGGCGATATGATGACCCCACCGGGGTACTCTCCTGGCACGCTGGCAGCGGACCAACGCTCATCATTCCTAGGCAGTGATTCCACTGAGACCATCTGGTTCACTGGCAATGGAGCAACACAATGAGGACCAAATAAACTATAATGGATCCAAAAAACCTTGAGGTTACTCTGAACTTTTCCATCCGGTCTCCAAGAATGAAAACACGGTGAACTAGGACCCAAGGGTAGGCAGATAGGGAGAGCAAGTGTGCAAGGCTCGAAGACGGAAAAAATGGGACCCACAGGGTGAAAGGAACAGTGCCCTATGCCCTCCCACCCCCCTCAAGATGAAACATTGGCAGAGATTCTGGGCCCTACTAATGAATCACCATTTGTTTTAGCCACTAAAACACCCTCCAAAAAATCTCACCCTCTAAAATTTTTTGAGCCCCTGAACATCGAAAAGCTACGTCAAAACCTTAAGTTCAAATATTTTCAAAAGCCTTATGTTGCTAAGTCAAAACCTTAAGTTCAAATATTTTCAAAAGCCTTATGTTGCTAAGTCACCATATAGGTCATTGTCTCCAATCAGTGACCTAGCGACCTTGCGACCTATCAGGTTGCCAAGTTGCTAAGTCACGTATCGCATCCAAATTTAAACAATTGTGACCTAACAACCCTGCGACCTCGTGACCCTTAGGTCACAAGGTCTCAAGGTCGCGAGGTCGCACATATCATCAACGCAAACTATTTGCAACCAAGTGACCTCATTTATTGCCTGCACGTGCGACCCCTTTATAAATAGAAAGGTCACATTGGTTACATTTCACTCACGCGAGGAGAGAAAAAATGCTTCTGACAGGCCAACTAGAGAGTGCTTTTCTCAGGTAAGTTGCCTAATCCTCCTGATTTTTCTATTTTTTCTATTTGTTTCCCCTTTCCCCTTGTCTTAGCCCTTTTTAAACCACCTGCCTTCCCCCATTGCAGATCCTCTTTGAACCTGATTCTTTTCTAAACCTCCAAACCCTTCCATTCTTATATAGACTTGTACATGAAGCCAACTAGCCTCCCCTGTGTCTGTCTCTTCCTCTAATGACCACTTCATCTTCAATTTATAATTTTCTCACTATATCACTTTATTAATTTAAGTTAAAAATTGAGCAAAATATTGTGCCGCCATCGAAATCATCCACCCAGCCCTAGCGTGACCTCTGACCTTACGACCCTCGCGACCTCAGTCGCTAAGTCATTAATTCGCTTAGTTGCATCTCGCTCAAAACTGGACTTTTGCAACCTTGTGACTCAGCAACCCAGCGACCCGGTCGCAAGTCGCTAAGTCGCAAGGTCACATCCTCATGAATTTTTATACTAATGAAACCCAGCGACCCCATGACCTAGTCACAAGTCACCAGGTCACAGGGTCACTTTCCTCTATATTTTTAAACCAGTGTGACCCAACAACCCAAGAAATGGGTCACTATGTTGCATTTTTCCCCCTTCCCTAACCTTAGTTGGACAGAGTTAAAAGCAAGATTGAGAATTCATTAATATGGCATTTGCCTTATCCTGGGACTGTTTTATGAATATGCCAGGGAACCTTGAAGCAGAGTTAGAGTGTGTCTCTGTCTCTTCAGCTTCAAGTGACATGGGCCCCCCGACGGTTCGCAGGAAAAACAAGAGCCCAGAGATAGAGATCATAGAAAGTGAAGTACTTATGTCCCCTCCCCTATCTACGAGGACACCACATGTGTATTCAACAAAGGAGAAAGCATGAGTTGGTATGAAGTATACCAAGAGTTCACACAACCATAGTTCCCAAAGGACCTCCCAGACTAGGAAGTATATGTGCAAGTTAAGAGGTTGAATATTCACTACGCAGGGGCCCACCCATCTATCTTCCCATGGGCTGAAATTATTGAATGGATCATAAAAAATATTGACCCCAGGATGTGGGTGATTCGGGATCACGAGGGAAAAGCTTTTGCAAATATAAAATTCCAGGATGCAGAGTACTACTACGCGCTTCTAGAGCGGGAACAGATGTTCACAGAGGAATGGGCTACGACCCATGCGGTTTCCATAGCAGATACCGTGAAAGGATGGTGGGAAGAGCCGGAGAAGTTCAAAGTCAAGAAAGACCAGGAGTATCAAGTAGCAAGCCTTAGAAAGGTCTATAAGCTTGTAGTAGCTATGCTTTGTAGAATGTATGGTCATCCCGATGCCACCACTTTCAGCGGTTCTTGGGTATCCCTGATGCACTTTGTTACGGTATATGGCACCCATTTCAATTGGGCCAACTTACTAATAGCAGCCCTCAAAACCAACATATCTACAACACTAGCACCTGAGAAGGGATACTCGTCTGAATTTTACATGGCCTCCTATCTATTGGATGCAGTTTGTTCCAGGTGCCACTTTGAGGGATGGGCTCACAACTGGGATCAGGAGTGAGCACGACCAATTCACAAGGAGTTGTAGGTATTCTGGGACTCCAAATATAAGAAAAATATAGAGCCAATCACACACAGTTTCATCCTTGCAATCTACGGGAAATGTTTCGGTCAGTATACCCCATGCATGTCTTGGGGATCCATGGAAATGATAGTCAAGGTACCACATTGGTTCCCATTTGTAGAAGGAACCTTCATCCAAGTCTTTGGTTCATTCAAGACTCCCCATGCTTTGCCCCGATTCGTCACTAACAAGATGCTACTTTAGGAAGTATGTTACCAGATGACTTCCGGCTTCTCGAAGGTCCTTACTAAAGGTAAGAATAAGCCATGGCTCACACTGGCACTCACCATTGGTACTTATATAGTCAAGGATTTCGGAGAGGTGGACGCAGAAGCTGAGAAAATCAGAGGATTCTTTCTGGCGCCTTTGGATTACCATACATACGACCCTGAGAGGATAGTCCCTGCCCATTGAAAATGGGCCAAGTTCAATTGAAGCTACCAGCATACTAAATGCCCAACTAAAGATGGGGTAAGAAACTGGTACAAAAAGAATAGGGAAATCACCCCAAAAGCATTGACCAATTGAGAGGACCAAGATGATCAAACTCTGGAGAAGAAAATCCATGAATTGGGAAGAGCCTTGTCTTCCCAGGCCAAGAAGCCCTGAACTAACACAATAGAAAGAAAAGGAAGCAAAAGCTCAGTGAGAAGCTGAAAAGAAAGCAAAAGAGGATGAATATAAACGTAAGAAACACCTGAAGGCAAAGCAGAGAAAGAAGCAGGTGGAGCATGCCTGCAGAAGAAAGGAAGAGTAGGAGGTGAAAGCAGAAGCTGAGCGGCAACTAAAGAAATAATTAGATCAGGTGAAGGCTAAACACAGAAGGAAGGAAGAAGAGGAAACGAAAGCAGAAGCTAAATGCAAAAGGAAAGAAGAAGAAGAAACAAAAGCATAAGCTGAACACAAAAGGAAAGAAGAAGAGGAAAAAGAAGCAGAAGCTGAGCATAGGCAAAAGGAAGAACAGGATAAGGCAGAGGTAGAGTGGCGGTTGAGAGAAGAAGCAGAACAAAATAGAAAAGAGGAAGAGGATCGAAGATCGAAATACAATTCTTCCAAAGATGTCGAGGCACCTCCTCCAGTAATAGGGGTATAGACAAAGCTACCAACCATCAAATTACCTGCAATTAACAGATGTTTTGCACTCTCAGAACCATGTACTTTCGAAGGACAGGAGGAGGAGGTGTTCAATCTGATGAGACTCACTTATGACCAATTCACATTCAAGATCAGGCAGGAAAAGAGGAGATGCCTATCACAGAACCTTGTTGTGCCATTCATGGCCATGACAGAAAAGGATATAGTCTTGGACACTAGGACCAATCCAGTAATGATAGCATTAGCCGACACTGCTTTCGTCCTAGCCATAGAAGAAAACATGAGCCAGATGATTAGGGAAATCCTCTCCCTACAAAATAGAGTACAAGACTCTGAACAAAGGGAAGCTAGGTCAGATCAAGAAAAGAAAGCACTGAGGGAAGAAATCCAACAGCTCCAACATAAGACTACCCTGATTAACGAAGTACCACTCACCGTCCAAAGAGAGTTGTTGAAACTGGAAGCCACCATGAGGCAGGTATACGAATAAATGTTCACCATAAAGCAAACAATCGCACCTCTACTTAGAGCGCAAGAGGAAACTAAGAAGAGGAATGAGAAATTGAAAAAGGCCTCCACCACCGTGGATAGAATGATAGAATGGGAAAATAGATATCTGTAGGCTCCAGAAACTTTTCCCAAGAAATATTGGATTCACACTCAGAATGACAAGGTCTAAATTTGGATAAAGGTGCAATCCAAAGAGAAGTTATTCAAAGACCTAGAGAAGGTGATGACCGCCTATGAGCATTTGACCAGTGGCATTGAATCGATGGCTATGCTCCACCATATTCCTTCTCTAGGTACATTGGGCAATGAAAATACATGGGAACAGGTAAATCAGGAAATTCAAGCATTCCTGCAACCTATTATACAAGCCGCCACTACACCTGATCTTCCGGCATCACAGGAGAACTTGGTTAAGATCATCATGACGCTAGTTTGGATTTACACCAAACTGGTTTCCTTATCCAACCAGGTCACAATCAAGAGATAAAATCTAATCCCGAATGCCCTAGAATTCCTACATAGGTTGAGGGAGGATACTCCTCTAATATCCCCAGTTGTTGCAGGCTATTGTGCATGGAAAAAATTCCTCAAAGAACAACAAGTAGATGTTCCCGACCTCACACTCACACACACACTCCTGTGATCAGATCACAAGGTATAGCCTACAGGAAGGGTCGCAGGTCACATCTTACATGGTCAGGTCACAGGTCGCATCCTCCATCAGGTTGCAGGTCGCACCTTCCATCCAGATCGCGAAGCATACCAATAGGTGGGAAGGCGAAGAGTCAAGGCACCCAAGGGTCACTTTTTCCTTATATATACTCCCTTCAGGGACTTGTACAAGGATTTTTTTTTTTGGACTCCAAAGGAGAGAGGAGAGTTGTAAAGTGTTAGCGCTCAAATCTACCTTAGGCTGAAATAAGGTAAAACTCAAGGCTACATCAAACCACGCTCAACCTCGTAGCTAGCCCTACGAGGACAGGAGAGGGATCTCTCCAGGTCTATCTCGGAAAAAGGTTTTCAAAGGGGTTGAGATGACTTATAATGAATACTGATTTTAGGCTAGTAAAGAGATAGGAAAGTTTGATTTTGATTTTTTGGGTTTTTGTTGAAAAAATGGGAAAAACAATTTTGGGCTCGGGGATGAGGCCAGATCTTTGCAGAATTCAAGTTGGGGCGACGTAGGCAGTAGTATTGATGCTTTTTATTGTTTGTATGGATGGATCAGAATGAAAAGGAGCTGAAGAGGGCAAGGGAGAACAGGAATCCTCTCCAAACAGGCGAAAACATGTAAAACTAAACAAATTTAAAAGTAGAGCATTGAAATCCATGGATTCTACCTCATTTACTCATTCATTTAGTTTCAGAAGCATAAGAAGGGAATGGAATACATCAAAAATGAAAGAAATTACAATAAACTGATAGAAAACAACATCAAGAACTGAAAGCCACAAGAATCCCAACAAGTGATGTAAAACCTCTGATCTTTCCTTAGCTAAAATGTGAAAAATATGTACAATAGTGTGCCAAAATTTTCCCAAGAGTCCAACCTGTAGAATGTCTTAGAAATTACAATATATAGACCATCCTAACCCCTTCCCATGCCTCTAGCGGTTTAATTCCTCCTTCTAGGAGCAGTTTTAACCAATTCTAAACAAGGAGCTAAAAACTAGGCAGCCAAACAACTTGCCTCTAAAAGGAAGGAAACTGATTCATTCACTTGATTTTCACTTTTTTGAGAGTGAATCATCTAGAATAGGTAAAAGCAAGTCAAAATTACATTACAACCACAAAATTACATCAAGGTAAGTCAAAAATTACATCCAAAATCAAAACTGGTCCAACTGGCCGGAATCCTGAGCTGGAAGGTGAAAAATTGGCCAAATTTCTCTATGTGCCGCGCGCCTGAGCTCTATGCATCGCACGCCTTTCGGCCTATTTTTGGAGCACTTCCTGGAATCAAAATCAAGCTCATGATAGCTTGTTGGAAATCCCTAGATGTCTGCTATCCATTCCAAGTGGAATTTCCCAATTTGGAGCTCATTTTCCCCTCCAAAACTTCATTCTCCCACAAGTACTTCCTGCTGCTGAAAAAGGTGGCAGAAAGGTGATTTTCATGGTGTTTTTGGCCCTTTTGATCATCCAGAACTTGGTGAAATACTTTGGCCATACTGGAGCATGCATAAAATACCATGAAAAATCCAAAAATATAAAGTTTTCCTCCAGCAAGTGTCCCAATCATAAGCGCGTGATTCGACGCGCTACGAGTTGGGCTGAAAAACCTATTTTGAGACCAAAATTTTCCAAAATGACAAACAATTCTTCAAATTTTCTCAAATTCAAAGTGAAGACCCTCCATCATGTATAATGCCCAGCCAATGAAGCCTCGGCCAAAATCTGGAGTGGATCAGGCCTCTTCCGCCGTTTTAGTGCTCTGCTCAACCTCCTCTTCATAATCTTCATTTTTGCTTTGCAGACGTGCATGCGGGCCCAATAATGACCTTTCATGTGACGGAGCATGCCCTTGTCTCTATTTGCCTTTTCAAACAACTTCTCCAGATGAATGTTAACATGTGTGAGGCATGTCTCTCACTCAATTGGTGTCATGTCACCGGGTCTCTTCCGGGCCAATTGTCGATCTTCACAGATTCGACGCAGCTCTAAAAGTGTGTGCTGATCCTCTAGCTGTTTGTTACGCTGCTCCAGGTATTTTATCACCCACTGAGCTCTCTGCAACTTAACATTCAGTGTGTCAATCTTGGCCTTCTGCTCCTGGACGATCTCTTTCAATTTCGAGCTAGGAGAGCTCGCATCAACATCAATCAATGTGAATTTCGTATCTTGGCCTCCTGAGGGGCCCTCATCATGCATAGGCCTCTTGCCTCTGTCCTGAATCTATACCTGTGTTGAAGAAGAAGGCAAGACCCATTCCACATCATGTGGAGATAATACTCGCTCTGCTGATGAAGTCAACGAGACCCCTTCCACCCCGGGTGGAGATAGTACTCGCCGTGTAGCTGCAAATAAGGCTCTGTGGCCTCGCTGATATGTCACATACACTGAAGCACTGATATGCTCAGTCTCAGGAATGTCCAGCTAGTGTGAAGGCTCTCCCTCATCATGAACTACCTCGGGAGGCGGCTGTGATGCTGTGAAGAAGTCACGGGAGATGAAATCCTCCCAAGCAATGCCCTGTTGTGTCAACTGATGTACCACCATGATTTTGATCAGCGCGTAATGATATATACTGCTATGCTGCTATGTTGGGGTCTTCTTCTATACAAGAAATGTCATCCTCTCTATGTTGCGATACATGAAGTATGGAATGCTCATCATACGTACCCTCATGAAATGCATCAACAAACGGACATGGTACGCATAGAGGCGCGAGAATGTGCCCTCGCAACTGAAATATCGAATGATGAGTTTCATCAATGGTGCAAACTCATCCTTCAGAAATCTGAATGGAAATACCCTGCTCAACTGCCCCATAAACCCAGGTTTGATGTATGGCTCATAGTAGGATTTCTCTAGCTGCTGTCGTTTGTTCCATTCCTCTCCTATATTTGGTATCCCGGTGGCCAAAGCAATGGTCTCTGGTGACAGAATGAAATCTACTCCGGCAAGGTTTACACGGCCATCATGTAAATGTAGAATAAATAGGCGAGCTAGCTCATGATGATGATGGGTTTGTGAAATCATCTCACATTATTGGTAACATGACTGATGCTGAAAACAATCCATTGCAAGCGGGCAAGCCTGCAATTGAGCCAAAGAAGTAGGCTCCTCCCTGACATGCCTACCACTTTTGCCACTTTTGTGAGACCTCCGTGGCACATTAATCTCTGCTGTGGAATCACTGTCATACTCCTGCTCATAAACTAAATCCGTCTCTGACATTGTGCTGAAATCAAGATGTCTGACAAATATATGCTAATATAGGTATGGTGAAAACAAAAGTTTCAGTGTATGCTCTAATCCCAAATGTGTCACATGTGTATCAAGGCGCTATAGGAAAACCATAATGATAAAGGCACTGTCAAATGAATTTGAATGGAAAACAGTCATTGTTTTGACTACAAGGGGATTTGAAAAATGAGTAGAAAAGAGTGTAATTTGGAGGAAATAACTATTAGGAACAAAAGTGACAATAGCCCTTGCAGTGTTTGACAATGTCAATGGAGGATGTAGACAAGTGAATATGGGACTATGTTATAACATGAATGATAAACAGTGTGATAATAACAATGGCAATAATAGTGACAACAGTGATGTAAATAGGAGAGAGAGAGCATGAGGCTATGGTAAACAATAAGCGATGACAGCAATAATAATAGAGAGCATGAGCATATATCTCAATAACACAAGTCCGGAAACCCCCACAATATTACTAACATTTGTTTCAAAACCCTAGGGAGTGATTTAGCAATGAACATAGGGTTTATATCTCACCACATTAAACACTTGCTTTTTCATTTCCAAAGCACCATAATCATGTCCAAAATTCACTAACTAAGCGTGAAGAACCTACTTGCAAGCAAATCGAGGAAATTTGGCATGAATCTGGGTGAAGGAGAAAAAAAATTTTGGCCCTGAAATTCTATGCGCCACGCGCATGCCCAGTGCATCGCGCGTTGTGTGTGCGTTGCGCGCATGCAAATTTGCACAGGCCTGTGAAGCCCAGTGCGTCGTGCGCGGTATGTGCGTCGCGCACCTCTTGTATGTGCCGCGCGCACTTCCACTCCACCTCCATGGCTCTGAAACACTCCAAACTTGACTCCAACACTCCAAATTGACTTTGCTTTGGAAATTTATGAAAAGGATTTGTCTTCAATGCTTTATATAGGTTGGAAAATATCTCACAAGAATCAGATTTGCTTTTAATTTTCTCCATAACCCACTTTGTAATGTTTGGAAATCTTGGCACTTTGTCATTTAATGCAATTCTGTCTTTGGCTTTTCATTGTTTTTTCTGAGTCTTGAACTGATGAAACTTGGTTGTTTTTGCAAGGATTTTGGAATTTTGGCTTCGGCAAAGACCAGAGGCTGCTTTGAACTTTTTATGGTGGAACAAATACATAATTATTACACAAAATAAATTTGACAGTTTCTACTTCAAAACAAAGTTTTGGACTAGAAATGTCTTCAAATGTTTTAGAGAATAAAAATATGAAATAGGAACCTTTTCAAAACCAACCTCATGGCCTGCAGGCTTTTTATCACATGTATCAAAAGACTGAAAACCCTAGACTCTAGGACTAAAGACTCTTTTTGATGAAAAAAAATCATTTATGAACATGAATGACGTGACCTGAACTTCAGTGATTTTTGAGGAATTTTAATTAGCCCTGCAGGTACAAGCATGAGGAAATACAAGACGACCAAATCCTCTCGTTAGTCAATGGCATGCACCTAACGAAATGCAACGAAGTGGAATGAGCGAGACACCTAAAAATGATATGAAAAAAGCGAAATGATCTCTGACGGAGGGCTGTAAGGACTGACTCTAACATTGGCTTTAATGGGGATGGTGGCTCCAAGGAGATGCCAAGAACGGCAGATCTCTGGGGGAGTCAGATAGTGCCTTCATCCATTGGGCGATGGAGTCATTATTTCAACAGATAACACAAAACCTTGGACACATTTATTGACTGAAAACTTAATTGAAAACTGACTGAAACTTGACTAAAACTGACTCGATTTTAAAACTGAAAAGACTGATAAAACTGACTTGACAAACTTCAAACCAACTAACCTCCTTTTTCAGAATTATAGCCTTCGCTCCGGGCCCAAGACTGAAGATTAGAGATCAGTACAGACTTGCAATAAAACAGAAGTAGAACGATATATACAATGATGATGAAATCAACAGAAAATACTCAAAATTGGTATCGCTTGAGCAGTCGACCATTGATCGGCCCTCCCAGACAATCATCCCCATTCATTTCCTTGAGAAGAAAGGCGTTTTGACCACGATACGCTGCAATCTTAAAAGGACCCTTCCATAGGTTTTCAAATTTTCCGTGCTTTCCCTTATCTTCATTTCGAGCATCCCACTTCAAAACCACCTCATCCAGCTGAAACTTATCTGCTTTCGCCTTCCTATCATCAATCTTCTTAATGCACTCCTGCAACTTGAATGTATTTTGAAAGTCCTCCTCCCGTGTCTGTTGTAAATGAATCATCTGATTAATCCTTCGCTGCATGGGATCTTCCTCACTACCGGCTTCCTGAAGCAATTTGACTACCGGGACAACAAGGGAAGTGGGAAAAACTATGTCTACCCCATACACCAACTCGAAAGGAGACATGCCAATAGATTTTTTCCGACTTACCCTATCGGCCCAAAGTGCATTCACTAATTTCTTGTGCCAGCCCTTTTTATTGATTTCCAACAATTTCTTAATGATATTTACCAAAGACTTATTTGAAGATTCTGCCAAGCCATTTCCTTGTGGATGGTAAGCATTCGAATGTCCCAAGCTGATGTTGTACTTATAGAAAAATTCAACCATCCTCTTAGACTTGAAGGCCGCTGCATTATCTGTGATTATCTTACTAGGACACCCAAAACGTGACAGAATATTATTTTCAAGAAAAGAGATAATTACCGCATCCGTGGCTTGTCGAGTGGGAATTGCCTCGATCCACTTCGTGAGGTAATCCATTGCTGTCAATATCCATCTATGTTGTCCTGACGATGCCGGATGGATTTCCCCAATGAAATCCAATCCCCACTGCTGAAATGGTGCACTGGCTTCAATTGGTTTGAGAGGCAAAGGCTGTAGTTTCTGCTTCCCTTCAAAAATTTGACATTCGTGACAATTCTTAACAGCCTTATATACATCAGAAAACAAAGAAGGCCAATAGTAACCTACCCTTAGAATCTTATTCGCTGTGGTTTTCCAAAACAGATGGCCCCTGCAGTCTCCTCTATGAAAGTCCTCCAAAACTCTTTTGGCTTCTTCCTCTACCAAACAATTCAATAACATTCGACCAGGGTCTTTCCAATATAATGCAGAATTCAATATGAAAAACTTTGCAGCCCTCAACTTCAAGGTTCTACTCGTATTTCTAGGCATCTCGGGTGGTGGAGACAAATTCTGAAGTACGTATAAAATGTCAGCATACCAAGGGAAAGAAACAAAAATATCAGATACCTGAAATGATGTACTCTCCTCATCTTCATTAGACATGGCAGCGATCAAATTTATATCTAGAGCATGCAGATTTGTTTCAGCCATGAGCTTGGCTAGTCCTTTTCCTTTGATCATCTTGGTCAGTTTAATCTCCACATCATATTCTAACAACGCAGCGATCCACTTACCCCATCTACCTTCTGGATATGCCTGTACCAAAACATCTTTAACTGCTACGTTAGGAACGTAGGCTATAATGTGGGAATGCAGTATATACACACGGAAATATTTCAAGGCCTTTACAAGCACAAGTTCTTATTTCTCAATAATGTTGTATTTCAACGCTCCGTCCCTTATAATCTGACTGAAAAAAGCAATGGGCTTCTCAACCCCATCCCTTTTCTGCATTAAAACAACTGCCAAAGTGTGCTCAGAAGCAAACGAAAACAAAATAAAGTCCTGTGTGTAGTCCGGGCTGATTAAAATAGGGGCTGAAGAAAGAGCTAACTTTAGCAAATTGAATGATTTCACCGCCTCTTCTGTCCACTTTACCTGACTATCATTTTTCAGCATGTTTGTGATTTCTCTAAGATGTTCAGCAAGATTTGGAATGAAACGACGCAGAAAATTCATTTTACCATTAAATGACTGTATTTATTTCTTGTTCCGGGGCTGTTCAAGTTGCTGGATGGCTTCAACACGTGCAGGGTCAACACAAATTCCGTCTTTCGATATGATGTGGCCAAGGAGCTTGCCTTCATCCATGGCAAAAAGACTCTTTTTCGGATTCAGCGAAATGCCATATTTTCTGCACTACTGGAGAACAACTTTCAAGTGATACAAATGTTCTTCATCAGAATTTGAAAACGCAGTCAGATCATCAAGGTAAACAACCAAAAATACATCTATCTCATTGGCGAAAGCCATGTCCATTGCACGCTAAAAAGTGGCACCTGCATTTTTCAAACCAAACAGGATTTTTGCATAATGAAACGTTCCCCATGGAGTGGTGAACGCAGTTTTGTCACGATCGTCCTCATGCACTAAAATTTGATTATATCTTGAATAGCCATCGAGTAGTGACATCCTTGATGCTCCAACTACTTGCTGCAATATAAGGTCCATTTTTGGCAGCGGATAATTGTCTTTTAATGATACCTTATTTAAATTTCTGAAATCGATACACAAACGGATTTCACCTGTCTTTTTTCTCACGGGCACCAAATTTGATATCCAATCAGAAAATTTGATAGGCACAATGATTTTTGACTTATACAACCTGTTTACCTCTTTTTCAATCGACGGTAGCAGCTTCGGATTGATTCTCCTGAACTTCTGACGGAAAGGCTTCTGATTTGGTTTAATAGGGATAGTATGCTGAATGATATTAGTGTCATATGTTTTTAGATCTTAGTAATCCCACGCAAAAGCTTCAACAAATGAAGACAACAATCTCACATACTCCACTCTTACCTTTGGTGACAATGACTTGGATAACTTTACCATCTTGGGATTTTCAGCTGTCCCAATATTTACTTCTTCAACACCTTTTTCAGTCAGCCTCAATGTCGGTTTGCGGGCCACATCGTCTTGATCAAAGAGTTCCTCTAAAGGAATCAATCCTTTAGGAATGATGTTATCTTTAAGTTGCAACACTTCCATTTTATTTATTTGTATATCATCATTACCATCATCATGTTCTGTATCTATGGAGGTGTCTTAAACTTACCCTTATTTTGTAGAAAATCACTAATATCCTCGTCGTCCTGAAAAACTTGCCAACATCGCTGATTGTCTGGAACAGTGGGGCGGTGCTTCACATGGATCTCGAACTTGTTGCTGGAATTCATTGGGATTTTTAAATTGCTTGCTGCCTTAGCAAGTCCATCAGCAACACCATTTTGTATGCGAGGCACACATGTCAAGGTACAATCTGAAAATAACTTCAAAATGTCTAAAACTGCATTACGGTAAGCCCTCATACAAGGATGCTTGGCTTGAAACTCACCCTTTACCTGATTTGTCACCAACTCTGAATCACCATAGACTGCAATTATTTTCGCTTTTAGCTTTCTTAGAATCTTAAGGCCAGCAATCAGAGCCTCATACTCCACCTCATTATTAGAACAGTCAAATGCTAGTTTGTAGGAACATACTCTCACATTGCTTGGAACCTTATCCGGAGCGGAAAATGGACTGCGTATCCAAACACCAATTCTAGCTCCGTCACTACCCACTGCGCCATCAAAATCCATGGTCCAAAGAACATCTTCATCCTCCTCTAAGTGCTGAAATTGCGTCAGCTCTGTTTTTTCTGTTTACTGCCCATCGTCTTTAGCTGATTGCTCAACAGTATCTTTCTTTTATCGTCTTTCTTTCTGCAGAACTTCTCTAAAATTCTCGGTGATTTCTGGTATATCTTCTGCCTGAACTAATTGACTATATATATCATTAAAACTATCAGCAAACAAAACAAAATACTCTAAGTCGGTATGTACATAATTTACAGGATGATTGATTGGTTTCTCCTTGCTTGTTATCATGTATTTCATCTTTTGCTCTCGATATAAATTTCTCATTTGACCAAAGACTGGAATTGTTGCATAGGAGAAATCTAACTGTAGTGTACCTTTCAACTTTTCCCCCCAAGATCTAGAAAGGAGCATCCCAAATCGAGGAGGAATGTCTGCCACAACCACGTCCATCAAGACATTCTTCGCAGGAATTTGATCTAAACTTACTACCAAATCTTTGATGAGTCTGATACATCTCACGCGGCTAGAATCAAATGAATACAAATCATGGTATTTCCGTGTAATATCTAAACCCAACTTTTCCATGATCGCCTTTGGCATCAGATTGTGCGAAGCACCAGAATCGAACATGGCATTGTGCAATATATATTCATGCAACCTCAAACTGATGTAAAAGGGAGGAACATCACTGTCATGGGACTCACCATCTAAAGCAGGCCCAAATATCAATTCAGGCTGATCATCTTCAATATTTACCATGTCAAACATTGGATCAAAATTCAGAATTTTGGAGACTTGACCTCGATAGCTGCTATTCTTCATAATTTCTGTCAAAGGAATAGATACCTTCAATTTGGAAATTTCATTTTCCAAAATAAAGGCTGAAACTCTTTCAACTTCTTTGACCGAAACTTCTTTCTTTTCAGCCTTATCCTTCATTATACTTGACTGATTGGCCTTTTTTGCTGATGATGGTTTACTAGCTGCGGGATCAATTGTCTCTTTTCCTTTCTTCTGTGGTATAGGTGAATCCATCTTTGGTGCTGAAGCCTCTTTTCTTTTCTGAATTGGGTTTATGGGCACATCTCTGTTTCTCAATGAGTATTGCTTCTGCTGAGCGGACAAATCATTCATATACCCTCTTTGGTATTCATCTGATTCTTCCTCCAGAGCTTCATCGTTTGCTAAAATGAAATCCTCATCTTTCTGTGCAGCTGAACTTTCTCCATATTCTTCATCCTCAGTGATGTAAATGGGCAGATCATCGGGAGTAAAGAAGTGATTTTTCTCCCCTATTACATCATCATCATCGTCTAAATCTTGACTCACAAAATTCTGCAAAAGAGGTGTTTTAACTTGCTGCTGGGCTGCCGGCTCTTGTGCTCTTTGTTCACGCTGCTTAATTCTAAACTGTGGCTGTTGCTGGCCACGGTAGTTGGGATTACGAATCTACATTTCTGGCTTATCAAGCGTCATTCTTTTGAAAAAAAATTCCATCTCACGAAGCCAGTGCGGTTCTGATGCAGATGTGGAAGCTTCTTCTTTTATGGTCACTCTCTTTTCTACTTTCAACCAGGCTCTCTTATCATTCAGATTCGCCTCAACACTAACAACAATCTTCTGCATATCTTCCAAGGTAGGCGGATCTCTGTCTCGTAGTGAATAAGCCATCTCCGGATCAAAACCATCCAAGAATTTAAGGAGAGCTGACTTTCTAGATGGTCTTAAGTCATTTGGGATTGCATTATAAACTATATTGAATCTGATAATATAATCCTGAACGGACTCACCAGGATTATGTTTGATGCTAGTATACTCAGAAGTAATCTGCAGCAGATCTTTTTTCATCTCCCACCGATCTAAGAATTGTGTTTGAAGCTCTTGTAATGTATTGATACTTTCAGGTTGTAGAGCTCTGAACCATTTACGAACCTCACCTCCAAAAGTCTGTGCGAACAACCTCATGGACACATTCTCTTCATCTATTTCATGCAGGTCCAAGAAATCTGTCATTCTAACAATATGCTGCTAAGCGGACACACTCTGCGGAGTGCCATCAAATATTGGAATCTTACTCTGATAATCAGCTGGCATAGGATCCAAATTTGCAGGTAAAACAAGAGGTGCGAATCGAGCAGCCATGGCTCTTGGCGGATTTATAATCTGTTGTCTTGGAGAAACAGGTGGAATGGGAGTAGTAGATGAACGAGGTGTATGCGGTGGAGATGGAGGAGGAACTACTGCTGATTGCTGATCAGAGATCTTAGGCTGTATGGGAATGGTAGGGATAAAGGGAGGTTCAATGGGAATTCGTGAACCAGATGCAATTTAAGATGGCCCAAGAGTTTGTGAAGCAGATTCAATGAATTCAGGAATGTTGGTTGCCACAATGGAGTTTTGAAGATTCAGGATATAATTATCGATAGATATATTTGCTTGCTCAACTTCTAGATACTTGATGAAGTCAGGATTGATGACGGTGGAACCAGTGGCACTTTCGGATTTGGTTTCAAACAATGATAACTCAAACTGATCGTCAAACTCAATATCTTCAATGTATTAAAAAACAGTGGGGTATGAGTGAGATTTAACCAAAGGAATAATGGGAGATTCTGGATAGAAAATTCTTGGGATTAGGTTGGGGTTTTCATACACTGGAGGCGGATTTGGATCAGGATTTGATCTGGTATGCCCTTTTGAAGCCAGTGTATTGATCTATTCAAGAAAAATTCAAAGGACACAATAGATTATTTTCATCCTATCGACTTCTAGACTCAATCATCCAAAAGTCTAGAATGAACAAGTATACTGGGGTAATTTGCAAATTAAGTGTTGCATTCACAAGCTAACCAGAGATCGACTGAAGCAACGTTTATCTACTTCCTCTTATGCATGGAAAAAGCGTTTCGAAAGCTACCTAGCGTGACTTCAGACTCCGTCTATGACTCATGAAACAAACACATCAACAAGAAAACCATTGAGATTTTTTTTCCCCAGTATGGTCGCCACTATGTTAGCACTCAAATCTACCTTAGGCTGAAATAAGATAAAACTCAAGGCTACATCAAACCACGCTCAGCCTCGTAGCTAGCCCTACGAGGACAGGAGAGGGCTCTCTCCGGGTCTATCTCGGCAAAAGGTCTTCAAAGGGGCTGATATGACTTAAAATGGGAACTGATTTTAGGCTAGTAAAGATATAGGAAGGTTTGATTTTGATTTTTTGGGTTTTCGTTGGAAAAATGGGAAAAACAATTTTGGGCTCGGGGATGAGGCCAGATCTTTGCAGAATTCGAGTTGGGGCGAGGTAGGCAGTAGTATTGATGCTTTTTTATCATGTATATGGATGGATCAGAATGACAAGGAGCTGAAGAGGGCAAGGGAGAATAGGAATCCTCTCCAAACTGGCGAAAACATATAAAACTAAACAAATTTAAAGGCAGAGCACTGGAATCAATGGATTCAACCTCATTTACTCATTCATTTAGTTTCAAAAGCAAAAGAAGGGAATGGCATACATTAAACATTAAAGAACTTACAAATAACTGAGAGAACACACCATCAAAACTGAAAGCCACAAGAATCCCAACAGGTGCTGCAAAACCTCTGATCTTTCCTTAGCCAAAATGCAGAAAATATGTACAATAGTGTGCCAAACTTTTCCCAAGAGTACAACCTGTCCAACCTATAGAATGTCTCAGAAATTACATCATATAGACCATCCTAACCCCTTCCCATGCCTCTAGGGTCGAATTCCTCCTTCTAGGAGCAGTTTCAACCAATTCTAAACAAGGAGCTAAAATCTAGGCAGTCAAACCACTTGCCTCTAAAAGGAAGGAAACTGATTCATTTACATGATTTTCACTTTTTTGTGAGTGAATCTTCTAGAATAGGTAAAAGTGAGTCAAAATTACATTACAACCAAAAAATTACATCAAGATAACTCAAAAATTACATCCACAATCAAAACTGGTCCAACTGGCCGAAATTCTGAGCTGGAAGATGAAAAATTAGCCAAAAATCTCTATGCGCCGCGCGCCTGAGCTCTATGCGTCGCGTGCCTTTTAGCCTATTTTTGGGGAACTTCCCGGCATCAAAATAAAGCTCATGATAGCTTGTTGGAAAGCCCTAGATGTCTACTATCCAACACAAGTGGAATTTTCCAATTTGGTGCTCATTTTCCCCTCCAAAAATTCATTTTCCCACAAGTACTTCCTGCTGGTGCAAAAGGTGGCAGAAAGGTGATTTTCATGGTGTTTTTGGCCCTTTTGATCATCCAGAACTTAGTGAAATGCTTCGGCCATACTGGAGCATGCATAAATTACCATGAAAAATCCAAAAATATAAATTTTTCCTCCAGCAAGTGTCCCAATCATAAGCGAGCGCGTCGACGCGCTACGCGTTGGGCTGAAAAACCTGTTTTGAGACCAAAATTTTCCAAAATGACAAAAAATTCTTCAAATTCGCTCAAATTCGGAGCGAAGACCCTCCATCATGTATCATTCCCAGCCAATGAAGCCTCAGCCAAAATCCGCAGTGGATTAGGCCTCTTTCGCCACTTTAGTGCTTCGCTCAACCTCCTCTTCAGAATCTTCATTTTTGCTTTGCAGACGTGCATGCGGGCCCAATAATGACCTTTCATGTGACGAAGCATGTCTTTGTCTCTATTGGCATTTTCCAAAAACTTCTCCAGATGAATGTTAACATGTGTGAGGCATGTCTCTCGCTCAATTGGTGTCATGTCACCACGTCTCTTCCGGGCCAATTGTCGATCCTCACGGATTCGCCGCAGCTCTACAAGTGTGTGCTAATCTTCTAGCTGTTTGTTACGCTGCTCCAAGTAGTTTATCACCCACTGAGCTCTCTGCAAATTAACATTCAGCGTGTCAATCTCGGCCTTCTGCTCCTGGACGATCTCTTTCAGTTTCGAGCTAGGAGAGCTCGCATCAACATCAATCAATGTGAATTCCGTATCTTGGCCTCCTGAGGGGCCCTCATCGTGCATAGGCCTCTTGCCTCTGTCCTGAATCTGTACCTGTGCTGAAGAAGAAGGCGAGACCCCTTCCACATCATGTGGAGATAATACTCGCTCTGCTGATGAAGTCAACGAGACCCCTTCCACCCTGGGTGGAGATAGTACTCGTAGTGTAGCTGCAAATAAGGCTCTGTGGCCTCGCTGATATGTCACATACACTGGAGCACTGATATGCTCGGTCTCAGGAATGTCAAGCTGGTGTGAAGGCTCTCCCTCATCATGAAATACCTCGGGAGGCGGCTGTGGCGCTGCGAAGAAGTCACGGGAGATGAAATCCTCCCAAGCAATGCCCTGCTGTGTCAGCTGATGTACCACCATGATTTTGATCAGCGCGTAATGATATATACTGCTATGCTGCTGTGCTGGGGTCTTCTTCTGTACAAGAAAAGTCATCCGCTCTATGTTGTGATACATGAAGTATGGAATGCTCATCATACGTACCCTCGTGAAATGCATCAACAAATGGACATGGTACGCATAGAGGCGCGAGAATCTGCCCTCGCAACTGAAATATCGAATGATGAGTTTCATCAATGGTGCAAACTCATCCTTCAGAAATCTGAATGGAAATACCCTGCTCAGCTGCCTCATAAACCCAGGTTTGATGTATGGCTCATAGTAGGATTTCTCTAGCTGCTGTCGTTTGTTCCATTCCTCTCCTATATTTGGTATCCCGGTGGCCTGAGCAATGGTCTCTGGTGATAGAATGAAATCTACTCCGGCAAGGTTTACACGTCCATCATGTAAATGTAGAACAAATAGGCGAGCTAACTCATGATGATGCTGAGTTCGGGAAATCATCTCACAGTATTGGAAACATGACTGATGCTGAAAACAATCCATTGCAAGCGGGCAAGCCTGCAATTGAGCCAAAGAAGTAGGCTCCTCCCTGACATGCCTACCACTTTTTCCACTTTTGTGAGACCTCCGTGGCACATTAATCTCTGCTGTGGAATCACTGTCATACTCCTGCTCATAAACTGAATCCGTCTCTGACATTGTGCTGAAATCAAGATGTCTGACAAATATATGCTGATATAGGTATGATGAAAACAAAAGTTTCAGTGTATGCTCTAATCCCAAATGTGTCACATGTGTATCAAGGCGCTATAAGAAAACCATAATGATAAAGGCACTGTCAAATGAATTTGAATGGAAAACAGTCACTGTTTTGACTACAAGGGGATTTGACAAATGAGTAGAAAAGAGTGTAATGTGGAGGAAATAACTATTAGGAACAAAAGTGACAATAGCCCTTGCATTGTTTGACAATGTCAATGGAGGATGTAGACAAGTGAATATGGGACTATGTTATAACATGAATGATAAACAGTGTGATAATAACAATGGCAATAATAATGACAGCAGTGATGTAAATAGGAGAGAGAGAGCGTGAGGCTATGGTAAACAATAAGCGATGACAGCAATAATAATAGAGAGCATGAGCATATATCTCAATAACACAAGTCCGGAAACCCCCACAATATTACTAACATTTGTTTCAAAACCCTAGGGAGTGATTTAGCAATGAACATATGGTTTATATCTCACCACACTAAACACTTGCTTTTTCATTTTCAAAACACCATAATCATGTCCAAAATTCACTAAGTAAGCGTGAATAACCTACTTGCAAGCAAATCAAGGAAATTTGGCATGAATCTGGGCGAAGGAGAAAAAAATTTTGGCCCTGAAATTCTATGCGCCACGCGCATGCCCAGTGCGTCGTGTGTTGTGTGTGCGTCGTGCGCATGCAAATTTGCGCAGGCCTGTGAAGCCCAGTGCGTCGTGCGCGGTATGTGCATCGCGCGCCTCTTGTATGCGTCGCGCGCACTTCCACTCCACCTCCACAGCTTTGAAACACTCCAAACTTGACTCCAACACTCCAACTCGACTTTTCTTTGGAAATTTATGAAAGGGATTTGTCTTCAATGCTTTATATAGGTTGGAAAATATCTCACAAGAATCAGATTTGCTTTTAATTTTCTCCATAACCCACTTTGTATTGTTTGGCAATCTTGGCACTTCGTCATTAAATGCAATTCTGTCTTTGGCTTTTCATTGTTTTTTCTGAGTCTTGAACTGATGAAACTTGGTTGTTTTTGTAGGGATTTTGGCATTTTGGCTTCGGCAGAGACCAGAGGCTGTTTTTGAACTTTTTATGGTGGAACAAATACATAATTATTACACAAAATAAATTTGACAGTTTCTACTTCAAAACAGAGTTTTGGACTAGAAATGTCTTCAAATGTTTTTGAGAATAAAAATATGAAATAGGAGCCTTTTCGAAACCAACCTCATGGCCTGCGGGCTTTTTATCACATGTATCAAAAGACTTAAAACCCTAGACTCTAGGACTAAAGACTCTTTTTGACGAAAAACATCATTTATGACCATGAATGACGTGACCTGAACTTCAGTGATTTTTGAGAAATTTTAATTAGCCCTGCAGGTACAAGCATGAGGAAATACAAGATGACCAGATCCTCTCGTCAGTCAATGGCATGCCCCTAGCGAAATGCAACGAAGTGGAATGAGCGAGACACCTAAAAATGATATGCAAAAAGAGAAATGATCTCTGACGGAGGGCTGTAAGTACTGACTCTAACATAAAGCATTGAACATCCCCTTATGAATGAATACAAGCATTTGTCTTAAATCCACTATTGGATCTGATGATAATCAATGTGTCAACACTATGAGAATTTTTTCGTATATGTCTGATATCATATGATTATTTGATCTATGTTTTCTGCTTATACTCTTTATGTATTTCAACTCACTAAATGGGTTAATGATGGTATGTTTTTTACATGGGAGATGTTTGTAACTTTATTATTGACATCTATCTTATTCACGAAAACGCCAAGTACACATAAGTTGCTCTTGCCAGGCAAAACTATTTCTTTTACGGTTTGAACAACTTTTAAAAACACAACCTTAATGACATGCTGCTAACAACATCTCCTTCAGCTGCGTGTTTCCAATTTTCACCTTTCTGCCATGTTTTCAGGGCTGGTGTTGAACCTTGAGCAGCCTTGGGTGATTTAATTTTTGAATAGGTTATTTGAGCCCAATTAGAAACCCAAAGGCCATTTTGGAAAGTAGACTCGACAAGATTTCCAACAAGCCATCACGAAACCAATTCTGACATTAGGAAGGCCATCAAAAATTGGTTGTAATTGGACCCAGTTTTCCTGTGTAGACATTGCGCCTTCAGACCTCACTACTATGCCCTTTTGTGCAAAAGTCAACAAAAAACACTCATTTATGGAAAAAAGATATTTTTTTTGTTTTTTGGGGGCAAATCACTCCAAAGCTAGGTGTTAGGAGTTTTTTTTTCATTTGTTTCATTAGATATTTTATGTCTTGGGCCTTGCATGGTCTCTTAGATATAAATGACATTTATGGGTAATTGTGACATTTTCAAACCCTAGTTAGGGTTTTTTCCCTCCTTTGCTAGATAAATAGAGCATGAGGGCCTTATTGTAAAATTTTGGCATTTGATGACTCTTGTGAGTAATACATAGTTCTAGAGATTGAATAGAAATTGGTTTTTAGTGTTTTTGTGTGGCTTGGCTTGCTTGACATTGGAAAAGGCTTTCTTGCAGGATCCCTGAGCATAGTTAATGGTGATGTGTTCCTATTTAGTTCATGTTTTCCTCTGTTATCATTATGTTTCATATTTCTATGTTGCAGTAAGGCAAAGGTCTTAGACTAAGAAATGTTGTTCAGAGGCACCTTAGCTCTGTTTGTCTCCTATTTCTTCTATGTTTTCCTCTGCTAAGTTAGTTTAGAGAATTCTTAGTTGCTCTCTAGACCCACTTATGCTTCCTTGTCTTATGAATGATTCAATACAGTAGATATCAAAGATTTTTTATGGTTATCCCTTCTTGTTTTATGTTACTTAAACATTTTTTTTAAGATATTTCTTTGAAGTATCACTAATTAGTATTAGCCAAAGAGGTTTATGTTTTGATCATGCCCTTTGTCCATTATTGAAAGGTTTCCTTGGAGGTCTTTATAGCTTTGATCAATGATGTTTAGGATTTCCCTCTTCTTTGATCTAAGTTATATGTCTATCGTAAATTTTTTCTAACCTTGAAGGTGAAATAGCTAAAAGTTATAGAAGTTTCTTGCCTTCTATAGTTCGCTAGATTGTTTGTCTTAAATGCTTATTTTCATGAGTTTAATCAAAGAGTTATTGGTTTGCCCTGTCTTATGATTAATTCTTTATGCTCAGTAGTGTTAAAGACCCTTCTTGTTCAAAATTATTTGTTCAAGGATTCTTAAATGCCCTTTTGCACCTACTATGTTCACAGACTTGATGTTCATTTCATCTCACACAAACCTTGAAGATCCTTTTGACCATGTTAGATTTTCCCTGTGATGCACCCTGATTCATTATTAAACTTTCCAAGACCTTTTGCAGGCTCCATAGCCCAATGACTTGAAGATCTATTACTCCATCTATTCTTCTTGATCACCTACCCAACCCAAACAAACAAAAAAAACCTAAACTTCACAACTAGCCTAAAATCCAACCCTAAAAGCAAACAAGTTCACATCCTTTAAACAAAATAGAGAGAGCTCTCTCTGAGTCCAGGAAGGCTAGGTCCTAGGACTCCAAAGACTAGTCTGATGTTACCCCTATTCATTTTCTCTCACAAATCTAACAAATTATGGGGATGTAACACTCTCCAATCTGTATATTCATGCGCATATCCCGACCAGTTCTATTCTTGTTCTTATAAATTTGTTCACAGCCTTAGTCTCTGTTCGAGGTACTTCATTTTATGTGCAGCTTTCTATCAAGGCCTGAATATTATCTACTGCCTTCTGACTGCACAGTAGCTTAATTCATTCTTGTATGAATGGCTTTACTTCATCATCCATCTTTGGTTCCATGATAGACATTGACGTGGACATGCCTATAGTTGCGAAATCCTTCCTAGGTTCGAGGAAATTCTCATTTCCTTTCTGTACGTTGAGTCCTTATTTCTTATCAGGCGCCTTTCTGATCAATGGCTCTACATCGGCCCTCTTTTCTTCATTTCCTCCTATGGCAGCATCACTGCAGATGATTACATTTACACTAGGACCATCATCGTGCAGTTTGTATTTAACCATTTGTATGTTTTGCGTAGTTGTCTACGGTTACTTTTCCTTCATTTTTCTAATTACCATAGGACAAAATTCAATTACATGATCAAATTTCCTACAGCACCTGCAAGATTTTCACGTATATTTTGGGCAGTCACACGCATACTGTCTAGTGTCTCCACAGTTATAATAGATTAATTTCCTTTTTCCTCGACCTGCACCTCCAACTCTTCCCCCTCCCTTTCCTTTTGTTGGAAATCCTTCATGTCTAGAGGAAGATTCTTGTGAATAAGGGTTGGCCTGCACTCTATAGATGTTAGCACTATCTATCATTAGGTCAAACGTTCGATAGTGGTGCTCATCATGACGAACTGAGGATCAAAACCTACACCATTTTTGTTTTAGTTCTAGCACATAAGCTCATAGCCAAGTGAAATGGTCTATATTTTTTCCTCCATCTACCCTACAATCAGCGCACCATAGTGTGGGGGTATTATGCCCAGCAGCATCCCTGGGACACAGTGGATTTGCTCCCCCCGCTTGTAGGTAATCCGAAAACAGAGGGCACTGATCCTTGGTGTGGCCTGAACCTTTAGACCGTACACACCAAACATCTGTGCCAAATTCTTTACCCCGATCTCTTTGGAGGTTTTGAATTTCTAGGTGCATAGGCTCTAGTTGGCTTTCAATTTGCAGCGCTCCGAATTGAGCATCTTCTCTAGGCGTCACTTCTAATTTCATAGTAATTTCAAAGGCTTCTACCTGTTAATATATTTTTTGTTGTCCAATTGGTCCATGCAGATGTGGCAAGGGCATGGCAATGAACCATTCCTTATGTTGCTTATCATCATAAATAAAACCTCCATCGCAGATGTTGCGCTTTAGCTATTGATCAGCTTCCCAAACTGATTCCGTTGGCCCTTGTTTGAAATATTTCAATTCAATTATGCACTACGAGTAGCAATTAGGCTTCCTGAAGTGTTGTTTCAAGGAATTCTTAATCTACTCAATGGTGGGACCAACGTTCTGAGAGAGATATCCCATAAACCAATCTAATGTGTGGCCTTCAAATGTCATAGCCAGTTGTTCTCTATTGATGGAATCAGAATTAGCATTTTGTGCAGTCCATACAACATCAGCCAGAAACCAAAACCTATCCATGTCTTCATCCCCCACACCCTTAAAGGTGGGTATCTTCATATGTGTAGCCATATCGTCTACAAGTGTTGGTGGTGGCGGGGTAGGAGATGTCTTACCCCTGTGCAGGTTCGACTGTGGCGTAGCAGGAGGGCTACCTTCAGGGTGTGTAGCCTCATTATTCTCTATATCAGGTGGATTTCTAAACGATATGTATACAGATATGCTGCCTCTTTGATTGACTGGATAATATTTTACACTCCGTGTAGCGCTTTCTATCTTATCTCACCCGAAGTAGTGGGGGGGGGGGTGCTAGGACGAGGTTTCCACACCCTGAGAGATAACTAAATGATGTGGGTGCCTTTAGATCTAAAACAACCATGAACAAACCTCTATGCTATAACCCTAACCAGATAAATTTAGGTCAATTATAAATAATATCTTGCGTGCAGGCTAAACAGAGTCTGTAATCCACGTAATAACCCTTAACACATCATATTAAACCTAAAAATAGTATATCCATTCAGTAATCATTCATATAAATATAAAAACAATTGTGTAATCGATCTGAATACAGATAACACAGTAATTGGGAATAACATGTAGAAAACGATCAGAAAGCAAGTAATAGATACATTTGAAGCTCAAATATTATTCCAAACAACTCTTTACTCATTCATAGTTTAGATATTTCATACAAAACCTTCAGTCTACCCACGCACACAGCCACCGGGGTCCGCACACAATAGGACTAAGGTCATTGCACACATAGCTAGCAGGAGCTTTATAACCTAGACAATTCACTCAAAAGCTATCAAAACATAAACAGATCTATCATCATCAATTCATTCCTTGTCTCTATTGACTCGATCTAGACTCCTATTTATACCTTTAGCCTGTGATTATATAAGGTCCTAGAACCATGGTTTGCAGCCCCTAGTTCTACCTTTTAATTGATTACAACTCATGAGGGGCTTTAACCTACCCCAAATCCCCTTGACCTGTGCTGCACACAACTAAAATTTACCAAAATATATCAAAAAGCGTCAAAATTCAATCCTAGGGGACCCCGCTCCAACAAGATATATTGTTGTTTTCTTTAGATAATTGCATTTCATCAATTACATATTGAATTCAACCCATAACATCATAACATTATTAAAATTTACAAAATTATTTAGCAACATATGGAGTTATATAGAAAGAAGAATATAATCATCAATGTAGAATATCATAAATGAATAATAGAAGAATAGAATTCAGACATATAGACTCTAGGATTAGATGAAGACAAGGAAAAACCCCACTACAGAGAAAACCCTTTAAAATTATTATTCTTATTAGATTTTCATTGAATTTTCTAGCAAAGAGAAAGTACAATGATCCATATCTTCAACCATAAAACTATCCAGCAAAATCAAACAATAAACATCCAAGAGATGAACCCGAAAATGCTGATAATAAAAACCTTGATTTAGAACTGTGTGCCCAATTGTTGAACTCTGTGGTCAATATTTAATTCTGCGGTCAACTGTGAAAATCAAACCCTAGTTTCCAACCGCACTGAGTGAGTGAAACCCTATGATAGCACTCATGAGTCTTTTTTTCCTACAGTTATGACAAAAATAGCTTGTATCATGCCTATGGTTGGGAACCAAAAACCTTAATCACACATGCGAGCTTCAAACCCTGAAATTTTGGACCTATACAAACCAATATTTGTGTACTACCTTAGACCTATGCAAGCCAAACCAAAGAAATAAAAATGAAATGATCATGATCATATCCAAATGAGGTTTAGTTCATTTGTATTTATAGACTTCCAAGGGGGTCCAATTTCTCTTTAGGGTTGACTTGTCCTTTTGTACACATGTTGGATTAATTTCAAAATTACACTTTCCCTTGTCTGAATCCTGTGCTTCAAAGACCTAAATTAGTCCTCTCAAAAAGAGGAATCTAGTCCCATGGTTGGAATTTTTCACTGAGCTTCCAAATTAATATATTAAGCGATATATTTCAAGCCAAAAATTTCGGATAAGGCTTATGTACAAGCACAATACTGGGATAACATAAGCCTAAAGAGAGAACAAACAAGTGGATCAAAGTAGAAGGAGAAACATGTTGCTTATAAGGAGGGAAAGAAGAAAAGAAGGGGAAAATATAAAAATATGATAGCCACAACACACTAGCAAAAATATCCTAGCAACCACTACGACATTGATGGTCATACATAAGAGAAGTGTTGAAATTTTCATCAAGAGATAAAACCAAAGTAAAAAAAGAAAAATAATAAGAAGAATAATCTCATGGCCACTAATTCGAGAAACCAAGTTTAAAGAAAATCAGACGTGGATGAGAATATCATTTGTACATCATTGTAGATGAAGGTGAATCCGAGTAACCTTCACCAACAGGAAGAGAAATAAATTACCAAATTTTTTGACATAAATACGCAGGTCAAGAAGACAAAATTTGATGCTTTGTTTGACTCAGGATTGCAGGTGTATCTTATTGTAGCAGAGTTGGTCAATAATTTTGGGTTGGAAGTTCATGATCATCCAAACCCATATCCAATAGGATGGGTAAATAAGGATACATAGTTGAAGGTAATAGAACATTACAAAATTAGATTTCTCATTAGTTTTTATTTTACTAATGAAGTAGATCTATATGTGGTTCCCCTTGATGTATGTGGAGTCATGTTTGGGAGTCCATCCATGTACATGTGTGATGAAATATTCATTAGGAAGGATAACCAGTACCAGAATTTCAAGGATGGAAAATATTTCATCATCAACGCTCATAAATAAAATTCAAACATTTCACTAGTGATTGTCAACCAAGCCAAGAAATTGATCAGTTCTAGCAAGAATTATGTTTTATTATTTTTAAGAGAGTTAGGTCCTATAGGAGTCGATAAGAGGCAAGGCATCCCTATATGGGTGTACTAAGAAGTAGAAAAAAAAATTGGAGGAGTTTCTACATGCATATAGGGATGTGTTATGAGAGCCTAAAGGGTTACCAACTAAGAGAGAAGTGGAGCACAAAACTCAGCTATTTCCAGACTCCCCATTGCCAAATATTGGGTTGTATATGAAGTTTTTTATAAAATAAAGTGAGGTGAAGAAACAATTGCAGAAGCTACTAGAGGAGGCTGTCATTTGGCTGATTACATAACCATGTGGGTCACACATAATCATTGTGACAATGAAGGATGGGATTTGTTGGATGTGTATATATTATAGGGAGTTCAATAAAATCACACTCAAGAATAGATACCCCCTAACCAGGATAGAAGATATGCTAGATCAATTGCAGTAAGAAAAATACTTCAGCAAGCTGGACTTGAAATTTGGATATCACTAGGATCAAGTCAACGAAGAATATACCGGTAATACCACCTTCAAAACTAGGAAAGGTTTGTATGAGTGACTAGTCGTGTCATTTGGCCTATGTAATGTAGAAACTATGTTTATGATATTAATGAATGACGTATTGCACCCTTCTTTATATTATTTTGTTATTGTCTATTTGGATGATATACTAGTATATAGTGCTACCTAGGAGGATAACATTTCACATTTGACACAGTTGATGGAAACATTGAAGAACTGGCACCATGTTATAGAAAATCTCAAGAAGTGTGAGTTTCTGGAGCAGTATTTGATGTATGTGGAGTATGTGATCGGTGGAGGAGAGATGAATATAGATCCTTATATTATGGTGGCCATCATGAAATGGTTGGTGCCAGCTGATGTTTCTGAGGTCAAGATTTTAATTAGGGTAGCACAGTACTTGAGGAAATACATAGCTTCATTTTTAGTGCTACCAACATCGCTCAATGCCATAACAGTAATTTTCAAGAGTTTCTAGTGGCAAAAAGGTCAGAAGAAGCCTTTCGTTCTAAAGAAGAAGATCGACAAGCACTAGTTCTAGCATTACCAAACTTGCATCGACCCTTTGAAGTATAGACATATGTGAGTGGGTATGTTATGGGAGTTGTCTTGATGTACAAGGAAGGCTTGTATGCTACCATTTTGAATTATTTAATGGGGAAATTAGTAACTACCTTACCTATGACAAAGAGATCTATGGCATCGTGCAAGATGTCAAGAAGTGGAAGAACTTTCTTATGGGAAGGGAGACAATAATCCACAAAGATCACTAGCCATTATAGTACTTGTAGGCCCAAATTAAGTTAGTGGATGAGGTTTTATATCAGTTTCATTTGGTGATCAAGTATTTAAAGGGAATCATAAACAATTTACCCAACATGCTTTCAAGACCATCCACATTAAATATCATAGCTTTGGGGAATCTTATGCACATGGAGTCATTCACCAATCATGCATATAGAGAGGCATATTCAGAGGATGAATAATTCAAGGAGGTGTATCAATAGCTATAAATTCAAAGTTATGTGCACGATGGCGACAAAATCATTGACTACTGATGAGCCCCAATATTGCAACAAAAATTTCACAAATACCAAGTCTTTCAACTTAAATTATCAACCCAGGTTTTGTACAAACTTAAGAGGTGTTGGCACTATATGTGTGTTGGAAAATTGGCATTATCTGGATGTCAAGTGGTTGTGAGTGTGTTTTCATTGATGTCAAGTATATTAGCATGATGATTGGGAGTCCAGGGTGAATCCTATGGTAGATGTAGGCTTCTGGTAAGGAATCACCATAGTAGCAGACTTATTGAAAATCCATAGAATGATGACTATATTGATTGATACTCTAGGCTCAGGAGAAATAATATGGTAGTTGTAGGCTTTTCATAAGAGAATCACCATAGTAGCAAACTTATTGGAAAATCCATAAAATGATGACTATGGTGAATTGGGGGTCCACGTTTTTGGCATCATATTTTAGGTTTGGATCCATATTTCAAGTTGCAAATGGGCTCAAATATTGCATTGGACCATCTCTAGTGGAAATTTATTTGAATAAGATTTCTAACGGTATATGGAAATCCAAAAATGAACATCAGAATAAAACTTTCTTGATTGACGAATTAAGGAGATTGAAATCCTTAAGAGGAGGCCAAATATCAGAACCTTGGAATAGAGATACTAATTGGAACCTCAGATCAAATTTCATATCAAAAATTCAAAGAAAATTTCAGATCGTAACCTTAGAGAAAAGGTCAGATCAAAAACTTGGAGCATTTTATTTCATAGGATGATGTCATCGACACATCAGAACATTGGAGGAGGCCATATTGGAGGATGAAGTCTTAGTTAATATGGGTAGGCTATATCTGAGGTTGGAGCGCATAAGAACCTATGAGCACATCCAAACCCCGGAGCCTTGTAAGCTCTTACAAGTTGCAATTCCTTGAAAGTGTTGACGTTTGTGAAGGAAAAGAAATAAAAATAAATTTTGTGAAGAACCAAGGATCATGAGAACCCATTCTCTCTCCTCCAAATAGACACACCATCGCAACCAATTGTACTTAAAATCTGAAGTGGAAAATGACATTAGTATGATGTGGAAGTACTATGGGCATGTGGCAAAGTGTTTTGGCATTTTTGGTGGCCTAATGGTGCAAATAATGGTGGAACTTGTCATCACTAAGGAGGCGTCACGTGAAGGGATGATGAAATCATGATGTCATCTCAAAGGTCGGAATATCATAAGTTAAGCACCTCATAACTCTTATCCAAATGGAATTTGAAACATTTTCTGATAGAAGAGGCTTCAATATTAACTAGCACATGATCGTGTGGATACCAAAGGATCTAAGGGATAAGTGCCAAGGGGTTAAATTTATTAGCATTGTGTGATTTCATAATATTCCTTTTATATGAGTTATGATATTTTGTGGCTCCGATGTAATATTATATTTAATTAAAAGGATGAATGGTTTGACAACTAGAGATTAAATGCAAATCAAAGGAGATGGTTTATGGAGTCACTGAAATCTATAGAAAATGATGAGACAATGTAATGAGGACAATGGTTCACAAATAAGAACTAATGAGATGAATAAAGCCATCTTCTACTTCCCATTAACATATTGTAGATTTAAATAAGGAACCTAGTGGCCATTTTTGAGTATTGTCAAGGTCTTTGAAGAATTGAATAAGAACGGGAAGTCACGATAGTGTTCACAGGCGGACTGAGATTAAATTATCTGTATGGGAAATTACACTGGGAATCAACGAATAACTCAAAGCACCATTCTGGTGTTTAATATCATAAAAAAATTCAACCACAAATCACAATAGAAGCAGGGAAAGCCACACAAAGGTACACTCAGGAATTATGGAAAATTGTAGCAGAGACAACATTATGCAATGTGTAGCATAGGATCAAAACCATCGATTGTAATCAATAAAAGTGGGGGAAAAAATGTATTGTTGCTATTGTTGAGGAGTGTGAGCTGATAGTGTGTTGTGAGATGAGTGCAAGTGCATAACTGTAAGTGGGTGTAGTTGTGTGAGAGTTGTGGAACTAGGCCAAGTGTTGAACTAAAGCGAAGAGCTACAGAGACACTATGGGAGAGAATCCCAAGTTCTAAGCATATGAAATTGTGAGAAGAGGATAGAGTGCTAATGTCCAATCCCAAAGGATTTTGTGGATCAGTAGAGGGTTGAGAGTAGAAGTTGATTCTACAACCAACTAGATTGGTATTTTTCTATGTTTCTATATGCCTCTGTTTTAAGTTTGAAAATTGTATGAAAAATAGAGTGACAGGAAGAGCAGGTGGTGCTCTGTATTTAGAAGAGGTGGGTGCATCTTGTAAATTAGGTGATTTCTAAACTAATGGAGATTGTGCCCCCTGTGAGTGGGTGCTCACAAACAAACTGATCTAATTCAGTAGGCGTTTAGTTTACATCTTAAACAAAAAAAAAACTAGTGGATTTTCCCTTTTAGTTTCCATGTGAAAATACCAATGTCAATATGCGTGTGTGCTTCTCATGTGAAATATTGTTTGAACATATGAATTATTAAGCTAGTTTTTCAGTTTATTTATTTGTGAATGCTCTCATAAGTAGCATAAAATAGAGGAAAAGAACGAAAATCATATTCACTGAAAATTTTAGGAACCTCACAGTTATTTATTCACACCCCTCTCAGTAATTCCTTATTTCAACAATGGGTATCAGAGCCAAGTTTCCTTCAAGAACAGTCCAACTCTTGGACGATATATCTATAAGGAATTATGTATACAAAAGAGATTCAAGAGGTTTACTCAAGAAGAATACCAATATTTGATGGGACAAGTAATTCCTTTTGGAAAGTAAGGATGGAAGTGTATCTTATGTCCATGGGAGTATATGTTTGGAATTTAGTGATAGTAGAATACAATGTCCCTAATATTCCTCCAAATGATGGAGATGGTAAAACAATTTATGGAAATAATTCTAAATCCAAGAGTTCCATTCTCTTTTTTCTTAGTAAATCATAATTTGTAAAGGTTATTCAATGTAAGTCTCTTAAGGATGTGATCTGAATATGGGCAAACTAGTTTTGTTGTGCTAGCTCCCTCATCGGTATTAAAAATGTTTGTTTAGGATCGTCTCAAGTTAACCAATTGTGAAGGGGTTTATGTATCAAGTTTTATTTGTATTTTGTGAGAAAATTATGAGTTAATTAGCTTTTATAAACTCATGTACAATAAATTAAATGCAAAGAAATAACACACAACATACACATAATACAATAGCTGATAACGGAGTTCACCCCTCCTGGGCTACATCTTCATGGACCTGCTTCAACTAGCTAGGTCCTCTTGGGATTAAGAGTCAAATGCCTGATTACATGAGCCAGTAGTGCTCCAATGTATTTTCAACCTGATACATTGGCTTCATAAGATCCAAAAATCTCAAAAATTACTATTCAGTCTCTGAAATCGGTTTCCAGATGATCTAGGCTTGACCTCCCATCCTGGTGGCCCTGGGACCTTTTAATCTCCAAAGTGAAAAAACCACTTTCATAAGTTCTCCAATGCCTCTGAAACCTATTCCATTTTTTTCATAGCATCAAATACATCTAAGAATGACTCTTATTGAGCCAAAATTGGTCTTCAAATGCTCTAGGCATGGCCTTCTCTCCTGGTGGTCGAGCTTCTCCTTTCTTCAAAGTGAAAAAAAAAACCTTTATAATTACTCCTCTACCTATGCAAACCATACAAATGTGTTCATATCATGCCAATTTTCTAGGAATGACTCTTTCTGAGCCAAAATTGGTTGAAAATTTCTCAATATATGACCAAATAAATTTCCCCTATATTCCTCCTCCAAATCTAAAGAAGACTTCAGATAACTCTGCCAAATTAGAAAGTCCGCCGAAATTGGGGTGACCGTCGAATCTATCGCTAACTTAAATATGAGTTTAATTAATAGCTAAGCTACAATTAACAATGTTTTTAAATCCACATAGGCACATTTAGTGGGAGCACTGGTCGACGGTCAAGTGGTGAGGTCACATGGGGAGGAGGGTTGGCCCATAGGATGGCCCCCTCCCTTCTGCCATCGAAGATCCGCATCATCGTGAAATAGATGTTGGGTGCATATGATATTAAGAAAAATTGTGATAGCCCATTGGTATGGGTGGAGAATGGATCAGGGGAGGTTGCAGGGTTGATCCCCGGCCTCCGCCCATTGTTGTATACATTTTACACTCCAAACATTTAATCGAAAACCTTTGTAATGTATAAAATTGTGCCATGTGTATAATATGAAACCTTTGAAAATCCACTAATATGCCATCAGAATTTCACATATAATAAAAATTTTCTCCCACATTAATCTACATGGACTATGGTCTAATTCAGACTTTACAATATGTGTTATATTAAACCAATGCCGCCGTAATGTATAATTAATCAAACCTCCACCAATGTAGTTTGACCTTAGTATAACTAATATGCGTCATTTCATTAAAATCTGACCTTGGTTGATTTGAAATATGCCAAATTTTCAATATAATAAAATTTGAAGTAGACCTTGGAGAGGGGGTCCACCAAAGGGGACAGGTGGTGGTCCCTGGTTGCGTTGCCCTCCCACAAAAAAAAAATCAAATTCAACCTTAAGAGCATATCCTTAAAAAAATTTCACTTTCAAACCAAACTGTTGAATCCAATTGCAACACATGTCACAGTTCCACTAGGCATAAAATAAAGAATATTCCCTGCATGCTGATTGGGCTTCCATGTCATCAACCTGTCACTCTTTTGCAATTTAAAAAAAAAAAAATTTGAGCAGCACTCGGTAAGCTATAACTTCTTCATCCGAAGTCAGTTTTCGACAAAACAAGTTGTGTTGGATTCCTAGTGATAGGTTGACTGTTGTTATTCTATTTTGGTTCAATTCTGATAATTTTGAATTTTGGGAAAAAAATTTCCCCTTCTCCAGATTCTGATCACTCCTTCCCACTGACATGTTTTTGTACCCACAAAAGCTGGTTATCTCATGAGAGTTGAATACTCTTCTATTTCCCAAGTTATATCATCCTGATTCTACTTGGAAAAATCACCATGACAACCACTTGCATTCACTGACATGCCTTGCCTTGCAAATGGCTTTGATCTTCAACCAATGTTCTCCTTTTTTTAACGACCCAATCCAATACTTGTTGGTTGCTTCTTGGATGATATAACACTTTTCTGTACCAAATCGATTCCTCACTACTTGGAAAGCTAACTTATTTCCTTCCCAATGAGAATCATGTTCCTCCTTTGCACAAACATGCATTTGATGCAAGCTTCTCCTTGGAAACCACTTTTCCAAATTAAGCCCATCTCAGTGAACTACAACAATGAGTTCAAACATCAGTAATAACAAGAAAATAAATTACAATTATTTTACCTCCACAATTCCAAATTCCACATATGGAAGAATGCATTCACCATCTCTTTCTCTTCTTGGCGTCAACACATAAAATGGTCTACAATGGTTGCAAACGTTTTTCTTTACATCTTGTCACAAAGACAACCATCAATCTAGAAAAACATCATGCAAGAAACATAACTTGACGACATATCCTCTTTCTCCTTCACAGAAACAAATTTCACATCATGCAAACATCGCCATGTGCTCTTACATCTTGGTGTAAAAACTCATTGACCAAACACAAGTCGACAAAATATGTCTCCTCAAATGATTAACTCTCAAGTCAAGCATAAGCATGTGTAATAATTTGACGATTCATTTCCCAAAACAAAATGAATTTCACATTTCATGAAACACTTCGTCAACATATCCTTTTCATATTTGGAGACAAAATCAACTCTTCCAAGTTGATATGACATGCATTTTAAACAAAGGAATCGACCAACACAAGTCAATTACTCATGCATGTTCAAGCACAATGAGACCATCAAAATCCCACTATTCATACACACAAACTCTCATGTCAAGTTTTACGTGTATTTTGTGAGAAATTTATGAGTTAATTATCTTTCAAAAGCTCATGTACAGAAAATGAAATTTAGAGAAATAACACACAACATACACATAATACAATAGCTGATAACAAAGTTCACCCCTCATGGGCTACATCTCCATGGACCTGCTTCAACTAGCTAGGCCCTCTTGGGATTAAGAGTCAAATGTATGATTACATGAAAATTTAGTTCTCCAAAGGATTTTAAACCTTATCCATTGGCTTCAGAAGACCCAAAAACCTCAAAAATGACTATTCAATCTATGAAATTGGCTTCTAGCTTATCTAGGCTTCACCTCCCATCCTAGTGGCCCTAGGCTTGCTTAATCTCCAAAGTGACAAAAAAAATTTCATAAGTTCTCCCACACCTCTAAAACCTCTTCCATTGTGTTCATATTATCAAATACATCTAATAATGACTCTTCTTGAGCCAAAATTGGTCTTCAGATGCTCTTGACATGGCCTTCCCTCCTAGTGGCCCTAAGCCTCTATTCTATTCAAAGTGACAAAAGCACATTTAGAATTTCTCCTCTGCCTATAAAACCTATACCCATGTGTTCATATCATTCCAATCTGCTAGGAATGACTCTACTTGGGCCAAAAAATTTTGAAAATTTATCAAGGTATGGCCAATTAAATTTTCCCCTAGATTCCTCCTCCAAACCTGGAGAAGTCTCCAGATAACTCCACCAAATTATCAAGTCCACCAAAAATGGGGTGACCTCCGAATCTGCCACTAACTTAAATATGAGTTTAATTAATAGATAAGTTGTAATTAAGGGTGGGTTTAAGTATGCATAAGCACATTTAGTGGGAGCACAGGTCAATGGTCAAGTGGTGAGGTTACATGGGGAGGAGAGTTGGCCCATGGGCTGGCCCCCTCCCTTCCACCATCGAAGATCCACATTAGCTTGAAATAGATATTAAGTGCATATGATATTAAGAGATTTTGTGATATCCCATTGTTATGGGTGCAGAGTGGAGAAATGGAGGTCGCATGGTCGAGCCCCGGACTTCGCCCATCATTGTATACATTTTTCACTCCAAACGTTTAATCCAAAACCTTTGTAATGTATAAAATTTCAACATATGTATAATATGAAACCTTTGAAAATGCGTTAATACACCACCAAAATTAGGAATATAATAAAAATGCACTCCCACATTAATCTGCATGGACTATGCTCTAATTCATTATTTTTAATATTTCTTATATTAAAGTAATGCCACCATAATGTATAATTAATAAAACCGCCACCAATGTAGTTTGACCTTAGGATAACTAATATGTTCCATTTCATTAAACTCAAACCTTGGTTGATTTAAAATATGCCAACTTTGCAATATAATGAAATTTGAATCAGACCTTGGAGAGGGGGTCCACCAGAGGGGACACATGGCGGTCCCTAGTTGGGTTGTCCTCCCACATAAAAAAAATTGAATTCAACCTTAGGAGCAGATTCTTAGGAAAAAATCACTTTCAAACCAAACTGTCGAATCCAGTTGCAACACTTGTCACAGTGCCATGGGGCATAAACTGAAGAATATTCCCTGCATGGTGACTAGGCTTCCATGTCATCAACATGTCACTATTCTACAATTTTTTTTAAACATTTGCTTGTTCTAAATGGTAGTCAGCAGGCTATAACTTCTTCATCCGAAGTCGGTTTTCGATGAAACTAGTTGCGTTGGATTCCTAGTGATGGGCCGGTCGTTTTCATTCTTGTTTGGTGAAATTTTTAGCACTTTTAAGTTTTGTAAAAAAATTTCCCCTATTCCAGATTCCAATCAGGATGTGTGGGTGAATATTAATCAGAGTCATGAAGGAGACGAAAAAGTCTAGTAAGCCAAAATTCAAACCTTAAAAATGAGGTTTGAGAGCCTAAGAATGGGTGAAGATGAAATCATAGAGGAAAACATCCTCAGGGTTGATGAAGTAACCAATATGATTACAGGGCTTGATGAAGAATTCAGGAGATGATTGTTTAGAAAATATTAAGATCTCTACCCATGAGATTTAATTCCAAAGCCCCAGCTATTGAAGAAATGGATAATTTAAAGGATCTCAAGATGGACAGACTACTTGGTACTCTCACACCATATGAGATGAGAGTAGAAAATAGAAGTATGAATCAAAATAAGTAGCATTCTAAGTATCAAAAAAGGTCAAGCACAAGATCATTAAGATTTCTCCAACTACGAATCTGATTAGGAGTTGTCTCAATTAGCCAGGAAACTAAAGCATGGCTCAGGAAAATATAAAGGGCAGTGGCCCTTTAAATGTTTTGATTGTGGAAGAGTTGAACATTTTTCATCCAAATTCCCTTAATAAGGAAGGGCTAAAAAGGAATATGATCAAAAACATGGAAAAAAACTCAGAAACATCAGAAGAAAAAGTTCTATAAGAAAAAGGGGTTCTACTCCAAAGGGGATACCTCATGACCAAAGTAAGGTAGTGAAAATTTTTCGGAGGATGATTCGGATAAGTATGTACATATGTATTTTGGAAAAAAAACTCCAAGAAACAAAGTATTAATGACTCTAAAGAGGAAGAAGAAGGAGAATTGGACCTTTAAGGGGAACTCATCAATGCTCTTGCTAAGTTAAAGAAAGCATGGAAAAATAATAAGAAGTTGAAGGAACAACTTCAGTGTGCTGAAGAAGGTATGTATAACTCTGATAATGAGGAGTTTGTTTATCAAAAAGAAAAACTTGAATAATTTATTAAGAGAAAATATAGTTTAGTACTTCTACTAGAAGAAAAACAAGGAACATGTGAGAAAATAGAATAAGAGACCAAGCAATTAAAACAGGATCTTCTCAAGATAAGGAAGGAAACGATCTCTAAAACATGCAAGGATAAAATAATGTCATTGAAAGTTAAATTGGAAGAATCTAAATGAAAGGAAGAGTTTATTCAATATTTTATCCATGAATGGGAAGAGAACTATCAGATTCTTGAGGCAGAGGTTGTCTCTCTAAGAATGGATCTTGAGGGAATAAATATCGAGAAAGGTCTAAATGAAAAATTTGCAGAAGGAACAAGGATACTAAACCGGATTCTAAATAGCCAAAGGCCCTCAGGAATAAAAATAGGTTTTGGATACTCAAATACATAGGAATATTATATGGGGAAGATAAACTTTAGGTTCTCAAGATTTGAAGAACCGCAAAGCTATGCAAAGAAGCATCAATAAAGAATCAATGAAGAAAAAAGGGCAATAGGGAAAAGAGGAGATCATCAATGGAGAATGAATCAATCAGCCAGAAAACCAAGGTACCTTCATGCACAAACTCATAATACTTCCAACAACAATCATGTCTATTTATTTTATGGCCATTGTTATAAGTTTCATACCTTTGGACTTAAGTTTGTTGATTGTAGAAGGGTCAAAGTTGAAAGAGATGAAAATCCTATATATAATAAGTATCATAATTTTAGATCTCAAAATTCTACCGTCATAGATCCAAATGTATTCTCTCCCCTCTTAAGTGATGTTGAATGTTTTAAATGTAATAATTTTTGGCATAATAAAAATCACTACAGAAGCAGGTTTGAATACTTATCTAATTTCCAAAATATTCGACAGTCAACTATTCAAAAGGATAAGGATAATTGGAAACGAAAAACTAAAAATATCTTGCAATGTGGACTTGCTATATCAGCACATAATCAAGAAAATAGATGGTATGTGGATAGTTTTTTTTCCAAGAATATGACTAGGGATAAAAGAAAAATTATTTTCTAAAATAAAAGGAAATAGGGAATAATGTCACCTTCAGAAACAATGCTCCAAAAAGAATTAAGGGTAAAGAAATAGTCAATCTTGATCAAAACACAAAAGCACAAAATGTGTTGAATGTGGAATTTCTCAAGCACAACCTTATTAGTGTGAGGTATTTGTGTGATAATGGCTATGATGTGACCTTTCGATCCAAGGAATATGAGATCCGAAATATAAAGGATGGAAATATTGTAGGAAAAGCAATCAGAACTCACAATAATGTTTATGTGTTTGATGGCTCCAGAATAAGCTACTATTTATGAAAGACAAATGAAGAATGCTTATGGCATAGAAGACTTGGCCATATTAATTTTGATAGTTTGATAAGGGTCAGTAAACTTGGAGTTGTAAGAGGTTTGATAGGACTATAAAAACCTGAGAACTCAATTTGCAAGTCATGTCAATTCGGTAAGCATATCATGACTCACTTCAAGTCAAAAGAGTTATCTTAGTCTATAATAGTGGAGATAATTCACACAGATAAATGTGGCCAAACCAAAGAAAAATTCCTAAGATGAGAAAGGTACTTTATTTTTCTCATTGATGATTTCACCAGGGCCAACTATATCATGCTGTTAAGAGAAAAATCATAAGCATTTAAACATTTTAAAACATTTAAAGTTCAATTTGAAAATGAGAAATGTATAAATATCAAACCCTTAAGATCAGACAGAGGAGGATAATACACTTCAAAGGAGTTTGAATACTTTTGTGTAGAGAACAGCATCAAGAGGCAATATTTAGTGGTTAGAACTCCACATCAAAATGTAGTAGTGGAGAGAAAGAACAGAACAATCCAAGAAATGGCAAGAGAAATGTTGGATGAAGCAAATGTTTCTCAACTCTTCTGGGGAGAAGCAAAACATGTAGTAGTGCACCTATGAATCAGAACTCAACTCAGGCCTAATAGTAATAAAACTCCACATGAGTTGTGGAAGGGAAGACCTACATCAGTTAAAAACTTCAAGGTGTTTTGGATCAAGTTGTTTATCAAAAGGAATGAGAAGAATCCTGAAATTTTTTACTCCCGCACTGAAAAGGGTATATTATTCGAGTACTACACTCGAAGTAAGGGATATAATTTTTACAACAAGTGAACAAATAACATTGAGGATGGCATTGATGTGATATTAGATTAAATAGCTTCACAACCCGATTCATCTAAAAGAAACATGAACTAAGATGGTGAAGTGAATCCAGTTATGAGGTCCTCATATCAAGAAGAAATAAATTCAGATAGTGAAGGCGAGGAAACAAGCACAACTCCAAGGGAAAAAACACCTTCCAGGTATGTACATAAATAAAATCCTCAAAGTCAGATACTTGGAGATCAAATACATGGTGTCATTAGGGGAATTTTGAGGTCAAAAATGGGCCTCCAAAGGAATTATAAAATAATAGTGAAAATAATAAAATAATAATATATTACATCATCAAATTTTAGAGGGAAAGAAGAAAAAACTACTTTTTCAACTCATATTTTCAAATTAATCCTATGGGTTTACTCAAATTTCGAGCAGAAACACTCATTGGATGTATAATTTGATTCCTCGTCCAAGGAGTACCTATGTTGCATACTTTATATGGACCCTACTACATGAAAAATGATAAATACATGAAATGAGAAATTATTGCAATGATGTTTTTCAAGTATTTCTCATTTTTCATGTAGCAGGGTCCATCGAAAGTATGCAACATGGGTAATCCTTGGATGAGGAATTAAATTTTTCATCCAATGAGTACTACCACTAGAAATTTGTGTAAACCCATAGGGAGATAAGATGGAAATAGAAGTTGAAAAAAATATTTTTATTATTTTATTATTTTCTAATCTTTTTATTTTTTTACCCCAAAAGTGGTGAATCATCCCCCATTGTTGAGATCATCATATTTAATCCTAATGGTTCTTATAAAGTTTATTTTGGTTGCACATTTTTCTTATGAGTCCCATTTTATACCTAAAAATTTATCTAATGTCAAACCAGGAGAAAACTTGTTAGTAGTTCAATTTGTGCAAATTTGGCTTTGCTATCACAAATTGAACCCGAGAATCTCATCCAAGCAAGTGAGGACAAGCTCTGGGGGAAATATATGAATGAAGAACTTGACCAGTTTGAAAATAATGAAACTTGGGAGCTTGTTCAAGGACCTATAGAGACAAATATCATTGGGACCTAATGGGTTTTCAAAAACAAATTAAATGAGCAAGGTCAAGTAATTAGGAACAAGGCTTGATTGGTCTACAAAGGGTATGCCCAATTAGAAGGGATAGATTTTGAGGAATCGTTTGCACCAATAACAAAACTAGAAGCTATCAGAAATTTCATTTCCATTTCCAATCATAAAATCATCAAGGTATATCATATGGATGTGAAGTATACATTTCTAAATGGATATTTGGAAGAAGAAATTTATATTGAGTATCTAGAATGATTTATGCCCACCACAGAAGAAGGATTTGTGTGAAAAATGGAAAAGGCCTTATATGGACTCAAATAGGCTACCAGATCTTGCTATGAAAGGCTAGATAAATACCCTCAGAAACAAGGCTTCAAAAAAGTATTGTTGACAACAATCTATACATAAAATATGAAGGCGGCCATCTACTAATTGCAGTAGTATATGTGGATGGCATCATCTTTGGCAGTGACATGGAACAACTGGGGCATCAATTTGTAAAATGAATGTAGAAAAATTTTGAAATGTCCATGATCAGAGAGTTATCTTTCTTCCTGGGATTGCAAATTTCTCAGTCTCCAAATGGATTGTTTATCTCCCAATCCAAATACCTTCGAGAAACTCTGAAGAAGTTCAGGCTGAGAACACCTATGGTTACAGGCTGAAAATTGTGCAAATAATATGAGACACCACTAGTAAATGAGACTGAATACATATCCATGATAGCAGGCTTGTTGTATATTACATATTCGAGGCCATACATCATGCAAGTTTTGGGTCCTGTGGAAAGATTTCAGGCCTTCCCTCATGAAAGTCATGTTGTTGTTATCAAAAGGATTTTCAAATATCTTCAAGGAACAACAGAATATGGATTTTGGTATGCTAAGAGAAAATATTTTAAGTTAAAAGCATAAATTGGTGTTGATTGTACTATAAGTCTTAATAATAGGAAGATCACCTCATGTGAAACCTTGTTCTTGGGAAAATGCTTGGTGTCGTGGGACAACAAGAAACAAGCCTCAATTTATTTATCGACTGCTAAAGAGGGGCATATTGATGTTGCTACCTATTGCACGAAAATGATATGGATGAATCAAAATTTAAAAGATATCGAGGTAGAGTTGAATGATCATGTTCCAATTATGTGTGATAATACAAGTGACATCAGTATCTCTAAAATTCCAATTGTAACAGCCCCAATGAAAATTCTATGTAATAAAAGCTAATAAAGGAAAAATAATAACCACCATTTATGGGACACTTATTCCAAGCATGAATGTTTGACAAAACATCCTAGTGAGGTTGTTCATTAGTTTATTATGGCTAATGAAATTGGAAAAGGTAATGAAAAAGGCTTTGGAAAGGAAAAATTGAATTTTTTAGCACATTTATTTATGAAATGATGGAAAATAGGAGAAAAGGAAGGTGAAAGGTTGCAGGTGTCATGAGAGGAGAAAATTGAAGGAAAATAATGGAAAATGAAGAAAATATAGACCTCATTGATAAAAAGGCTTCTGAAGATCAATGGCCAAGATTTTTCCTAAAGCCTTTTTGTCAATTCAGTTTTGGATCTCTCCAATTATTCTGTCTCTCTCACTCTCACTCTTGGGATCTTAGATTTTTCTTAGAGAACTTTGGCATTGGATCAAAAAATGAAAAGAAGGAAAGAGGAAGGAAGGAGAAAGAAAGGATGAGCATAATCAAGCAGCTACAATAAGATTCTTTGTAGGTATCGATTTTCATGTGTGATTTCCTTGCTAGATTTGGAATTCATGGTATGGCATGTGGTTATTTGTTGTCATGGCATGGGTTTTTCTAGGTGTGAGTTTTTTTCAGACTAGCATTTCCATTTCTAGATAGCCATGGTGTGTTGGAGTTCTCATGTTTTGGTTCAGCTGGATTATCGGATGGATTCGAAGTTGAGTGAGGTGGATTTCCAAATGATAGAATACATGGCTTAGTAACCCCTGAACAAAACTGTAGATTGCGGTAAATTCGGATAATGTGTTGCCTTGGTTTAGGGCCTAGTGATCTAATGTAGATTACGGTAAAGCCTGAGAGGTGGGTGTTCTCCATCAGGCCTAGGAATCCTGGGTTGGGATATACGGTAAATCATAGAGAGTGGATCTTGGTCTAGGGCTTAGTGATCCGGTATGGATTGTGGTAAAGCCTGAGAGACTAGGAGATAGGAAAATGCCTCATGATGTAAGAGGATAAATCCAGTGGCATACATGCTTGTTTTGGTCTAGTGAACTGGCGGAGATCATGGTAAAGCACGTTATTACATGTATATCAATTTGGCCTAGTGATTCGGGATGGATTGCGATAAAGCCTGGTTTCTATTGATGAGGGTGAGATGGTTTATCCTCAGGGTTCCCTAGTTGGTTATTTTAGTTTGAGTCCCACATTCATGCTTAGAATATGGCACGGGGGCGATTGCTTGAAGAGATATGTAGCTCAACCTATCTATGGTAGGGTGGAACATGGTAGTCCCATCCTAGGTTGGATTTTTCATTCATTAATAACAGGTTCTCTCCTTGACATATTATGTGTAAATTTATTGGTTTATATGTGGATTCTTTGGCTGATGTATCCTTGATATTTATGTTGTTTATAAGCATGTATTATGATAGTGATGATGTATGGTTCTCCACATGTTTTGATTTGTAAATGAGTGGAAAATGTATATATGAACTAATATATGATAATGCAACTAATGAGATGAGACAACAATAATTCTTAGTGATTCTAATATAAGTATGATACCCCTATGATCAGATATATTATTTAAACCTTTAGATTACATATTTGTGACACATTTGAGGGAATTCGTGTCATGGCTAGTAGGGGTCCAATCAATTCTTTAATAAAGTATTTGTTTGTACACCATTGTTTCGTTGTTATATTTCATTATTGAAATTTTAATTGAGTTCTAGGCAGTGACCTGGGCTCTGGGCCTAAACAAGTGGCTCAAATCTCGGGGACACTGGCATAGGTCTGTGTAATATTCCAAATTAGGAAAAGCAGCAATATTGAACACAATAATAAAAAATGGCATAAAATAGAAATACCTTAATCATGAGAAAAATATAGATCCATGGTATTAAGTATAACAACAACAAATGAGTACAATATCTTGGAGATCGAGCCCCTCAATCTATTCAAGAGAAGCCTACAATGTAGAAAAGCATCAAAACATAGAATGCAACTGCTACACAAAATGTCGAAGAACTAATACAGTGCAATCCCATTGAATGTAACTGTATCTGAATAATATAAACATATGGATCTAATAATAAAATTCTCAAATAATAGCGGAAGTGGAGATCTAGGCTCTACAATACTTTTCCAAGACAACCCAAAAAGAATTTCAGGAAATATACAAAATATAGAATGGTGACCTACAGCCCTAGGACTAAAGAATCACTGCAACTGAAGCACATAGAAGGAGGAAAATGAAACTGATGTAAACTGAATGGAACTCCTCCAATGGACTCTCCAAGTGAAAGGTTGATCCCTTCACTAAAAAGAAAACACCCGAAATGAGGCACTAAAATCACCCCTGCAACTACTCACTGAAATAACGTAGTCTAAGATTGAAACTGCCTTATAGGGGATGATGGTGACTTGTATTGGTGCCAAAATATGAAATTAATCCCAAGGACCTTCCTTACTGGCCTCCCAATGGAAAGAATTCTCCCTCCACTGAAAAAAATCTCGGGAAATGGCCCTACAAACCCTCCACTACTGCAACCCTGCAACACAACACAAATCTAAACAGAAACTACACTGTAGAAGAAAGATATAGCTTGGCATGATGCCGGAATGTGGAAATGTAGCCCAATAACCTCTCCTGAGTGAGCACTCTAAGTCCCCCAAGGATGAGGGTGGGATTCCCGCTCGGGAACACCCTAGTGCTAAACAGCACTGCAGTCGCTGCTAAACACTTGAAGAGAGAAACAAGTCATAACAGACCATAAACAAAATAATAATCAACCTGCCCTCCATGGCTACCATTCCCTTCCTTATATGCTTGGTAAGCTTCCTCACCTTGGGCCCCACTCATTAAATCCACTACTTCCATGCAAATACTCCCCCTCCAAAATTGTGTTGTCTCTCATTGACTATCCACTCCTTCCATACCAGCGTTGTTGATTTGGTCAAAATTGACCCCATCCAAATGCTTCATCCCTTATTCCCACATAAGGGTGATTTTTCCAGCCACTTTTGTGCTCCTTATTCACACTAGGAGTGATTTTATTCCTACTAAGAAGATTTATGGGTCTCCCTACCCTCTTATTATTCTAACTAATAATCAAAATCAAAATTTAACATTCCAACTAGCTAAAATATAATTGGGAATATTGTAGTCCTCCCCTCCCAAATGTTGCTTGTCCTCAAGAAACTGTAAAGATGAGTGCTGCAAAAATTCTCCTCCTTCCCTTGTGACACCTCCACGTGATAATCTCTCCTCATGAACTAACTTTCCTCCAATCAATCCATCCCTGAAATGATCCTCCCAAGTGCTCATGAGATGTATTCCCCAAGTGCTCAAGTTAACCCAATGGCTCCTCCCATAAGGAAACAAGAGTATAGTGTAGCAATAATGTATTTCTCAATGTTCTCCTTAAAGCATGAGGCATAAGAAATGTGGAGAATATCATTCCCAATGGGCACATCCAATCCCTATGTCATCCCTCTAATCATGCCCACAATAATGATAAGAACATCATCAACATATGGGATCATAATCAAAGTCATACTAGCTTCCATATATAATACCGGAGGAGGATAATGGTCCCTCAAGTGGAACCAACACAATTTTACTCCTAACTACCTTAGAATATGATATGATGAGTGGTTTCTCAACCATTTTCTTGCTGCCCCAATCCTCTCACATGCTTGGAGAAGGTGAATGATGTGTTTTGCCAATTGAGCACACCCTAAAAAAGATATCATCTCAAAAAAATATCTTAGGGAGTGACCATCATCATCACTACTTATGGCCCCAAATGGACCAAGAAGTATATAAGAAAGAGTGCCCCCTCTTGGAGCAATGATTTTTATATGAATGGTAAAGGAATGAAAATACTCATCTAGTATATCATTGTGCACAAAAACACAATCCTTACCATATACCTTGAGCAAGTTGGTGAAGGGGCTCATAGATGGGCCTCCTCTCATTCCCAATGAGAAAGGAAGTGGTTGTGATAAATATGCCAAGGAGTTATGTCTCTCCTCAATCTCCAAACAATATATGCATCTCCTAATATGTTGATGTATCTCCTCTTTGAAGCCTTCCCAAGTGAATCCCTCCATGATAGTGTGATATGCCCTCATGAAATCAGTGTGGCTGGAGAGAAAATCCTCATATGATGCATGTAGTAGCTTCTCCTTGATCTTAGAGTATCTATTCAAGAAGATCCTACTCCTAATATAGATGACCCCATCTCTCACTACATATCTCCCATCTGATAACTGGCCATCAAGTATACTGCATGAAAAGAGATCCTTGGAGTATTCCACCAACAGTTGGATCTCCAATAAGGATCAATACTCAATAATGACAGAACTGCTAATATACAATGTAAATCACCTGTCATGTTGTTTCCCTCTTCTTTTAAATCTCCCATGCCAAATTCATATACTGAGATGCTTCTATCCTACCTTTGATGCTCCTCCTATAGTTAATACTGCTCAAGTAAAGGTTGAAGTTTTTGGAGGTTAGCCTTCCATGGGAATCTATCACCCATCCATAACCTTCTGAGTTTGGCCAATGTATGCATGAGTGGTCACCATCCTCTACCATATGTGGAAGATTCCTCCCTATGTGGAAGTATCTTCTGGTTCTCAAAAGCCATGAAGTGGTCTCCTTACACCATGATGGTGCCATATTCCATACTTGAAACGTCTTCTCTCAGCGCAAGTTGTTTGGTGAGATCTAGTAATAATGATATTGGGAGAATGTCTCCCACCTCCTTGAGCCTAACTAAGACTCTCTGCATTGTGCCAAGTCCTCCCAAGGTTCTCACCCCTTATGGATCTATGAGTGGTGCAACTTGTTGTTACGTAGGTAAATACTCTCTGCGGAAAAAGATGATCCCTCTAGCCCTAAGGTGGGTCTAGAAACAAAGGGACACACTAAAGTGTTTCTTCCTAGTTAATGAATGAACAAGAGACATGGTAGATCAACCTACCTAGAATCCAACATCGCCGTTGTTGCAGAAATAGTAGTAGCCTCTCACTCCTGCCTTGGCAAATCACAATTCATTCACTATTACGCTCGGATACCTGCACATAGAACAAGAAACAAGAACAACATACGACATCATAGTTGCACTCATAACTATTTACCAGTCAAAGAGGGCTAAACATATCGCATTACACAAACATCATAACACAATAATGGAACCAAACAGTAGTCATGTATATAAATGAATAGAAGGAAGAGTTACAATCGATGCTTTTACGTCACAGTCTCTTCTAGCAGGGTTCAGGCAAAGCCTGTCTTAGATGTTCATCAGGGAATTTGGATCAGGTGAAGGCATAGACTCAATCTCTCCTCAACGTAGTTCCTTCTATCTATCTTCTCTAGTCATTCAGTTATAGTATCAATTATCCAAGTTCAGCTAGCTTGTACTAAGAGATATAGCTTCTTTTATAGAGGAAAAGGAGGAGGTTGGGATCCCTACAAAAGTGGGAGGGAGTCCTATCCTTTAGGAGAGTTCCAAGGGAGGTGGAAACTAGTAACTAAAGGAGGGAGTCTGTGGTTACTTCAGTTCAACCACTCCCAATAACTCATCCTTGAGGTGGTTGGAATGGAACCTTCGCCTCTATTTTTAAAAAACATTCCATAAACATCTTGGTGTGGGTGCTTAATTGGCATAGAACACCAACTAGCATGAGCTCAGTGTTAATTTTATAGCTCAGCATGGGAGTGTAATTGGCTACTTGCGCCAAAGAAAAAAAAAATGGTTTTTACAGTCCTGCTCAGGGAATTATCAACAAGAGGAATGTTTCTCTCATGAAAAGGGACACAATGATGGTTTTTTCAAGGCATGGCATTGCTTATTAGTCACATATATGACCCTCCAATGGACGAGATGGGGATTGCAGGGACAGTGACCAAATTTTGTGTAACATATTCCCCTTAAAGCATGAGGTTGAGGGAGAGGGAGGGGAAAAATGCTTTATGAGAACACGTTCGAACCAAACACCACTGTCACAAAACCTGCAATTACAAATATAACCGATATCTCTGATACATGAACATGTGGCGTGAGCGCAGCCATCCATAATAGTGTAAATATAAAAACTGAGATCTGAGGTATGGATGTAGCCATACAGCAGTAAGGATCAACAAATAGACTCAGGTATGGTCACATCCATCCAATCAAAAGATTCATGTAATAATTCATAAAAATCCACCAAAATCCGTATCCTGGACTTTATCAGACAAAATCCAAGGTCTTGTTCTCCATCTCGACCCGAACAAGTACAATTTCAGGCATGCGAATATATGAGCTAAAGTCGAACATGCAAGAAAATTACCTGATTACCAGCCAATGATGAAAGCTGTTAATAGGTATGAGAGAAACCACCAATAATGACAATGGATCTCAAGGTACAATCGATACAATCCACAGGATGTGAATAGTGATATGGCGTCGAACATCCACAGAATCACTCGATCGAAGGCCAATGATTTCGACCATGCGTCGAATGCGAAAAACCTACCATTAAGGCATGCAGGCTCCAAGGTACCAGAATAGGGTCTCTTGATCAAATTCTTGGATAATGAGTTGAAGTCGACAGGAAGTGACCTAATCGAAGGTGGGCCATAGTTTTTCCCACATCATTGATACGAGACAGAGGAACATGATAATAGTGAATCAGGACCAACAAAGAATTAGAGGGAGGTTGAAATATCCAGAGGCAAACTTCTCTTGAACATATCAGCAGCACGACACTAGATTTGGTAGTATTTTACATGAAAGGATCTGAAGTCATGACGGCGTGGAAAAAAGTAGATGAGAGGTCAAAAGAGATTACCCAAACCCGTGGAGCAAAAAATGAAGAAATGAGATGTCCCCAACCCGACACGAATGCAGACAAGTTCCATGTTCAAGAGCGACATGCTACCAACATAACTAAAGCCTGGTTCCATTTTCCCCCACCATTTATCGTGAGTACCCCAATTATTTTTAAAACAAGCTTGAAGGGGATAGCATATTCTTGTGCTGTAAGTTTGTCCTTCGGAAAAATCCAACCTAGTACATTTTACGAGCCCTAAGATGGAGGAACTCGAGTAACGTCATGGCGACGAAATCTGATGTCATCAAGGTTTAACGAGTTTGACAAAGGGAGAACTCGACACCTTTTCATGTTTAGAGAGTTTGAAAAGAAGGTAGAAAAGAAAACTCCATCATGGCCCTTTTCATAAATAGTCTCTCAAATCCGAAAAGGTAGAAAATAATATCTAAAAGAACCTCGTAGTCGTGATAGGCTAAGGTATTCCTTTTTCGTAAATAATCCATCCCAGCCCAAAAAAAGGGGTAAATGTATACTAGGTAGATATCATTTCGCAACCATTTAACGAGTTCAAAATGACAAGAGTCTCGGCAATATTTTCATGTTTTTAGAGTCAGAAAAGAGCTGAAAGTTGACTTTTCCTAGAGGAATGAGTGGTATTAAGGGTAGCAACTGGTTCTAGTAATGGTGGAACTACTCAGAACAAGTAAAGGTCAAGAGGCTGGCTAACAAGACCACTCATTGCAGTGGTTCCTCAGGAATGGGTAAAACTACCAAGTGAAGGCATATGATCGGCCAAGCAGATCGTGATGGTAGAATGAGAAAACCAAGGTTCATCTGTAAAAATAGGTTGATAAAATGGTAATCACGAGAGGTAAAATAGGAATGATTTCATTTTTACACAAGCTTGAAATCAGGAAACTCTGCTTAAAACCAGTTTCATTTTTATACAAGCTTGAAATGGAAACAAACTATGCTTGAAATGTTTTGCATGCCCCTAGCATGTTGAATCAATTCAAGGTACATGGCCTCCAAGCTTTAGTGCATTCACAAGAGTAGACTGCTAGTTACTGATAGGTGGATGGAATGAAGGTTCACTTACGAGATCAAGAGAAAGACTTGACTGGGATTTTACGAGATCTAATCAAAGACTCGAATTGAACAGGAACATGTTTCATTGTTTTAACGAGGTTGACACATTAAAAGAACTATCCTCATGAGCTAATTCATTTTTTAATGAGGTTGACATAGAAGACGAACTATACTTGGATGAGCTTGTTTCATTTTTTAAGGAGCTTGACACAAGAAAACGAACTGTGCTCCGACAACCTTGTTTCATTTTTTAAGGAGCTTGAAACAAGAAAATGAACTATGCTCTGACGAGCTTTTACCATGACGAATAAGAGGTCATGGATTCCAAGAAGTTTGCATATAATGGGAGAACAACATCCTAAAAATTAGGACCCAATGCCCCCAGCACAGGATTCACAATGGCACTACACTGAATGCAGGTACGGGACAGGTGGCCACATAATTAACCTGCGGCGGGGAAGATAAAACCAGTGGATAAAGACCTAGAAGGGACGATGGTGGACCAGATGTCATGACAGGACCAAAGAATGAAAGTTGATCAATGGTCATGATATGACCTTCATGTGGAAAACAAATCACACGAAAGAGAGAAGAGACAAGCACTCCCATGACATAAGTATAGTCATGTCCCAAGAGTAAATTAAAATCCAAGGGACCTTGGACCACCATCATGTCTATATATATTTTTTACACTAAAATTTATCACCATGAAGTTTTAGTGTCTATATGGGTTCATCATTACTCATATATTACTCTCGTAGAAGTCTACAACATCAAAGTTCCTAAAGTAAAGCCTTGAAATTAAAAGAAAACCTCAGAAAAGTCTTAAAATTCTGGTATTGCACTTTCTCCTAGTTTTGCTTGATGTCCCGCACCTTTTGGCTATAAATCCTACGAAGCCAAACACAATGTTTATTCATTAAAAGTGCGGACCCCTGTAAAAGGTAAAAAAGGTACAAGTAAAATCTAGAAGCTCAGTTTGAGTCATTTTTGGAAGCTTCTAGAAACATTCCTGTGGTGGAAAGATCGCTCTTTTCATGTTCAAGTATCCCATCCATTAAGGAGCTAACCCCTTGATGTAAGGAACTAATCCCTTTCAAGGATGATTCTATCCCTTCTTGTATGGAGTTGTAACCTCCTCTCTTTCACTATAAAAAGAGGCATAGGGCAACCTCAAAGGGTTACAATGGAGATTTTGACAATTGATGAGTTCAAGTTTTAGTATTATTGGAGGTGAAGTGTTGTTGAAATGTAGACACTTTTAGCTGAGATTTAATGTGGGAAATATCACATACCTGTATGTATCTTGGTTGGAAGAATGCAAGGCCGGTCAAAGTAGAGGAAACGCCTATTACGGACCCCAGGAAGACCTGTACAACATCAAGGCAGACATGGTTGTAAGGCTCTTCTTTATTTAAGTTAATACAAATAAATCCATTTTTCTCAATAAGTTGTTAATTGATTGGTTTATTTTATGGATTCCTTGATCACCATAATGGATATGATTTATGAATATATGCTATGCAGGTGTCATTTGATGTTTTCTTGTTTATGATTACAGATCTTCGAAAGGAACTCTTTCGAGTGACTGAAGGAATACTACTACAAACAAGCATTGGATCAAAGGTAGGATCATTAATCCGTTATAGCATTTAATTATGAATCGCAATATATCTAGAGAAAGATAGTTTTATTTGTCTTTTTGTTGTTAGCTGTCTGTAGGACACTTGGGAGGTATTTCTTGTCCGCAAGAACGACTTATCCGTCCAACAAAATGGTGACATCACTAGGGAACGTTTATGAAAACTTAAAATTTCCTTTTCAAGCTTAGTCTAGATTTAATTTAAGATTCATAGCATCTACCCATATCTATATTTTTCTGTCAAAAAGCCTTGTTTATGAGTTTCTTTTAGCAAATTTTTCATCTCATCAATCTCCGTTAAGTTAATTGGGTGTTTTGAGTCTCTTTTTTGAGAAATTCTTAATTTGATTTCCTTTGGTCATTACTTCAAGGTTTGTCTCAGTCTCTTAACAATTTTGCATCTAAATTGTGTTTGAGTGTTAATCACCTTTGAGTGTTTTTATTTTTTGATCTTTGGAACTCTCACACGATTTTCTTTACTTACACTTGATTGGTTCTTAGATTACATTAGAATCATCTTGTGTTTGAGAATTATTTTGCATAGATCACATTTGCATAATTAGAATTCTCATTTTCAGAATATGAATGAAAAATGTGCATAGATTACATTTGCATACTTTTCATGTGAATTGTGCATAGATTACAACTGCATAGTTTACATTATGAAAAATCAATCATAAATTTAGATCAGTTTTCTTTGATTTGAATTTATATGTTTTTATGCTTGTTTTAAAAACACAAAAATATAAAAATTGTTTTGGGATTGATTTGCATTAGTTTTTCTTGATGAAATTAGTGCATTAGAGAATTTGTTATATTTTCTCTTAGTGATCAATTTTTTTCATTGTTGGAAGTGAATGGAAACTCTCTCCTTACTTTAGTTAGGATTCATCGAATTGAAAAGATTACATTATCATATTCGATTGCATTCAGTTTTGGGTCGGGTCATAACACCATTGGTTTCATATCCATTTACCTTTTGAGTAATAACAGCCTAAATAACACAACGCTTAATTAAAATTCATCTAGTAATTTTTACATTTCTAGGGCTCTTATCACCAACATAGCTTAGGCTAGTGTCTTGGAATAGGTTTTAGTTAACTCTCCAAGACAGTAAAACAAACAAGTAGTCGATCTTGCGGTAGGAAAAATTCCAATTGTTGCATGTATGCTCTAGGAAGCTCCTCCTAAAGGAGTCAAGCACGAGATCATATCTGAACCAGTGGGGTAATCAATCCTTCCTCATTGGGAATGATAGAAGATATACACATATTAAAAACGGTAAACCTCGGATAGACCATTGTCGAGGAGCCTGGGGTCACTTGTCGGTATACCTTGGATTATGTCAAGGAGCCTTCAAGGGGATTGAGCTTTGATACTCTGCCCTTGCGTGTGTGTCGGATCGTAGACTGTTCCCCCAGGTATATTTGTTTCTGTTGGTAACCTTAGTGGCCATAATCTATAGGATTCTTTCCTAAGGTGATGGTGGAGGGAAGATCCCACTGTACCTGGAGCAGACGTCGACTAGACTCACTTGGACTCTCTGGGGGGTTCTCTTCACTCGAGATGGTTTTGTGAAGAAACTTGTGCCAGTCTGTTTCATTAAGCAAGTTGTCGGGGTAACTGTTCCAACCGCCCTTTCTGTATTAAATTCTACGATGTTGGATTTCATCACCAACTAGTGTTTTTAGTACAGGAAGTTACTGTTTGTGTGTGGTTTGACTCCTAGATTTGATAGCGCGTGTTAATTTGTTTGTTTTTACTTTTCGAGACCATAGGTGTGAATTGTGAATTTTAATAGTTAGGTGTGAATTGTGAATTATTAATTTTAGTTTTAAATTGTTAATAAAATTCACTGGAGTTGATTATAATGGCAACTGTTCTGGAATTTACCAACCAAGGAACCCCTCTTAACGAGATTCCTAGTACTTTTCCTTGCTTTGGAAATGTTGGTCCTCCTTATATGGCTACATTGCCATTACCTGGATTTACAATAGGTTTACCGATATGGTTATTTTCAACTTCGTTGGCCCCGAATACTCCAATTGTTCCACCTCAACCGGATGCTTCACCTCAACAGAGTTCACCATCTCAACATCACCAACCTTCTATTGACCCTTTACCTTCTTCGCCTAATATTTCTTCCTCCATTTCTTCCTCTTCGCTTGGTAAAAGCCTTGACACTAGTAACCAGGTGGCTAAGAAGAAGAAGAAAGGGAAGAAGAAGAAGAAGAAGAAGCAAGATAAGAAAGAAGTCAACCAACCAACCATGGTTGTAAATGTTAGTAATGTTGAGGAAACCTCCAACATGCATCGTAAACCCAAATACCCTTGCAATATTTGTAAGGGTGACCACTTCCTTATCAATTGTCCTGGTATTCCAAAGGTCTTGGAAGTATGGTCAGAAAAATCTCATCAACTTTTTGTTGATCCATCAACCAGTGATAGTCAGGTTCCTGGGAAAAAGGGTAAAGTTAGGTTTCCTTGTAAGTTATGCAAAGGGATTCATCAAACTCACATTTTCCCTCACATGGATGAAGCCTCAAAATTATTGGAAAACCTTACTGTTCCACAACAAGAATTTCCAATTGGTTATCGTAAAATTTCTCCCAACCTACCGTCAACTAACGGAGTGATTGATCTAATTTCAAGTACAATCGATCCCAGTCTTCCATTGGAGAGTGAAACTCATATCACTCAGGTTGATGATCCATTAGTTGATCAAGTGGTCGATTCGATTTCACATTCAGTCGATCCCATTCTCCCTGTAGAGAGTGAACTTCATACCGCTCATGTTCTTCTTGTTACATCAGATTCTTCTACGCCGAGGGGCATTTCACCTGTTTCTACAGCCCCTCCAAACTCTGAGGTCTTTTCCTTTGATTGGAATAGACTGACAGAACCTCATCTTCCTTCCTCCATTCCTTTCAAAATCATTGTGAAGTTGGGTGGTAGGGACATACACCGCACACAGGTAGATGAAGTCTTTGTGTTAGTATTTTATCCTCAACCGCTTGGAAAGCTTTGGGTCCCCCGCCTTATGCCTATTACAGAAAATATGAAAGCTTTCAAATAACCATTAGTAAAACTTAGGATCCTTCCTAAGTTTTCAACATTTAAATAAAACCATTCGTATTTATCTTATGGTCTTTCATGGCCCTTTAGATTTCAATTTACCTTTGTCATTACTATGTCTACAATGAAATTTGTCGTATGTATACACTCGTGGATGTCTTTCCCTCACAATGGAAACATTGTGACTGTTGACCAACTTTCATTCACTAGTCTTTATTTGACTACCAATAATCTGACACCCCTAAATGTTCCTTATACTAAAGTTGTATCCACCCTGCCACGGGTTAATTATGTGGCAACCAGTCCCATGTTTTCAGTTACCGATGCAAGCGAGCCTCTCACTGTTTTCTCAACTTCCTTTGACTTAGATCCAGTAATTGACATGGAAAACTCTATGGGATTATTTGAACGTGATGTTCCTATCCCTTTTGAGTCCCTTGACCTGTGTTTATTCCAGAGAATTTTTCTTCCATCTGATGAAGACCTTTTGGAAGCCATGATCGAGGAGTGTCCCCTGACATGTCTTTCTTCCAGTTGGAAGCCATGACAAGGTCACCAAGAGGAAAGTTCCTTTTACTATGTCAACCTCATTAAAAAATGAATCAATTAGTCACGAGGATAGTTCCTTTTACTGCGTCAACCTCGTTAAAAAATGAATCAGTTAGTCACGAGGATAGTTCCTTTTTTCTGAGTAAACCTCGTTTAAAAATGAATCAGTTAGTCAGAGGATAGTTCCTGTTACTGAGTCAACCTCATTAAAAAATGAATCAGGTATGACGACAATTATTTTCTTGTGTCAACCTCATTAAAAAATGAATCAGTAGGTATATTTTAGAGAGTAGATTGATAGATTAGAAATAAGTAGTTTCTGAGGATGGTTTCTGTTACTGAGTCGACCTCGTAAAAAATTGAATCAGGTATGAGGAAAGTTCCTTTTACTGTGTCAACCTCGTTAAACAATGAATTTGTGGGCCATGAGGACAGTTCTTTTCCTGTGTCAACCTCATTAAAAAATGAATCAGTAGGTTATACAGGTAGATTGTAGAGAGTAGATTTGAGGACAGTTCTTTTACTGTGTCAACCTCGTTAAAAAATGAAACGTGTAGGTGAGGATAGTTCCTGTTACTGTGTCAACCTCGTTAAAAAATGAAACACGTTGCCATGAGCATAGTTCTTTTCCTGTGTCAAGCTCGTTAAAAAATGAAACAAATCCTCCCCTAATTGAGTCGAGTCTTTGACTAGATCTCGTAAATGTTAAGTCATATATTTAGGTTAGTTATTTCATTTTTTGCATAATTTTCTTACAGTTTTAGGTCAGGTCTTTCATCTGATCTCGGAATCTTTTAGTAACTAGTATTCTACTTTGTTGAATGAAATGAAGCTTGGGGGGCATGCGCTCTAGCAGGTTACACTTGGGGGGCATTCAAACTTATCTCAAGCATGGTTTTTCCTTTGTTTCAAGCTTGTGTATAAATGAAACAAACCATTTCTCAAGCATATTTTTCCTACGTTTCAAGCTTGTGTAAAAATTAAACTACTTTCAAGCACAATTTTCTTTGTTTCAAGCTTTTGTAAAAATGAAACAAACCTATCTGGAGCATAGTTTTTCTCTGTTTCAAGATTCTGTAAAAATGAAACCTATCTTGAGTCGATTTCGGTTATTATTTTCAAGACTCGTTAAACTCATGAAGATCTCGAGATTATTTTGCTATTTTTCATTCTTGTAAAACACATGAAAATGCTGAGTTCTTTCCGTCTTTTCCAGCTCATTAATTAAATTGAAAGTCATCCATATGAGTACATTTTTATCACTTTTTCAAACTTTTTAAAATTTATAGAAAAGAAAAACTACTGAGTATACTTTTACCACTTTTTCAGACTCTTGAAAATTACGAAGAAGCGAAACCATGGAGTCCTCTTTTAAGCCCTTTTCAAACTCTCTAAAAATGAAAATATTGCCGAGTACTTGACTATTTGAACTCGTTAAAGGAAATGAACAGTTGTCCCTTCAGTATAAGTTTACCCCTTTTCCAGACTGAAATGGACTATTTACAAAAAAGGTATACGTTGACTAATCATGGTCAATAGATTTCTCTCTTGCATTATTTTATCCTTTTTTGGGCCTGAGAGACTAAATTTATGAAAAAGTACACCCATGGATTTTTCTTAAGTTTTTTCTTCTGAATCCCTAAACATGAAAAACATCGAGTTTATCATATACTACACTCATTAAAATTTAACAGTAAAGGACCTGTCGATTACAAACAGGAACAGACCACTCCTTCTTAGGGTTCGATTTTAAACTAAGTTGGACTCATCCGAAGGATGAGCTTATAAACAAGCAAATGTTATCCTCCTCAAGCTTGTCAAAAATAAAGAGGTACTTGCCAAAATTGGTGGGGGAAAAGAGAAAAACGAATTCATTTATCACACTTTGATTTATAAAATAATTATACCACTCTTGAACACGACATTTTTTGTCACACTTCTACCTGGGTTGGGAAAATCCCTTGCCTATCAGTTAATCAAACCAATTGAAGGTATTCAGCCGATTTCTAGGTATTAGTTTAGGGCTACTATCACCAAAACATTTGTAGTGTCATTATGTGTTCAAGAGGACAGTCAAACAAACCATTCATCTGCAAACATTTTTCTCCATTCATGTTGACCATCCCTGAGTCAATCCTTGCAAAAAATTTCTTCAAAACTTGATCTATGGTTTCGTGTCGTGAGCTTGATTACGAAAGATCACTTTATATTGACGACGGGTCATCATCTAGGAAGATGATCTAGAATCCTTCAGTACCTTGTAATCTGCATGCCTTAATGGCAGGTTTCTCACCTTCAATGACAGGTTGCATCATTGACCTTCGATTGAACGATTCCTTGAAATGTTCGACTTCAGATCACTTATTCAAATTTCATGGATTGTACTGAGTACTTTGAGATCCATTGTCATTATTGGTGGTTTCTCTCACACTTGTTAATAGTTCACATCATTGACTAGTAATCAAGTGGTTTCTACCATGTTCAGTTTCAACACATTTAATCGCATGGATAGAATCGTACTAGTTCGGGAAGCAGCAATCAAGACCTTGGATCTAGTCTCCACCATCCAGGCTACAAGGAGTTTTATTATTCATTATGTAGTATAATATTCATTACAAATGGTTGCACCCATGCTGTGTCCACACTATTGATGTAATATCAAAATCATTTCTGTATCAGAACAAGTTTAGTTAGTTTTGATCTGAGTATGGGAATGCCTACCTCAGTGATGATATATATGATCTGCATTGAATTTTTTTACAGGGTTTCGACTGAGGTGTCCACAGGCTGATCCTTGAAATGATAAAGCACTTCACTCTTCGGATTATCTCATACTTCGTGCTTTAGAGGGCAATCTGTTACACTAAAATTTGTCACCATGACGTTTTACTGTCTATATGGGTTCATCATTACTCATATATTACTCCCTTAGAAGTCTAAAACATCAAAGTTCCTAAATTCAAACCTTGAAATTAAGAGAAAACCTCATAAAAGTCTTAAAACTCTGGTACCACACTTTCTCCTAGTTTTGCTTGCGGTCCCGCACCTTTTGGCTATAAATCCTACGGAGCCAAACATACTGTTTATTCATTAAAAGTGCAGACCCCTGTAAAAGGTAAAAAAGGCGCAAGTAAAATCTAGAAGCTCAGTTTGAGTCATTTTTGGAAGCTTCTAGAAACATTCCTGCGGTGGAAAGATTGCTCTTTTCATCTTCATGTATCCCATCCATTAAGGAGCTAACCCCTTGATGTAAGGAACTAATCCCTTTGAAGGAGGATTATATCCCTTCTTGTATGGAGCTGTAACCTACTCTATTTCACTATAAAAAGAGGCATAGGGTAGCCTCAAAGGGTTACAATGGAGATTTTGACAATTGATGAGTTCAAGCTTTAGTATTATTGGAGATGAAGTGTTGTTGAAACTTAGACCCGTTTAGCTGAGATTTCATGTGGGAAAGATCACATAACTGTATGTATGTTGGTTGGAAGAGTGCAAGGCTGGTCAGAGTAGAGGAAACACCTATTTCGGACCCTAGGAAGACCTGTACAATATCAAGGTGGACACGGTTGTAAGGCTCTTCTTTATTTAAGTTAATACAAATAAATCCATTTTTCTAAATAAGTTGTTAATTGATTGGTTTATTTTATGGATTCCTTGATCACCATAATGGATATGATTTATGAATATATGCTATGCAGGTGTTATTTGATTTTTTCTTGTTTATGATTGCAGATCTTCGAAGGGAACTCTTTCGAGCAACTGAAGGACTACTACTACAAACAAGCATTGGATCAAAGGTAGGATCATTAAGCCTTTATAGCATTTAATTATGAATCACAATATATCTAGATAAAGATAGTTTTATTTGTCTGTTTGTTGCTAGCTGTCCGTAGGACACTTGGGAGGTCTTTCTTGTCTGCAAGAATGACTTATCCATCCAACAAGATGGTTTTCCTCCAAAGTAATAGGCAACTTCAGAAGGATCCCTAATGGTTGACTGGTTCATCTGTTAAAAGCCAACAGATTCTGTGTAATAGGCATAAGTGGTGGAGAACCAAAAGCTTGCCAAGTAGTTGAAGATAGAATACTAACAGACACGCCTTCATCTATAATCATGCTAGGTACGACCATATCAAATATCTGTACCATGATCTCAAAGGGCACATAAGAAGGAAGGTGGTATCTTGCAAATCGACTCCAATCAAAGGAAGTGACCAAAGTACTTGGAGGGGGTACCATAGAAATAATATGGTCATCCCCTGGTGTTACGGAAGCAAGAGGAGCATCCTCTGGGACCTCCATCATGGGAGCAAGAAGAGAAAATTCTTGAACTACAGGGACAAGATAATCTTTCTCCAAGTCCGAGGAATCTGAGGAAACAAGAGGAACATGAGGGGGATGAGATCCACTCTCGACGAAAAAGACCTGATGAACCATAGGAGGGATTAGATCGACTAATTCCACAACCAATGGTTGGTTGGGAATGGATTCATGAATTTGAATTTCTAAGGGAATGGGATCGACCAAAGATGAGTCTTGACCGATCGTTGAATCAAATAGCGGAGGACTCAAAGAAAGCTTCTAGTAACCAACCGGGAGGTAGGGTGAAGAAACAATAGGGTTTTCCAACACTCTCGTGGCTTCATCCATGTACAAACAAAGGTGAATGGGATGATGCCCTTCACACAAATTATAGGGATTGGTAATCTTACCCTGTTTCTTATGAGTCTTATCACTACTAGTCGAAGATGTGCCACCAATATGACTTCCAGAAGCCAAAGGCAATGACAGACGGCCATCAGACCATGCTTCAAGTACCTTGGGAATGCCAGGGCAGTCTCGAAGAAGGTGATCACGTTTGCACAACATGCAATGGAATTTGACTTTCTGAGGAAGGTTGGATGGTTTATCAAGGGAAGGTTTCTTAGGCACAATAGCCGCAGAGTTAGCCTCTCTCTTATCTGACTTCTTCTTTTTTGTCTTCTTCTTATTCTTCTTAGCCACTTAGTTACTATAATTTAGACTTTCACTAGGCGAAGTAGAAGAGGAGGATGAAGAAACAGGAAAAGAATGGAAGAGGCCCACTTTAAAATCAACATGATGTTGTTCAGGTGGAAGGAATGGTTGTATAGAGGGCAGTATATTCGAGACCACAGAGGTGGAGAATAACCACAGATGAAAACCAACAGTTAACCCCGAAAGGGACAATGTTGCCATATAAGGAGCACCAACATTCCAAAAAGCAGGAAAAGGACCAAGATTCCCTTCAGAGGAGATTCCTTGGTTGGTAAACTTTAGAAAAGTTTCCATTGGAAAAAACCGTAAAACAAAATGCTAAGGAAGATAAATTTAACCAGGAATATTTCATGGGCAGATAATATTTTAAGACACTGAAACAAAACTCTGTCGTTTCATATTTTAAGAGTCAAGAAATAGGAAAAAGGTGACTCTATCACTTTCAGGTTGAAATTAACGTGAAAGGAAAATCACTCAATGACCTCTTCTCTTTTTAAAGAGTCATGAAAATATCAAAATGACTACTCTGGAATACTAAGCAAGAGGGTATACCAAGTTTCCGTGAACTGCTATATACACCTTGGTGATAAAATGAAGCAGAAATGACCAGGGACTTGACGTACATGCAGGCAGTCTCCCCAAATGTTGTGTTTGGTGTATCACGGTTACAAGGTGGCAGACTCGGCTTCCTATGGATAAAAGGATTGCAACCTAGAGGGGTCTCCCTTTATATACTCTATCGTACGGGGAGCACAAGTCTGTACTAGTGTTGTCTAAAGCCAGATGGCGAACGAAAACTACTAGGTTTTAAGATGTCGGAACACGTCTTTAACTTAGACCACTAAAATGTTTGCGTTAAGTTACAATGTTCCCTTAGGTTAATTCAATAAATTTTAAAGTTGATATTTAATTATGTCTCGATTTCAAGGCCCCACTGCATGTCATCTAACAATCTCCTATATGCAGCTATATGAGGAAAGAAATCTTTCAATTCGATGAATGCTATCTAGTTAAGGGAAGAGTCTCAAACAATGATGCAACATAGAGTAATATTGCAAATGAAACTTTTTCCTAACTAGATGACTTTCACTATCCAAAATTAATCTAAAACATTCAAGAATGCAAATCATGCAATGTAATCTATGCAAAATTATCTTTTTTGAAAACTATGCAATTGTAATCTATGCACAGTTTCCTTTTTCATTTGAAATAATAAGAATGCACTCAATGCATTTTTCGATGAAATGAGAATCTACTTAATTCATGTTTTTAATAAAAGAGAATGAACTCTACGATTTTTATCTTTAAATCATTAAACAATGTAATCTAAATTCAATGATAAATCTCAAAAAATACTTTTCAATGCAATGTCATCTAATGCATTTGAATGGAAAGAAAACTCTAAGACGAAAACTAAATGAAAGAAAATTTCCTTAATGGAAGGATGAATGAAAAAGGGATGCAAACCAACACTAAGAATGCAATCATTGTTTTAAACACTTTGTAACGAAATTCCTCAAAAGGCTACAAGACATATGAGGTCAAGCACAAAAATTACTTTCAAAGCATGAGCTCAAAACAAGGCATTCATTCCCTTTTACATCAAGCAATCATAGAAAGAAGAATTTTCAGTTGAACAACGAGAAATGTAATCTATTCTCACAACTGAAAAAGTAAAGGGGAGAACGTGTAAATCATAAAGAGAAAAGGACCGGAAGGGAAAGACACACTAGTGAAGGATTTAGGGAAAAAAATTTATTTTTTAACACACCCTGAAATTTGCACGACTTTTGTGGGTGAAACTAGCACCAGCTGGCACGAATTTCTCACTGACAACTAGTGCCAATGGCCAATTGGCACAGGTTGCTAACTAACAACTAGTGCCAATAGGCGCGACTGTCAGAAAAATAAAATCGCTAATGCCTGAACAAGGAAAAACAAATAATTTCTCCCAACCAAGACCAAACTCACCACTTCAAGTGTAGAGGTCAATCTTGAAACTCTGGAGTTGAACAAAGGATATAAACTAAGCAAGCAAACCAGAAAAAGATAGATGACTAAACCAATAATTGAAACTAACCCAACAAGATGAAACTACAAACTCGCACTGATCCCCAATAGATTTGCTATTTTTTTACGTAGATAAATCCTTTCTCTGGACAGAGATGATCCCTCTAGCCCTAAGGTGGGTCTAGAAACAAAAGGACATGCTAAAGTGTTGCTTCCTAGTTAATGAATGAACAAGAGACATGGTAGATCGACCTACCTAGAATCCAACGCTATTGTTGTTGCAGAAAGAGTAGTAGCCTCTCGCTCCCGCCTTGGAAAATCACAATCCGTTCACTGTTACGCTCAGATACCTACACATAGAACAAGAAACAAGAACAACATACGACATCATAGTTTCGCTCATAACTATTAACCAGTCAAAGAGGGCTAAACATATCGCATTACAAAAACATCATAACACAATAGTGGAACCAAAAAATAGTCATGTATATAAATGACTAGAAGGAAGAGTTACAAATGATGCTTTGATGTCGCAGTCTCCTCCAGCGGGGTTCAGGTGAAGCACGTCTTAGATGTTCATCAGGAAATTCAGACGGGGTAAAGGCATAGACTCAAGCTCTCCTTAACGTAGTTCCTTCTATCTATCTTCTCTAGTCATTCAGCTACAGTATTAGTTCTCCAAGTTCAAATAGCTTGTACTAAGAGAGATAGCTTCTTTTATAGAAGAAAAGGAGGAGGTTAGGATCCCTACAAAGGTGGGAAGGAGTCCTATCCTTTAGGAGAGTTCTAAGGGAGGTAAAAACTACTAACTAAAGGAGGGAGTATGTGGTTGTTTCAATTCAACCACTCCAAATGATTCATCCTCAAGGTGGTTGGAATGGAACCTCCATCTCTATTTTTAAAAAACATTCCATAAACAACTTGGAGTGGGCGCTTAATTGGCACAGAGCGCCAACTGAAATGGGCTCAATGTTAATTTTCTAGCTCGGTGTGGGAGTGTAACTGGCTACTCGCCAAAAGGAAAAAACAAGGGTTTTTACAATCCTACTTAGGGAATTATTAACAAGAGGAATGTTTCTCTCATGCAAAGGGATACAATGATGGTTTTTTAAAGGCATGAAACTACTTATTGGTCACAGATATGACCCTCCAATGGGCGAGATGGGGATTGCAGGGATAGTAAAAAAATGTTGTGTAACACCTGTTGTGAGACATCTCTCATCAACTCCTGGTCTAGTGGTCTCCCTAGTGGAATGCCTCCAAACAGTAATGTATCATGGGCCAAAGTATTCTCCATAACTGATTGGACTATTAGGTCCTTGCTCCCACTATGAAAATCCAACTCTGTTTTCTATGTGGAAACTATATGAGAGGGATAAGTGTGCATGCCCCTAATCACCTTATGCTTACCACTCCTCTTGTTTGTCCACCCCATCTGTAAAGTCTCCCAATCTGTGGTGACCTTTCCCAAAGTAATCAACCATTGCACACCTAATATCACATTGGTGTCAGGGATGTAAACCACAAATAATTCATCAATCAAGGTATATGTTCCCATGGTGACAGATAATGTCGGAACATATTGCATACCTTGCATGTTCTAGCTCCTGGGACCAAAATTGAAAATCCCTCAAAGTCATCAATGGGTATTTACCTCCTCTGCACTAATTGGGCATCAATAAATTTTTGGATAGACCCACTATCAATCAACACTAATACCCTCTGATTCTGAATGGAACCTAAAACTCTCAAGGTCAATTACTTGGGTACTCCCCTCAATGATGCAAGGGCCCATCCAATTGGATAAAAATGCCCCATTCCCACCTCCTGGTGGTAGTGGATCCTCTCCTGTTATCGCACTGCTGTGACCTCCTTCTGGTTCCTCTTCTTCCCCCTCTTCATCATCAGAAAATACCTCTATATAGTGTGCCTTCCCTACTCCACATCTATGTTCGGGTGCCCATGATTCTTTTCATGTGAAGCAAAGCTTCCTTCTCCTCGAGTCTCTTCAAACATCATCACTAAGGGGTACTTTGTTTTAGCTCTCCTTTGAACTTGGAGCCTTCACATATTTTCGCTTTGATGGAAAAGTGGGATTTTGATGAAAAGGTGCCTTTGATCTAGGAAGATCATATTATAGATCTCTAGCCCTTTCAACATTGTCTTGAAGGGTAGTTGATTTGGTTGACTTAACCAACCCATGTAGAGGTTCTGCTAGCCCATCAATAAACTTATAGACCCTCCTAGCTGCAGATAAATCAGGAATCATAACAGAAAGTTTTAGAAATTCAGAAATGTAAGTTTATGGATTACTTACTGCTTGAGCTTAGCTAGCTCAATGAAAGGTACCTCTGGGTCTCTTCGATCAAACCTCTCCACTAACCTTTGGGTGAAATTTGAATATGCAATCACATTGGCATGCCCCAATGTAGAAATACCATGAAACCACCAATCATGTGCCTCACCCTCAAGGTGTAGCGCTGCTATTTTGATGGCTTCCATCTCCAGTACTTGGTTCACTTGGAAGTAGATGTCTAGCTTCTCTACCCAAGATATGGCTGTGCATTTGGATTACCCACAAAAAGTGAGTAAGAATAATCTACCCATAGTCTGGTGAGGATCATTGTTTTGTATGAATCCTCCACCTCTATTGTGATGTCGAGGTCTCCTATTTTCCTTAGTCTGAAAAAACTCTTGGAAGCTCAAATGATCCTTGAATCTTTGAGATTGAGACTCATACTTAAGAAAATAATCTTCAAGAGTTTCTTGTTCTTGAAACCCTCCATTTCCCACTGCTAAGAATGCAGGCATAGTGGAGCATTGGTAAACCTGTTGCTTCAATGGTTGATCATGCCAGTGATGTGAAATGTTGGAGCCTTCTCTATGTAGAAACCATTTAGGGGATTCCTTGGGTCTATCCATACTCATCTCCTTGATTTCTCTTGCAATATCTTGCATGGTTCGAAGAAGAAGCTTAGGAAATTCCTTGTCATCCTCCTCTCCTGATATGGGAGTTTTTCCCTTGTCTTCTCTATCATATATATAGTCATATCTATGGTTTCTTATCAGATACCTCTTCTCTCTGTCTGTGAGAGGATCTCCCTCTTCTAATGACATATTTGCTGAAAATGCACAATTTGAGCCAATATTATGCTCTGATATCACTATAATATTCCAAATTAGGAAAATCAACAATATTGAACACAATAATGGAAAATTGCAATAAATAGAAATACATCAACCATGAGCCAAAGATATATTCATGGTATTAAGTATAAAAACAACAAATGAGTACAATAGCTTGGAGATCAAGTCCTTTAATCTAGGCAACAGAAGCCTCCAATGTAGAAAAGCATCAAAACATAGAATGCAGTTGCTACAAAAAATGCCAGAGAAATAATACTGTGCAGTCCCATTGAATGTAACTGTAGCTAAATAACATAAACATATGGATCTGATAATAAAATTCTCAAATAATGCCGGAATTGGAGATATGCACTCTACAACACTTTTCCAGGACAACCTAGAAAGGGTTTCCAGAAATATACAAAATATAGAATGGTGACCTACATCCCTGAGACTGAAGAATCACTGCAACTAAACCACATAGAAGTAGGTGGTTGAAACTAATGTAAATTGCATGGAATGCCTCTAATGGACTCTCCAAGTGAAACGTTGATCCCTTCACTAAAAATAAAACACCCCAAATGAGGCACTGAAATCATCCCTGCAACTGCTCACTGATATAACGTAGTCTAAGACTGAAACTGCATTGTAGGGGATGAAGGTGACATGGCCTGGCGCCAAAATATGAAATGAAGACCAAGGACCTTCCTTTTTTGCCTCTCAATGGAAATAATGCTCCCTCCACTAAAAATAAGCTTAGGAAATGGCCCTACAAACCCTCCACTACTGCAATACAACACAACTCTAAACGGAAACTATGTTGTAGAATAAAGTTGTAGCTTTCCTTGATGTCAAAATGTGAAAATGTAGCCTAATAACCTCTCTTGAGTGGGAACTCAAAGTCCCTAGAGGATGAGGGTGGGATTACCACTTAGGAACACCCTTGTGATAAACAACACTGCAATCTCCGCTAAACAACTGAAGAGAGCAACAAATCATAACAGACCATAAACAAAATAATAATCAACCTGCCCTCCATGGCTTCCATTCCCTTCCTTATATGCTTGGTGAGCTTCCTCACCTTGGGCCCCACTCATTAAAGCCACTACTTCCATGCAAAGACTCTCCCTCCAAAATTTCATTGTCTCTCATTGATTATCCACTCCCTCCACACCAGCGCTATTGATTTGGTAAAACTTGACCCCAGCCACATGCATCATCCCCTATTCACACATAAGGGTTCTTTTTCCAGCCACTTTGGTGCTCCATATTCACACTAGGAGTGATTTTATTCCTACTAAGGAGATTTATGGGTCTCCCTACCCTCTTATTCTTCTAAATAAGAAGTAAAAACAAAATTTAATATTCCAACTAGCTAAAAGCTAAGTGTTAATATTACAGTCTATGGGAAAATTTCCCTCGATGCATGCATGCCTATGTTTTTGGAGTGTCTAGATCCTACCAGACACACCCATGCCTATATTGTGGGAGCGTACAGGGTTTAAAGGTAAAAAATCTCAGTGGGATACCTAAGTGGTTGGGCTGGCTCCTAGGAGTTCAATTGCTAATGTGGAAGGTATGTTTGATGTGTTTCCTTCGATTCCACTTCCTTAAGGTCACCTAGGATGTTGAATTAGATCATAGTAACTCTTCGTCACATGTTTACCCAAGTTGGAAATTTAATTAGATAGATGTGGTAGGAGGGTGTTACAGAGTGGTATCAGAGTAGGTTTCTCTCTCTTTGGGTCATATCTATTACTGTTGTTAGAGTCGGTCTTTTCATCCCTCTGTCAGAGATCATTTCTCTTATTGCATTTCATTTTTAGGTGTATCATTCAGTTCATTTAGTTGCATTCCGTTAGGGGCATGCCATTATCTGATGGAACGGCCTTCTCAGTCATACCCCTCATGCCTTATCCTGCTGGCTTAGGTCTGTTTATCAAAGTTCATCAAAATTAATTTTAAAGTCATTTACAGTCATGTTTGGTCACAACCTTGGCAAAGAGTCTTTTTAGGGTTTTTTAGTAATTAGATCTAGGGTTTCGTCTTCAAAGCATCCAATAATGCCAGTAGGCCATAGGGAGGCTCAAAATAAGTTTTCATCGCAAAATTTCATCGTTATAATGATTGATCATGACTTTTCTTCAAAACTCTTTTTTGAAGAAAATTGTCATTTTGTCCTTTGTAATAAATGTTATGTATATTTTCAAAAAATTTTAGTTGTCAGATTCTTCAGGTGCATCCCTGGTTTCCTTTTCCAAGTTCCGTGCCAGTCATCCCTGTAGTAAATAGACAATTTTCATCATTCAGCTCCAAAAATCAAAAGGAAACAAGCAAAATAAAGTTCTCTTGTAAAAGTGCTAAAGTCTTCAAACAGTAGGTATTCTAAATCAAAAATCGAAGTCCATGCCATGAGAGACCTTTTATTTGTTTCACAATTCATTAGCGTAGAAAAATTCAGCTAGGAGCCAAGAGAAATCATAGACAAATCAAAGAGGAAGAAAAACAGTGTTTAAAGGCCAGACTGTGGGTGAAATCCACTGTCGTGGCGCATTGGGTAAAGTGCGCGGCGCATAAAGCTGCCCACTATAGTGAAAATTTTCAACATGTGCGGTGCATATAGCCTGCGCGGCGCACTGGGCTGACTATGCAGCGCACAGGCCTGAAACGCATATTTTCATCATTTCTCCATAAAAATTCAAATCAACGTAGCTTTCGTCACTTTTCCTCACTCCATGTAAGTTCGACTCATCTTCTATGTGCTATTAAACGGTGTTTGGTGTGGGGTCAAGGTTGGTTGGAGAATTTGAATAGTGTAAGCATAAACCCTATCTTTTTTACAAAGGCTGTTCCATAGGGTTTATATTTGAAGTTTTAAAATTCAGTTCTAGTGCTGAACCCCTGTCATATGCCACCATATTTTCCCTTTCCTCCACAGTTCTACTATAACAAAAGTCCATTCCTATTCCCCTATATTCCACAATCACTCATATCACTTGTCCCCATTTTTCCTATTTCTAAACCCTACCATTTCCTACCATTTTCCCTCTCCCATATCATTTGTAGCAAATTCCCAAACCCCACATCCCTAAACACAGTCAAGTGACTGTTAACACATTTCAAATCTCACTTGACAAACTCCACAGTCCACTTTTCCCACTGTCCCATATTCCTCACAGTTCCTTATTGCTCTTTGGCCTATTTGGCATTGAAAACAAACACCAATTTATCATTTTAATCAAACCAATCATACACTTGTCATACACATTGCAAACACCATGACGGACACCGACACATCCTATGAACGAGACAGTGATTCCGCCACTGAACTGCATGCACCAAGAAGGCATTGAGGTGACGTAAAAAGTATGACAAACTTCAAATCTTGGCTGAAGCTTTTTTGGATGAGAATGGCACTTGATGGGGGACCTTCACTCCAAATTTCAGCAAATTTGGAGAAAATTATTTCATTTTTGAATTTTTAGTCACAAAACAGATTTTTATGCCCAACGCGTAGCGCCACCTTGCGCGCAATTACGTTTGGGAGATATTCTGGAGGAAAAATTTACATTTTTGGATTGGTTATAAAAATTTGTGCATGCTCAGGAATGGACTAAGGATTTCATCAAGTTCTGGGTGGCCTAAAGGGTCAAAAACACCTTGAAAATGGCCTTTCTGCCAATTTTACACACACAGGAACAAAGCTTGGGTGATTGAAGTTTTGGAGGAGCAAATGACATCCAAATATAGCAATTCTACTTGGGTTGGAAAGTAGACAGGTAGGGCTTTCCAACGCAATATCATGAGATCCGTTTGGACTTCAGGAAGTGAATCAAAATCAGCTCCAAAGTTGTGCTATGCATAGAGATTTTGGGCGCGACGCATAGAAAATGTTGGCCTATTTTTTACTCTTTAGCTCAGAATTTCGCCCAGTTTTGACTAGTTTCACTTTTTGATGTAACTCTTGATCTATCTTGATGTAATTTCATGACCATGATGTAAATTTGGATCATTTTTACCTTTTCTATAGGATTCATTCACTAAAAAGTGAAAATTAAATGAATGAATCAGTTTCCTACCATATAGAGGCAAGTTGTTTGATTGCCTAGATTTCAATTCCTAGTTTAGAATTGGTTGAAACAGCTCCTAGAAGGATGAGCTCGACCCCTAGAGGCATGGGAATGGGTTAGGCTAGTCTATATTATGTATTTTCTGAGACATTTTCAGGGTTGGACTCTTGGGAATTGTTTGGCACTTCATTGTACATACACTTCTGCATTTTTGGCAAAGGAAAGACCAGGGTTTGCAGCACTTGTTGGGATCCTTGTGGCTATGTGTTTTGATGATGTTTCTCTCTATGTATCTATAAGTTTCATTGATATTATTTTTTTACCATTTCTCTGCACCTTTCTTCTTAAATTAAGCAAATCAGTGTTAAAGGTAGAATTCAGTAGCTTGCTCTTCTCTGCCTTTTGTTTTGTTTGATTTTACATGTTTTCATATTTTTGGAGAGGATCCATGAGTTCTCTTGCCCTCTTCAGCTCCTCAATGGTATAAACCATCCATCCGTTGAATTTCAAGCATTAAAACCATTTCCTTCCCTGCCCCAATAATAATTCTGCGAAAACTGGGCCTAATCCCCGGACCCAAAATTTCCTTTCCCTTGTTTCCAAAAAAAAAACCCCAAAATCATTTTAAGCTCCTTGATTTATATACCTAGCCTAAAATTAGCATTCATTTCAGTCATCTCAAGCCCTATTGATTAATTTTCACTAAGATTGACCTGGAGAGAGCCCTCTCCTGTCTTGGTAGGGATAGCTACCAGACTGAGCGTGGTTTGATGTTATCCTGAACTCTGCCTTTTCAACCTGAGGTAGATTTAGGCAAATAACATAGTGGCAACCATACTAGGGACGAAAATGGTTTGCTTGTTGGGGTTATTTGTTTTATAAGCTACAGACGAAGCCTGAAGTTATTCCAAGTAGCCTTCGGAACGCTCTTTCTTTGCATTAGTGAAAGTAGATAAACGTTGCTTCAGTCAATCTCCGGTCTAGCTTGTTAACGTAACATCTGACTTGTAAGTTTCCCCAGTATATGTATCAGGTTAGATCTGATGGTTGATGGTGGGAAATGATCAGACATAAGAAGGATGAAATCATTCACCTGGTGACTCCAACTCAATGTAGAGACTCCACTAGAGGACTAATTCTTTCTCTGAGAAAATGGAAGGATCTTACACAAAGTTCAGGTATCCAAAGTGGAATGGTCTTCAGGATCTAGTTTGCTTTCTTGTAAATTATTTCTTTGTTGTTCTTGAATCTGTCCTGAAAGTCTTTCAGAATTTGTCGTATGATAAAGGTGATCAAAATCTTCACTCGACTTATTCAAAAAGTGTAAATACTGAGTTTCCCTTTGATCCTGGCCTCCTTACGTTTCCCACATCTTATGATGACTCTCTTCAGAGTGATGAGCCTAAAGAAAACAAAACTGATCCCGTAGCTCTTGTATATACTCCTACGCCTTATATAGTCCCAGATAGGTATAAACCTCTTGTTTTACCTTCTGTTCTTCATGCTTTCCCTAAAAATTATGACCTATATCTACCAAGATTTGACAGTGAATGTAACTATGTCAACGCTGAGCAACATGTGCAGAATGTTGAGACTTTTCTAGACCTTTTTGAAGTTGATGAAGAAGATGTTAGTATTAGGCTTTTTTCTCTTTCTTTGCAAGGAAAAGTCAAGAGTTGGTTCAAAGCCCTGCTTGATGCGAGCATCTCAGATTTCCAGTAGTTCATCAAAGTTTTCCTTGACAGGTGGGTGATCGGATAGAACCTTTTCTTGATTATAAAAGAGTATAACCAGCTGAAAAGACTACTAGGGGAGACAGTACAACAATTTTCTTCCAGATTTAACCAATTTTATTATTCGATGCCAGCTGATATAAGACCTTCTCCTAGATTTGCTCTCTTGCACTACCGAGGCGCCTTTGATCCGGAAATGGAGTTTCAGCTAAGAGAAAGGAATATTGCAACACGTCAAGAGATGCAGAATAGTGCAGTAAATGTACAGGCTCATTTTCTGATGCGAAGAGCAAGGTTGAAGGAAGAAGAGATGAAAAACATAGATCTGGAGAAATCGACATCTTTAGAGGTAAATCTTGACATGTTGGTAAGTGTAGTAGAAGAGATGATGCAAAAGAACACCACAAGGAATGAGTATAATGTTCAAACCCATGACTTGCTGATTGAAGAAGAACAAGTGGTTGATCCAAAACATTTTGTTTCTTATCCCAGTTGTCATAGCGATTGTTTTATAGATCATCTTGGAGAAGAGAGAGCTGTTGATTTGACATGTATGCTTGATGATGTGTTGTATACTAATGATTTGCCTTAGTTTGATCAGTATGATGATGATTATGTTCTCCAAACAGAAGCCAATCTTGCAGACAAATCAGCAGCTAGTTTGTGGAAGGAGGAAGTTCACTTTCAGCATCTCGAGTACAATGATCAACCGATACATATCAGCTGTGACAATGATGAGGAAAGTGCAGCAAATTTTGAAGTAAGTGAAGGATATTTTCCTTTTTGTTTTGATTAGTTTCAGTTCATCAGAGATAACTTCCATGCAATCAGAAATCAACTGCCAAAAAGCCTTGATTTGGACCATCCGGAGGGCAATGAAAACCTTGTTCAAGACTTCTCATATTCATATTTACAATCCCCGAAAGCCATTGATGTTCAAGTTGGAGATGAAGCCATGGAAACCGACACATATGATTTAATGATGCAAGAGAATTCTGTACCCTTTTGTTTCGAAGAATTTCAGTTTATAAGGCAGAATCTTCATAATATCTCTAAAGAAAAAGATGAACAGCCAGTAGGATGTCATACAGTTTCAATGGATACATCACAATAGTCATCTCAAGTTTTTGATGATCCTATTGCTCGTGTGTTGGATGATGTTTGCTGTAAAAGTTCTTCTTCATTGGCTAACCATGTGACAGAAAAGAATGTTGATAATAACCTTATTCAAAAGTCGCCTTTATTGATAATATTATATGACTGCAAACCTTGATATGGGCTTTGTAATGAAAAATATGTTAAACAAGACAATGAAGGAGACTTTTTTTCTGTCTGGAATCAGTGACAAAGTTTGGTTATTCACGAAATTTAGGATCCTTTTGATAGCCTGCTACTGTCACCAAAGAAAGACAGCACAAATGTGAGAAAAATCTTAATATCCAGCTATGAAGATCACTTGGACCAGAGCAGTAATGTGTTAATGGAAATCAATAGCTATGCTTATGAAGATACTTTCACAGTATTCTTTAAGTCATCCAGTCAATTCATGTTTTTCCAGTTTATCAGCAGTCAACTTGATTCCAAGTTTCCATGGGAGTTGCCTTTCGATTCTTCTCTTTTCCTGCGTATCAAAAAGCATTTGGGAAGAAATCAAATAGCAGCCAGGATGCTCACATGGTTGCATTGGTTGTTCCATTTCACTTAATCAGGTGGTGAAAAGAACAATTAGAGTAGGTTTGATTAATAAGCTCAATTATGAGCTTCTTTCCAGTTGGTTAGTTAGGTTTTAGTCATGTTTGGTTTTATTATGGTTTTCAGTTTTAGCCTTGAGTCAGAGTCAGTATGCTTAATTTCATTTTCATGTTTTGACTCCATTTACCAATGGATGAAGGAACTTTCTGCTCTTCCAAAGATCTGCAGTTCTTGGCACCTCCGAGGAGCTACCATCCCCATTGGAGCCAATGTTAGAGTCGGTCTTTTCATCCCTCCATCAAAGATCATTTCTCTTATTGCATTTCATTTTTAGGTGTCTCATTCAGTTCATTCAGTTGCATTCCGTTAGGGGCATTCCATTATTTGACAGAAGGGCCTTCTTAGTCATACCCCTCATGCCTTATCCTGCTGGCTTAGGTCTGTTTATCAAAGTTCATCAAAATTAATTTTAAAGTCATTTACAGTCATGTTTGGTCACAGCCTTGGCAAAGAGTCTTTTTAGGGTTTTTCAGTCATTAGGTCTAGGGTTTCATCTTCAAAGCATCCAATAATGCCAGCAGGCTAGAGGGAGGCTCAAAATAAGTTTTCATCGCAAAATTTCATCGTTATAATGATTGATCATGACTTTTCTTCAAAACTTTATTTTGAATAAAATCATCATTTTGTCCTTTGTAATAAATGCTATGTATATTTTCAAAAAATTTCAGTTGTCAGATTCTTCAGGCACAGCCCTGGTCGCCTTTGCCAAGTTTCGTTCCAGTCATCCCTGCAGGAAATAGACAAGTTTCATCATTCAGCTCCAAAAATCAAACGGAAACAAGCAAAACAGAGTTCTATTGTAAAAGTGCTAAAGTCTTCAAATGGTGGGTATTCTAAATCAAAAATCGAAGTCCATGCCATGAAAGACTTTTTCTTTGTTTCAAAATTCATTGGCGTAGCAAAATTCAGCTAGGAGCCAAGAGAAATCAAGGAGGAAGAAAAAAAGTGTTTAAATGTCGGACTGTGGGTGAAATCCACTATCGCGGCGCATTGGGTAAAGTGCGCGGCGCATAGAGCTGCCCACTATAGTGAAAATTTCCAACGTGTGCAGCGAATATAGCCTGTGCAGTGCACTGGGCTAACTGTGCAGCGCATAGGCCTGAAACGTAGAATTTCATCATTTCTCCATATAAGTTCGACTCATCTTCTATGTGCTATTAAACGGTGTTTGGTGTGGGTTCAAGGTTGGTTGGAGAATTTGAATGGTGTAAGCATAAACCCTATCTTTTTGACAAAGGTTGTTCCATAGGGTTTATATTTGAAGTTTTAAAATTTAGTTTTGGTGCTGAACCCCTGTCATATGCCACCATATTTTCCCTTTCCTCCACAGTTCTACTATAACTACAGTCCATTCCTATTCCCCTATATTCCACAATCACTCATATCACTTGTCCCCATTTTTCCTATTTCTAAACCCTACCATTCCCTACCATTTTCCATCTCCCATATCATTTGTAGCAAATTCCCAAACCCCACATCCCTAAACACAGTCAAGTGACTGTTAACACATTTCAAATCTCACTTGACAAACTCCACAGTCCACTTTTCCCACTGTCCCATATTCCTCACAGTTCCTTATTTCTCTTTGGCATATTTGGCATTGAAAACAAACACCAATTTATCATTTTCATCAAACCAATCATACACTTGTCATACACATTTCAAACACCATGACGGAAACTAACACATCCTTTGAACGAGACAGTGATTCCGCCACTGAACTGCATGCACCAAGAAGGCATTGAGGCGGCGTAAAAAGTATGACAAAATTCAAATATTGGCTGAAGCATCGTTGGATGATCATGGCACTTGATGGGGGACCTTCACTCCAAATTTCAGCAAATTTGGAGAAAATTTTGTCATTTTTGAATTTTTAGTCACAAAACAGATTTTCCTGCCCAACGCGTACCGCCACCTTGCGTGCGCTTACGTTTGGGAGATCTTCTGGAGGAAAAAATTACATTTTTGGATTGGTTATAAAACTTTATGCATTCTCAAGAATGACCTAAGGATTTCATCAAGTTCTAGGTGGCCTAAAGGGTCAAAAACACCTTGAAAATGGCCTTTCTGCCACTTTTTACACACACATGAACCAATCTTGGGAGATTGAATTTTTTGAAGGGAAAATGACCTCCAAGTCTAGAAATTCCACCTGGGTTGGAAATTAGACAGGTAGGACTTTCCAACGAGCTATCATGAGCTCAATTTTGACTTCGGGAAGTGCCTCAAACTCAGCTCCAAAGTTGTGCTACGCATAGAGATTTTGGGCACGACGCATAGAGAATTTTGGCCTATTTTTTACTCTTCAGCCCATAATTTCACCCAGTTTTGACTAGTTTCACTTTTTGATGTAACTCTTGATCTATCTTGATGTAATTTTATGACCATGATGTAAATTTGGTTCATTTTTACTTGTTCTAGAGGATTCATTCACTAAAAAGTGAAAATTAAATGAATGAATCAGTTTCCTACCATATAGAGGCAAGTTGTTTGATTGCCTAGATTTCAGTTCCTAGTTTAGAATTGGTTGAAACAGCTCCTATAAGGATGAGCTCAATCCCTAGAGGCATGGGAATGGGTTAGACTGGTCTATGTTATGTATTTTCTGAGACATTTTCAGGGTTGGACTCTTGGGAATTGTTTGGCATTTCATTGTACATACACTTCTGCATTTTTGGCAAAGGAAAGACCAGGGTTTGCACCACTTGTTGGGATCCTTGTGGCTCTGTGTTTTGATGATGTTTATCTCTGTGTATCTATAATTTTCATTGATGTTATTTGTGTACCATTTCTTTGCACCTTTCTTCTTAAATTAAGCAAATCAGTGTTAAAGGTAGAATTCAGTAGCTTTCTCTGCTCTGCCTTTTGTTTTGTTTGATTTTACATGTTTTCATCTGTTTGGAGAGGATCCATGAGTTCTCTTGCCCTCTTCAGCTCCTCAGCGGTCTAAACCATCCATCATTTCAATTTAAATCATTAAAACCATTTCCATCCCTACCCCAATAATAATTCTGCGAAAACTGGGCCTAATCCCCAGACCCAAAATTGCCTTTCCCTTGTTTCTGACAAAAAACCCCCAAAATCATTTCAAAATCCTTGATTTATATACCTAGCCTAAAATTAGAATTCATTTCAGTAATCTCAAGCCCTATTGATTACTTTTTGCTGAGATTCACCCAGAGAGAGCCCTCTCCTATTCTAGTAGGGCTAGCTACCAGACTGAGCATGGTTTGATGTTACCCTGAACTCTGCCTTTTTAGCCTGAGGTATATTTAGGAAATAACAACTACATAGTGGTATCAGAGAATGGTTCCCCCTTGGACGAGATGGGTGATATGTTTTGTTCAAGCATTAATGTTGGTTACACATGTGTTAATCATCCTTGTGGCATATATGCTTGTTGCATATGCATGGTGTCAGGCATGGTTGTAGTGATGTTTCCATGTGAAAGATAATTTTTTTGTTGGGAAGTGTGTCGTCATGAGTGTATGATTGTTTATGCATTTCTTTGTGTTTTTCTTGCATACATGTAAGTTGTGTATGTGTTTTGTATGTTTGTGGAGCTATGTGTTTATTGTGTATGCATGGTGATGGTCATTGTTTCAGTTGTGTCGCCATGTGAAATTTGATGGTGTTGTTCTTGGATATAATCATCATAAGTTCATGTCAATTATGAATTTTTTATGCATGTCAGCATCTATATGTTGTTGTGAATGCATTTTCACGGTTATAATTGTTGTGCATGAGTTCATTGTAGGCATTTTAGGTCATCATGATGTTGTTGGTATGTTATGATGATGATATGTTGGTTGAGATAGAGCAGAAGATGCATATCATCGAAGTGAAGTTGCAGCACTAGACTTTAGATAAGATCATATCGTCATACAGGTATTGTATGTTTAGCGTGAAGGTATGTTATTCAATGGACGGTTATATGCATGTTTGTCATTTTATTGTTGTTGTGGTTACATGCATGGTAGACATTAGTGAATCAATGTGGTCATTTATATGTGTGTTGAATAGTCATGAATGATAGTAATGTGTTTTTATATGCATTGTTGTTGTTGCTTTGAATTAGTTAACTTTATGATTATGTTATATGATGATTGATGAGTATGTTATATGCTAGCTTGTTGTTGTTATATGTCAGTTAACTTGATGATTAGGGTTATTTCATTAAGATATTGATGTTATATATATCATGCTAATTAGGATTGGCCTATGCATTTGGTTAGGGTTATGACATTCAAGTATGAGTCGACCTAATTATGTTATTGTGTCATACTAATTTGGACTGAATGTCTAGATGTGATTACTATGCATGAATGAAAATTGTTTATGAACTTATGAGGTGAATATGTTAGCTAATTACTGTTATGGATATCATGACCTTATTTATGATTGGGTTGATATGTTGTGAAGTTATATCTTGCTAATTAGATTGATTGTGCATACAATATAGCCTCCCCTGATACATTAAGGTATGAGTTGCTTATGTCCTTTATATGGTGTTTGAATGTTTTATTATTTCATTTATTTGGTGTTTGAGTGTTTGGTGTCTATTATGTTGTCTATCTCTCATTTGAATTTTTGATTGATTACATGATATGAGCATGTGTCTATAAGATTGCATGCAGTAATGATCTTGTTTTAAAATGGTTGTACTACACACTATGTGTTGAGATCGATGATGTTTACTTAAGTATAAGTAGGTGATAGTTGCAGCATTATGATTTTGACTATTAGCTGATTATGAGGTTGATTTTAGTCAGTAGATATGATTTATTGATATTTGGAACATGTGATTGACATGTGTGAATAGTTGTAGGGAAACATGCTTGGTATTAGCGTGACAAAGTAATAGTTTATGTGATTATATAACTAACATATGGGTGATGTGAAAATACATAATAAATAATCAATTGTAGCAAGGTAAATGGTAAAATAAAGAAATTGGGTAAGAATTAATTTGTTTATGTTTGGAAACCCTAATTCCAAACGAATGAGTGTTGTGCATATATGAAGTCTTCTTAAATGTAATCTTGTCTAGCAATATGTCGACTTGTGATATATTTATGAATATGTATCTGACAGGTATAACCGTTGGTTTCTAGTTATGGATTGATTTGTCAAGGATTGAAGTCCCTTGAGAGCTGATATATGTATGTGTTCAAATACAAGGCAGTGTGTCTCACATAACAAAGTAAGGTAATTGGTATATTGTATGTCTATATTATACACTAAAAATTATGTGTTTATGGTGGTATGATGCAAGGGATTGCATGGAAAAAGAGACTACCATGAAATATTAAAGAAGGCTTAGGTTGAGATTTCCCATGGGAGCATTGGGAACCCATGGGGATTGAGTCATGGTGTTTGTTGCTAGTTTATGATTTCAGTCTTTATGACTTTTTTGTGCTTGATTTCTAGTTTTGTTTATGTTTGGTGCATGATAATTTCACTTTGTTGCAGTGTTGTATTTCTTTTGGTTTTTCATGGTCTTCTTCTTTCTTTCTCTTCTTCTTTCCTTGTTATGTTTTGAGAGTCTTGGGAATTGGTTGGGAAAGAGGAAAGTTAATGGAGCTCGGGGAGAGCTATGTAGTACCCAACAGGTAATATAACGGCCGAATGAAACTCAGTGCATGAGTATAGGATAGCGAGAGGAAATAATATGACATTCGGTTGGATTGGGTGGGTCCATTGAGGTAAATGGACAGTAGCAGAACAATCGCTAGAAAGGTAACACGAAATGTAAAGTGAATGGATCTGAGTTGTTATATTCCTTGGCTATGTTGGGAATTGTTGTTCTCAATGTTATGTATGTTTTGCATGAATAAAGGAAATGTTCTTAATATATACCTTATGATATCTATCAATTGTGTTGTGATCATGATTATGTTGATGTTTATATATGTATACATGTATGTATGTCATGTCTAACAAGGTCATCATAGATCATGATTGTTTTATGCTAATGATTATATAGATGTATGTATCTATGTATATATGTCACTATATGACAAGGTTTTCAAGGATCATTATTTTGGAGGAATGATTACTTATGCAAGTGAATGACATCAAGAGGTTCTTGGTCTTATGAGGAATCAAGTGGGAAGACTAACCTTGAAAAATCTATGAGATCAGTATCATGTTGGCATGAATTGATATTATATGTTTGTACAATGCATGTGTTTATGTTATGGATAGGTAATGCTAAGGGTTACATCAGCAAATTGAAAGTAATGTGATCTACAGCATGCTAGGATAAGCATGGATAGTGGAAAGACACTAGAAGCAAGGTTTCTTGTGGGGTCAGTGTGTGGTCTATGTATGTAGAGTACTACTATTATCTCTTGTTGCACATGTTGTATATTTAGTGATTTTATCTATGGTGATGTGTACAAGTAACACATGTAGTATTGTGTACATATGATGTTTTATGCTTATTTTATATATGGTGTTGTGTGCATATTGCATATGCAGTACTAGGTATAGATGGTGATATGTACATGTTGGATATGTGGTGTTTTGTACATATTATTAGGTTCCCGTGATTTGGGAGATTAACGGACCAAATGATGAAGTAACATCAAACCAATATTTGGAGCCCTAGGACCTAGCCTTCCTGGACTCAGAGAGGGCTCTCTCTAATGAAGTGAAGGATGTGAGCTTGTTCACTTAGTTTGTTTAGATTTTAGGCTAGTTGTTAAGTGTGTTTGTTTGTATGTTTTTTAGTTATTTGGAGCAAACATTGATCAAGTGGATCCAAATAGAACAAGAAAATGAGATCAAATGTTCTATGGGGTCAAAATCAAGCCAAGGATGTCAAGACAATGGGTAGGGTATACTGCAGGGCCGATTTAGTATAGCGAATGGATATTTCAGGTGGTTTATGAAGTGAAATGAACATCAAGTTTGTGCAATACAAAGGGATCTTAAGCATAAATAATTTAAACAGAAAGCATTCATGTGGTAGGGCTAACCATTAGTCACTATGAATCAAACTCAAATTGATAGATGCATAAAATAAACATTCAGGTGATGCATAGAAGTATAAGACCCTCTAACTTTGGGAAAAGCACCTTCAGTGGTTGAGAACACATGTACGACAAACCAATAGCTCAAAATGTGGAAAGGAGAATCCTAAGCAACACATTCAATCTGATGACAACTTTGAACTAAGTCAGCAAGTATAGGCAGAGGGCAAGATCGAAATAAGACCTCTCTGATTTAAATTAGATAGTCAATAATTGAAAGGAGATTTCATTAATGAGGTTTAAACATCTATGAGTAAGCAGGGCATACCATGAATCAAACAAGATAGCATGTCATATTAATCATTAAAGAAATAAATAACAAGTTATTAGTGGACCAAAGGGCAGTTAAGAATCCTTTGACATGACCAAGAAAGATGAAAACATAGAAGCTGTAATGAATCAGGAAATTTGATGAGCCTCCATGGGCATACCTCAAACTATTCTTTACTGACCTAAAAAAAGCAAGAAACATGGATACATATGTGAAAAAATAAGAAAACATAACTGAAAAGAAGTAAAATACCATTTACCAAGCCATGGAATCCTGCACATAGGTCCTCTCCATCATCTAGGCAAGAAAGGCAAGCTATTCACTCCATAAAACAAGTCTGATCATCAAAACTCATAACATATTTTTCTCTAAGCTCAGTCAAGTTTTTAAGCTCTTCAAAGTCTATCTTGTTTATCAAATCTTCAACCAAAAATATTACAATGATTATCCATGAGTTATATAGGAGAATGAGAAGATAAGCTTCACAAAACTGACTAGCAGCTCATAGGCTAAAAACAAATATTTGATTTTGTCCTTGAGGCTTTGCAAAGCCCAAGGCACAAAATATCTTCAAAATATCTATAAAATGCTAAAAAATGAAAAAATATTGACTTTTCATTACTGACGATAGCTAAAAAATACCTATTTCACATTTGGATAAGCCACTACATAAAACTGCATTTTTGCCAAAATTCTACAGGAACGTAGCAGCAGAAAATTCCCTATATTGTAGACAACATTTGAGGGAACCCCTGATGTCTAAACGAGGCTCGTGAGGGCTCGTTGGAAATCCCTAGATGTCTAATTTCTTAAAATACTTGATTTTTCCCAAACTGATCACAGGAAGTATGTGAAAAACTGAACTGAGTGGAAAAAACTAGAAAAGTAGCCCTTGCTGATATGTGAGGCAGAAAGTCAAAAAATCACTATTTTTCGCCTCTTTGGGGGATCAAAAAACATATTTTGGATATGAAATTTTCTTAGTATATGCCCTTGAATTTAATTCATCTAATGATACCACTCTCAAATGCTGAGGATGCTCCAAACAAAAATGGCAATTAGGCCCAAAAATGTCAAAAAACAAAATCTTGTCAAAATTTGCTCAATTTTGGCGAGCAAGCCCATCATGGGTTATTAGAACCATGTAGAGAAGGTGGTGCCAATATTTCAATAATTTATGTGCCTTTCTCCACTTTTTATACCGGGCGGCTCTTTCGGAAAGCCTTGAGTTTTTTTTGTGCAACCTTCAATTTCTTTCGGGCAAATTGATTTAGCTTTTTGTAGTGCCCAGTCATCTTCTTCTGTAGACTCATGTCTCTGTTAGCTTTCTCTAATTTATCCTCCAAATGTTTTTTGGCTCTTTCAAGCCATTATTCTCTATTATTTTCTATTTCTTGGGTGAGCATTTGAGTAAGAGGATAAGATCGAACAAGGGCTGCCTCTTCTTCCTTCTTTTTCTCCAAAGCTTTCTTGAGACCCATAGTTCTAGGCCTCTTTCTCATTGGTTGCTCTTCTTCTTCAGTATCATAAAATTTTCCCATGAGCTCTTCAAGCATGGTTTGTGATTTCGAGGCTTACCTTTGGTATTTGAAAGACTAGGCCTCAAAAACTACCATTTGACCACTCATTTTTTTGTTTTGCATCTGTAGAACATGTATGAAGTCCTTTGAGTTCTCTATATCAGCTTGTAGGTCATGAATTTTGTCTTCTCTGTTTTGCAAAAAAGCCTCAAGGATTCTAGCTTCATTATCACTATCATCATTTTCTATCTATATGATATCAAACTCCCTTTCATTTTCATGACTACTCTCCTCTTTTTCTTTCCCCTTGCCTTGGATAGACTTCTTGGTCCTCTTCCTCTTTGGAAATTCAACAATGCTATTTTAGGTAGTTTCCCTCTACTTCTTAGTGCTCTTGTAACATTTCTAGTCACTGATGGAGTGGTCTTCTTCTTTTTTGATCTAGTGTTTCTAGGCTTCGCCACTTTTGGAGGAAGAGTCATGTCTCCTTGCCTAGGAGAGGTAGCTAGCACATGCTCTTAGTTGTGTGGAGGAGAAGAGAGAGGAGGTTTATCTACTTGCACTTGCTAAAATTGGTATTTTACCTTGCCGCCTCCATCATTATCTGCTCCAGCTTCATCTTTGTCACTGTCTTCTTTTGCTTGAGGATTTTCTTGTTTGTCTTCACCACTGCTATGCTCATGGTCACTGATTTGGTATTTTTGCTCCATGCTGCCCTCTTTGGAATGCTCACTATTTGGTGTTTGATTTTCATCATCATTACTTGCTTGAGGGCTGTGTTGTTTCTCATCATAAGAGTATTTTTGAGGATTTTCATGACCTTCATCATCATTGTTTTGGCTTCCACTTTGTTTATCATCTGGAGGCTTGTCTTGTTCATCTCTGTCCCGGCTTTCTTCATGACTGTTGTACTCTTTACCTTCACTATTTTTTACCTCATTGTCATCATGCTTACTGTTGTGTTGGCTGCCATCATGTTCCTCTTCATGACTGCTATGTTCACCATCACTTTTTTCATGATCATCATCATTTTATTCTTCCCCACTATCATGCTTAGAGTCTTTACTTTGACCCTCATCATCACTAGTTTGTTTCTTGTCACTTTGCCCTTCTTCATCACCTGTTATTTTCTTCTCTTCTTCACTTTCAATCAAGGGGTACTTTTGTCTTTTAGGAGTGGATTTACTAAAAGAAGGAGAAACATGATGAGTAGATGGTGAGGAAGGCGCATGAGATGAAGAGGTAATGGAAAAATCAGGATGGGAGATGAAAGAGTCCCAATAAACTCCCCTTTTCGCAAGTTGATGGAGGATGATGATCTTGATAATGGAATGATGAAATATACAAGCTTGTTATTGAGCTGAGGGCTTCTTTTGGACAGTAGAAGCCATATTGTCAATGCTTCTATAGAGGAATAAAGGTAGGTTTAGCAATTGAGTTCTCATGAAATGCATAAGAAGCCTCATATGATAGGCATAAATCTGGGAAAGCCTCCCTTCACATGTGAAATACTTCATGATGACTCTCATGAGAGGGGCATAGCTAGTCAACAATTGAGAAAAGGGTAAAATGGCTTGGCAAGCATCTTGATGGTCTAGTTTTAGAAAGGGTTTGTAGTGATTCAGATCTAGGTATGTTTGTTTGAACCACTTTTGATTTTTCTCCGATATAGGGGATCTTAGTAGCTTTGGAGATAGCCCTAGGAGAGAGTTTGAAATCCAGACCTGCTAGATGGACATGCTTCCCTTGCAGCCTTAAAGAAAACAAATGTGTCAAAGGAAGGTGACTTTTTACCTCTTGTATTTTTTGGAAAAATTCCAAGCACCCTACTTCATGAAAATTAAAGAGTACTGAAGGAGATTCATTCACTTCCTGAGTTGTAATAGGCTTATACCTATTGTGATACCCACTCCTGATGTCCTTCTTTGGAGGCATTTTTTTCTTCTGATACCCTTCACTGACTCACCAAGGCAAACTGTTTAAATGATCACTGAAAAATCCCCTCAATCAAAACACCTTTTCCTCTTTGCAAGAATAAGTTTGTCCTTAGTTGGCAAACAATTTTTTTTAAGTGAAAACAAGCTCCCTTCTTATGAACTTTGCTATGAGCAAAAGGCTTTTAATAAAATCTATTTGAGGTTTATGAAGACAAGTTTCCCTTTTGTTTTTTACACTAAAAACCTTCCCCCCTTGAAGATTGTGCTATCTTCAACCACTTACAACAATAAAACTCTTTCAAATTGAAAACGAATCTTTCCTCCTTTATCACTGTTTCCTCTTTGGTTTTTAGACAAACTGGTTATTCTTTGAAAATGATTATGTTTTCAACTTTTGAGAAATCACTATCTTTTGTTCCTAGGTTGGAAAACAATATCTTTGATGAAGATCAGTTCTTTAGCACACAATGTTTCTCCTTTGTTTGATAAACAAAACTTTGCAAACAAATAGACCTTTAATCCCTCTTAGAATTACTACTTTTCTCCTTTAGAACTGTGATCTTCAAACCTTTCCTCAAATCAAAACTAGGCCAAGAGACATAAATACCTTTTTGAAAACTATCCCTGCTATTGTTGGAGATGAATCCACTGTGTGAAAACTTCTTTGGCACTTTGGAAGTTCTTTTGATGACCTGTGTTGATAGTGGCCTGGGTGGGGTTGAACGGAAAAAAAACATGTTCAAACTTGGTTGATGTCAGGTAGGCTCTGAATGGGCATAAACGAGCCAAGATGAGAGGTTGTCTGGTCGGCCCTAGGCACTGGGCACAGGCGTTTCGTGTGCTTCTACAGGCATGTCGCGCCTCTATGAAAAGTCTTGATGTGGGCACTTAGAGGCGCGTCGCGCTAAGTTACAAGTGTGTCGCGCATGGATCAAAGCCCAACAATGCTTTCAAAAAATTGTTTGATTTGTTTTTCTCTTGCCCATGGTGTTGGTAAATGGTAAATAAGTGTGGGTTTCATGCTATTATAGTGTAGTAGGGTTTAGGCCTTCACTCCATCCTTCACCAAATTTCAAAAAAGAATTTACCCCCTTTATAATTTGTTTTTTAAAAACAAATTGACTTTTTTGCATGGGAATTAGGATTGGAACATAATATTTGTTTTGGATTTTTGAACGAATACTTTTGAAAAAAATCTGACGCCCTTTAGCTCTGTTTCCACTGCAAAACCTTTTAACGTTGATGATTTTTTTAATACTTTGTTTGTCACATCATTTGTGATGAAAGGGAATTTATAAAACTTTGCTATTCTTTGATTTGTCTACAAAGAAGGTTATCTTCAAAAAACATTGTTGTAGCCTTTTCAATGACTCTTCAGACCTATCATGAGGCCTTCTACTTATCTGCTGATGGAGGTCCTGCAAACCATAAAACCTCATTGATTTCAAAATTGTGACCCTGTATCTTTTTAAAGAGGCTTATAAAAATACTAACATTGCAGCCTTCGAAACCCTTATGTATCCATTGTTTTATGAAGTGATGAAGGTCTTTATCCTCTGAATAAAAACATTTCAAAATGTAAATTTCCCGTGTCTTTTAAAACTTTGTCTTTTATCATTTGATAGAGGCACTCTTTGACTGAAAGTGAAATATGGCTTCATCACACCTTTTAACCTTTTGAATGAGCTGTTTCATGGTGCAAATCTTTTTGAGAGCTGATCCTTTGTTTTTTGTGAAGGAGGCCTACAAACAGTGAAAGTTTCACCCTCTTACAATGTGCCCTTTGTCCTTTGACTGAGCTGGAAGTAACCTTTGGCACTCTCTCTTCATTTACCACTTGGAGGAATTATTTCTATAACCATAAGGGATTTGTTTAAAAACAAGAATGCCCTTTTTCATATATATGATCTAGGTGAGATGTCTCTTCATGTGAGTTTGCATAAGTCATTTGAAAACCAAGCTTGGTCTACTTCCTTCGCTATTTAGTTAAGGCTGCTCTAGGATAAAAACGCCACCCTTAGAGTATACTTTGAAGGAGGATTTCATAGATATAAGAAACATAGGATTCTTAGCACCATTGTGTCACTTTTGGATTTTGATGTGGAAAAGGCCTTTATCCCATAAACTCTTATTGACTCATTAATGATTTTCAATCTTTCTTACCAAAAGAGACCTTTCTCAAACAAATCACTTAATCCTGCTATGCATCGTCTTTTCATCCTTGGAGGAAAAAGTGCCAAGCAGCTACTGAAGTTTCTCAACAAAATGTTTTACCCTCTGCTTATTAATGAAGGAGGTCAAAACAATATGTCTTTTAACCCTCTACTTTTATATGAAGGAGGTTTTATGTCATTGTGCTTCAAACCATCTTCTTTTTGAAGGAGGTTCTATCCAACACATGATCTCATCTATTTCAAAATTGTGTCTACTCTGTATATTTGTTTGAATAATGACAAGAAAGTGTCTACTAATAGGTATCATTGAACTATCTTTTCCCCTTTACTGTGTTGTCAGGGTACCTTGAAAGTTTCTTTGATTAATGTTCACATTCCAGGCTCAAGGTAGCATAAGAAGTAGTTGTCTTCTTATGCACTACATGATGATGCTCTTTGGAAGATTATGTAGCACTGTTGATCAACATTACTCAGTTCTTGTTATTCATTTTGACTTGATGATTAATCTCTATTCTTCAGGCATCTTTTGGATTTATAACATGTACACTTGCTGCTCTTACTTACTGTACTTTGTACTTGACTTGATGGCAAAATAAGTCAACATGAAGGATCTATTGAAATTTTCCCTCTTTTCCCTCCTTTTCATACTAATCATCAGTTAATTACACCCCTATAGAGATGTAAAAATAGATGCTATGAACCTTTGGAGGCTCTTTCGGTGCTTCATGGAGATTATGCCTGATATAAGCATATTTCTTCAGACAGTGACAAACCTTCTTTTTTACTGATTTGGATCTTTTTTGAACTTCTTCAAAATGAGACAAAGTGACCTCTTAGTGGTGTGCGACCTATGGATAGATCAAGACTTGTTTTGCATAATAGGAACTAATTTAAGGCTGACTGGTAATAGACAGAGGCTTTTGGCTTAGGATATCTTAGCCAAGGAAAACCCCCTAAACACCACTATCTAACTTAGGGACAACTTTGACAGATTCTAAGTGTTTTCTTAGGCATGATCAGATTTTCAAATGACAAGATGACCAGGGATAGAATTGCAGAAAATTTGTCAACTTTTGGATAGCGAATGGCATGAGAAACAAGGGTAAATGACAGGAGATAACTTTCAGCTATGACAATTGTGGACAGGGTTATTTTGCTGAAACCAAATAGGACTTGACAACTAGGGTTTTTTCTCATCATAGGCTGACAAGGGGTAGGAGGAAAAAAATAGTTTTGGGGTGTTTTCTAGATGACATATTTGATAGTTTGGAGATAAACTTCTAGAAAAATCAGGTAAGGAAAATAGTCATCAATAACTGGTAAAAATATTGATGACTAATAGTGGCTCCATTTGGGGAGGGCAGCTCTTTTTCAGGAGGTGTCCAGATTTGTAGATCTTTGGCTTGTGAAGACCAGTGCCTTATCCATTGGCCCAAATTTATTCTTTTCTTGATGCTATTTCTAAAAATTGATAGCATGATTAGCATCGAAGTCATACCTACCTACCCAACTACATTTCCTAGGATTTTTTCTTCTTTTAGGTGCATTTGGACTAGCAGCCATTAACAAGATAAAAAAAAAAAATTTGAAAAAAGAAAAACTAACTACTGCTACACTTATATCTTCTAGGAGTTTAGATTAAACTTATGAACTCATTTGTTTCTCTACGTATACTATGATTCGACTATCAAGATTAAGCTGTTTGACAGGATTTCATTCACTAGTCTAAAGCATGAAATTGAAAATATGATCAAATCAGGATTAGACGGTCTAATTTTTCATGTGTTTGTGGCATAAAGACAAGATGCACACAAACATTATTTATGTACAAGATGAAACTTAGAAAAATCAAGGCCAAGGTATACAAATTGTTTTTCATCCCTGTTTTTCTCTTTGGTTATGTTTTGAGCGTGTGGAACCTGTTAGAGTCGATATCTTCATCCCTCCGTCAGAGATCAAAATCTCTTTTGTTGCATTTCATTTTAGGTGTCTCATTCAGTTCAGTCAGCTGCATTCCATTAGGAGCATGGATCATCTGATGGAAGGGTATTTTCTCTCATATCCCTCATGTCATGTACCTGTTGGTCCGTTTCTGTTTATCAAAATCAATTTTAAAGTCATTTACATTCATTTTTGGCCTCATGTTTGCCAAAGAGTCATTTTAGGGTTTTAGTCTCACTAGGTCTAGGGTTTCACAAGTTTAGTCTTCAAAATATCTAATAATGTCAGCAGGCACATGAGGGAGGCTCGAAATAAGGTTTTCAGTGCAAAATTTCATCGTCATAAATGCTTAATCATGATTCTTCTTCAAAACTCTGTTTTGAAGAAAAATCGTCAATTTCATCTTTTGTAATAAATGTAATGTGATTCTCAAAGTTTTTGTTGAAAATTTCCCCAGGCGCAACCCTAGTCACCTTTTCCAAATCCCATGCCTGCTATCCTTGCAAAAAATAGACAAGAATTTCATCATCAGCTCAAAAAAAATCAAAGGAAACAAACAAAAACAGAGTTTATTTTAAAAAAGTGCAAAGTGCCAAAGTCTGCAACATTAGAAAGTGGGTTTGTCAAAATAAAATCAAAGTACTTTGTGTATATAAGATATTTTCATATTCAAAAAATTCATTTCCATGAAAGAGTTATCAAAGAGCAAAGTCAAACTTTGGAGGAGAGCGAAATTGAGTTTGGAGGCCGAACTATTGGTGATTTTACCTGCACGGCGCATTGGGTGGAGGTTGCAGCGCACACAGTGGTTGCGACGCATAGAACCATTTTTTACCATGCAAAACACAATGGTCATGACGCATACACTAGGCGTGGCGCACTGGGTTGTGCACGCGGCGCACAGGGCCGAAACACAAAAAAATTTCTAGCCTTCTCCAATATCAAATTTTCTCAGTTGCTCCGTGTTGAAGTAGGTCAAAGTCGATCCCATATTGCTCATAGCTTGTGTTTGGTGTTGTTTGAAATATTTGTTTTGAGAATTAGAATGCCAAACTACAGACCCTATCCTCTTATTGAAGTGTTCCCTTAGGGTTTTAAAATTGGTGTTTTAAAAGTAATTTTGTGCCAAATACTTCATTCCTCATTGGTTTACTCCCTCTCACTGTTTTACTATTATCACAGTCCCTCCCCTATTCCCTTATATCCTAAGCCACTCATACCATCTAAGCCCATTTCCCTATCCATAAATCATTTCATTTCCTATCACTTTCCCTTCCCATTTCATTTGTAAAAAATTCCCAAAACCCCAAGAATCTCAAAAATTCTGTGCCTGTCCCTTCTCCCAAAGTTTGTCGAATTTTCAAAGGGAAAAATATCACTTGATGAAAGCCATTGTTCCCACTGCCCTATATCTCCTGCATTCCCTCTCATACTACCAGACAGTTGGCACATATTTGGCATTAAAACAAAAAGGCACCAAATTCTCATTTTCACCTCACACAAGCCAAACATAGACCTTCAAACATTATGGAGACAGGCACTGATACATCATATGACAGAGATAGTGATTCTACCACTGAGCTACATGCACCGAGAAGGCCTCGTAAAGGTCGCAAACATGTGAGAGAAGAGCCCACCTCATTGACCCAATTGCAGGCTTGCCCACTTGCAATGGCATGTTTTCGAGAGCAGTCATGCTATCAGTATTGTGAGATGATTGCTTGGATTCAACATCATCAGGAGTTGGCTCAGTTGTTTGTGTTACATTTGCATGATGGTCAGGTAACTCTTGCTGGTGTAAATTTCACTTTGACACTGGAAACCATATCTCAAGCAACTGGAATACCGAATGTGGGTGAACAGTGGAACAAAAGACAACAGGTGGAAAGAGTGTATTATGAACCATACATTAGGCCTAGCTATGTGAGACAGCTTAGCAGGGTGTTCCCATTCCAGTTCCTAAAGGAATCCTATGCGCCTTTGATGAAACTCATTATCAGATACTTCAATTGTGAGGACTGGTTCTCACGCCTCTATGCATACCACATCAGGTTATTAATGCATTTCATGAGAGTGAGGATGATGAACATACCTTATTTTATGTGTCGAAATATCGAGAGGATGACCATGCTTGTGCAGAAGAAAACTCTCGAGCAGTAGCACAACAGTATTTATCACTACACACTCATCAAGATTGTTGTTGTACATCATCTTGGATTGTAGGGTATTGCATGGGAGGATTTCATTTCCCATGACTTTTTCATAGCTCCTCAGGTTCCTCAGGAGGCTTTTCATTAGCCAGGTGAACCTTCACATTAGCTTGAAGGTCACAAGACAGAGCATATCAGTGTGCCAGTGTTTGTTACTTATCAGAGACGCACCAGAGTAATGTTTGCAGCAGCCTGGCGAGTATTATCTCCAACTGGGGTGGAAGGGGTCTCGTTGCCATCATCAGCAGTACAGGTATAGGTACAGGAAAAAGGTAAGAGGCCTATGTAGGATGAGGGATGTTCAGGAGGCCAAGATACTGATTTCATATTGATTGATGATGATTCGAGCTCTCCAAGCTCAGAGTTGAGAGAGATCATTCAGGAGCAGAAGGTTGAGATTGACACATTGACCGACAAATTGAAAAGAGCTCAATGGATCATAAACTATCTAGAGCAGTGGAACAAACAGTTGGAGGATAAGCAGATGATCATGGAGTTGTAAAACATCCGTGAGAACTGGAAAGCTGCCCGAAGAAGCCCAACAGAGATGACACCCATTGAGCGGGAGATTGAGGCTGATAGAGAGACTTGGTTTGAGAGGGTCAATATTCATCTTGAGAAGTTGTTGGCGAAGGAAAAAAAGGAAAATAACATGCTCATACACATGAAGAACCGTTATTGGGTGCGACATCGTGTTTGCAAAGCGAGGATCAAGATCCTGAAGGCAAGGCTAAGGAGGGCACTAAAGCGTCGCAAAAGGCATGATAGGCTCCAAATTTTGGTCGAAGCTTCTTTGGCCCAGCATAGTGCTTGATGATGGACCTTCAGCCCAAATTTCAAGAAATTTGGGAAAAATTTTGTCAATTTTGAATTTTTTGGTCTTAAAACAGATTTTCCTGCCCGATGCGTAGTGCCACTTGGCGTGCGCTTATAATTGGCAGCTCTTCAGGAGGAAAAATTTTCATTTCTGGATTTTTCATCAAAATTTATGCATGCTTATGGATTACCTAAGGATTTCATCAAGTTCTGGGTTGCCTAAAGGGTCAAAAACACCCCAAAAATGACATTTCTGCCACTTTTTGCACACACAGGAAGCAGTGTTGGGAGATTGAACATTTGGAGGGGCAAATGGAAACCAAATCTAGAAATTCCACTTGGGTTGGAAATTAGACAGGTAGTGATTTCCAATGAGCTATCCTACACTCAATTTTTACTTCGATAAGGTCCTAAACATCAGCCTCAAACTTGTGGTACACATAGAGATTTCAGGTGCGGCGCATAGAGAAATTTGGCCTATTTTTCACTCAGCAGCTCAGAATTTCGCCTAGTTTTGGCCAGTTTGACTTTTTCATGTAACTCTTGGTGTAACTTGATGTAATTTCATGAACATGATGTAATTTTGCCACATTTTAACTCATCTTAGTGGATTCATTCACCAAAAATTGAAATTTAAGTGAATGAATCAATTTCCTACCATATAGAGGCAAGTTGTTTCATTGCCTATTTTTTAGTTCTTAGTTTAGATATGGTTGAAACAGCTCCTAGAATGATGATCTCGACCCCTAGAGGAATGGGAATGAGTTAGAATTGTATATATCATGTAGTTCTTCAGTCATTTTCAGGGTTGGACACTTGGGATTGCTTGTCACTTCATTGTACATTTCATCTCTGCATTTTGGCAAAGGAATAAACCAGGGTTTGCAGCACTCTTTGGGATCCATGTGGCTCTATGTTTTGATGGTGTTTTTCTCTATGTAATTGTAATTTTACTGATGTTTATGTGTATCATTTCTCTTCTCCTTTCTTCTTAAATTAAACAAATGAGTGATAAAGGTGGAATTCATTAGATTGCTTTGCTCTGCCTTTAGTTTTGTTTAATTTTCCATGTTTTCATCTATTTGAAGAGGATTCTTGAAAGCCTCTTTCCCTCTTCAGCTCCTCACCGGTCTGAACCATCCATTCATTCAATCTAAAGCATCAAAATAATTTCCTTCCTTGCCCCAATCAGAACTCTGCAAAAGCTAGGCCTCATCCCCGAACCCAAAACTGCCTTTCCCTTGATTCCAAAAAAATCCCCCAAAATCAAAATCAAATCCTTTCACCTATATACCTAGCCTAAAATTAGCCTTTATTTAAAGTCATCTCAATCCCTATTGATTATTTTTGCTGAGATTGACCCGGAGAGAGCCCTCTCTTGTTCTGGTAGGGCTAGCTACCAGACTGAGCGTGGTTTGAAGTTACCCTAAACTATGCCTTCTTTTAGCCTGAGGTAGATTTAGGCAATAACATAGTGGCAACCATACTGGCGAAAAAATGGTTTGCTTGTTGGTGTTATTTTTTTTCTAAGCTACAGACGGAGCCTGAAGTTATGCCAGGTAGGCTTCGAAACGCTCTTGATTTGCATCAGCGAAAGTAGATAAACACTACTTTAGTAAATCTTCGGTCTAGCTTGTAAACGTGACACTTGACTTGCAAATTGCCCCAGTACATCAGATCGTTCTGGACTTTTGGGTGATGAGTCTAGAATTTGATAGGCTAAACAAGTTGGTTTTGTCCCTTTGATTTTGAAAATAATTTAACACACTGGCTTCCAAAAGACATACCAGAGAAAATCCAGATCCCGATCCACCTCCAGTGTATGAGAATCCCAATCTGATTTCAATAATTCTTCGTCAAGAAAGTCCCATAATTCCTCTATTCAAATCTCATTCATGTCCCGTTGTGTTTGAATTCCTTGATGATATTGAATTTGACGAACAATTTGAGTTGTCATTGTTTGAGACTAAGTCTGAAAGTGCTATTGGTTCTACTGTCATAAATCCCGAGTTTATCAAGTATCTTGAAATTGAACAGGCTAATAGATCCATTGATAGTTACATCTTGAATATTCAAAACTCCATTGTGGCAAAAAATCTTTTTGAATTCATAGAGTCTGCATCTAAAACTCTTGGGCCATCAACTGTTACATCTGATTCACAAGTTCATACCCAGCCCCCTTTCTTTCCTACCATTCATGTACAACCTTCTATCCCTGATCAAAAATCTGCAGTAGTATCGCCTCCATCTACACCACATACACCTCATACATCTACCGCTCCTACTCCTCCTATATCTCCGAGACCGGTTATAACTCCACCAAGAGAAATGGCTGCGAGATTTGCACCCCTTGTGTTGCCTCAAAACTTGGATGCTATGCCCGCTGATTATCAAAGTAAAATCCCATTGTTTGACGACACTCCTCAAAGTGTCACTGCTTAGCAACATATTGATAGAATGGCAGACTTCTTTGATCTTCATGAAATTGATGTAGAAAATGTGACCATGAGATTATTTGTGCAAACGTTTGGATGTGAAGTGAGAAAATGGTTCAGAGCTTTGCAGCCTAGAAGTATTGCTACATTGGCTGCGCTACAGAGACAATTTTTAGATCGGTGGGAAGTAAAGAAATATGCTCTTCAGATCACTTCTAAATATACCAAGATCAAGCGCAACGTAGGTGAGTCAGTCCAAGACTATTGTATTATATTCAATGCGGTTTACAATGCAATTCCTGATGATTTAAGGCCATCTAGGAAGTCGAATTTGCTAAAGTTTCCGAATGGTTTTGATCTAGACATGGGTTATCAATTAAGAGAAAGAGATCTGACCACTTTGGAGGACATGTAGAAAATTGCAGTGAGTGTTGAAGCTAATTTGAATGACAAGAGAGCTAGATTGAGAGCTGAAAAGAAATTCGCAATAAAGGAAGAAGCTTCTACTTCAGATCAGGTACTTCGCAAGGTGGAAAATATAATTGAAATATTAACACTTGATAAGCCTGAACCGCAGATCAAAAATCCTAACTTCCAGGGCCAACAACAACCACAATTTAGGATCAAACAACGAGAGCAACGAGCATAAGAAACGCCAGCACAACAGCGGGTAAAGACTCCTTTACAGCAGAATTTTGTTGGTCCAGAATCAGATGATGAAGATAATGTAATAGGAGAATAAAATCACTTCTTTACACCTGATGATATGCCAACCTTTATCACTGAAGATGAGGAGTATGCAGAAAACTCAGCTGTACAAAAAGATGAGGATTTTATCTTGGCAAATGATGCAGCTCTTGAAGAAGATTCGGATGAGTATCAGAGAGGCTATATGAATGCTTTGTCCTCCCAGCAGCGACAATATTCACTTAGAAATAGAGATTTGCCTATCAATCCAATCCAAAAGAGAAAGGAAGTTTCAGCACCAAAGAATGATGTACTCATTTCACAGAAGAAGGGAAAAGATGTAGCTGATCCTACTACTATCAAGTCTCCATCAGCAAATTAAAGATATAATCAGCCAATTGTATCAAGGGAGAAAGCTGAAAACAAGGATGTTCCAGCCAAAGAGGTAGAAAAAACTTCAGTCTTTTACTTAGAGAGTGAGATTGCTAAGTTAAAATTTTCCATTCCTTTGACTGAGTTGATGAGAAATAGCAGCTACAAGGGTCAGGTATCTAAAATTATGAATTTCAATCCAATGTCTGATATGGTGAATGTGGAAGATGACCAACCTAAGTTGATCTTTGGACCAGCATTGGATGGTGAGTCTCCCGATAGTGATGTGCCCCCTTTTTATATCAGTCTTAGATTGCATGAGTTTGTGTTACATAATGCCATGTTTGATTATGGAGCTTCTCGTAATCTCATGCCGAGGGCAATCATGGAGAAATTGGGATTGGACATCACTAGGAAATATCATGATATTTATTCTTTTGATTCCAGTAGAGTAAGATGCATTGGCCTCATCAAAGATTTGGTGGTTAGCTTAGATCAAATTCCAACTAAGAATGTTTTGATGCACGTGGTTGTGGCGGATATTCCTCCTAGATTTGGCATGCTTCTTTCTAGATCTTGGGGAGTGAAACTAAAGGGAAAATTACAGCTTGATTTCTCCTATGCTACCATTCTTGTGTTTGGTCAGATGAGAAGATTATATCGGGAGCAAAAGATGAATTATATGATCACCAGCAAGGAGAAACCGGTAAATCATCCGATTAATTATGTACATACAAATTTAGAGTCATTTGTTTTGTATTCAGATAGTTTCAATGATGTAAATAGTCAGTTAGTTGAAGCAGAGGACATTCTAGAAATTACAGAAAATTTCAGAGAAATTTTGAAGAAAGAAAGACAAGAACTTGAGATTTCCGCTAAGCAATTAGCCTTCCAACAACAACAGCAAGTTGATGAACAGCAAGCAGAAATAATAGAGCGAACAGAATTTCAGCACTTGGAAGAAGATGAAGATGGTTTATGGACTATGGATTTCGATGGTGCAGTAGGAAGTGATGGTGTTGGAATCAGTATTTGGGTACGCAGCCCTTTTTCCGCCCCAAACAAGGTACCAAGTAATGTAAGGGTCTGCTCTTATAAATTAGCTTTTGATTGTTCAAATAATGAGGAAGAATATGAAGCTTTGATTGCTGGTCTGAAAATCCTTAGAAAGTTGAATGCTAAGAGGATTTCAGTGTATGGTGACTCCGAGTTGGTAATTAAGCAAGTGAAGGGTGAATTCCAAGCTAAGCATCCTCGAATGCAGGCATACCAAAATGCAGTTCTTGATATCTTGAAATTGTTTTCAGACTATACTTTGACTTTTATCCCTCGTATTCAGAATGGTATTGCAGATGCGCTTACAAAGGCAGAAAGTAATTTGAATATTTCGATGAACTCAAGTAACAAGTTTGAAATTCATGTGAAACATCGTCCAACTGTCCCGGACAATCAAAGGTATTGGCAAGTATTCCAAGATGATGATGAGATTGATGAATTTCTACAAAACGAAGGCAAATTCAAAGAGACTTCAATTGACATGGAGCACGATGATGGTGAGGCTGATGTGAAAATTAATCAGATGGAAGTATTGCAGCTGAAAGATAATGTCATCCCTAAAGGTTTGATAACTTTAGAGGAGCTTTTTGATCAGGATGACGTAGCTAGAAAACCAACCTTGCGGCCAACCGAAAAGGGAGTTAAAGACGTGAACATTGGATCAGCTGAAAATCCAAAGATGGTGAAATTGTCCAAATCATTGACACCAGAGGTAAAAGAAAAATATGTTAGTTTATTGTCTTCTTTTGCTAATGTATTTGCTTGGGACTATTCATATTTGAAGACGTATGATACAAACATAATTCAGCACACCATTCCAATCAAGCCAAATCAAAAGCCCTTCAAGAAGGAGTTGAGAAGGATAAATCTGAAGTTGCTGCCCTCAATTCAGAAGGAGGTGAATCGATTATACAAGGCTGGTATCATTGTTCCAATAAGATTTTCAGATTGGATTTCCAATTTGGTGCCCGTACACAAGAAGACAGGTGCGAATCATTTGTGCATTGATTTTAGGAATCTGAATAAGGTTTCTTTGAAAGACAATTATCCATTGCCCAAAATGGATCACATACTTCAGTGAGTAGTTGGAGCATCTCGTATGTTGCTACTTGATAGTTATTCCAGGTATAACCAAATTCTGGTCCATGAGGATGATAGAGACAAAACAACATTCACCAATCCATGGAGAACTTTCCATTATGCTAAAATGCCTTTCGGTTTGAAGAATGCTGGTGAAACATTTCAACAAGCAATGGATATGACATTTTCAAATGAGAAAGATGTTTTTATAGTTGTGTATCTTGATGATTTGACAGTTTTTTCCAATTCTGATGAAGAGTACCTTTACCATTTGAAGATTGTTTTTCAGCGATGTAGAAAGTATGGTGTGTCACTCAATCCGAAGAAGAGTTTGTTTGCCATGGATGAGGGCAAACTTCTTGGGCATATTATCTCAAAAGATGGCATCCGTATTGACCCAGCTCGAGTTGAAGCTATTCAACAAATTGATCTTCCCCAGAACAAAAAGGAGATTCAATCCTTCAATGGTAAGATGATTTTTTACGCTGCTTTGTTCCTAACCTTGCTGGACATCTAAGGGAGATTACAAGAATGCTTAAGAAAGACAATGCAGTGAAGTGGACTGAGGAGGCGATAAAGTCTTTCAATTTAGTGAAGTTGGTTCTTTCTTCAGCTTCGGTTTTGATCAGCCCGGATTATACCCGGGATTTTATTTTGTTTTCATTTGCTTCGGAACATACTATGGCAACAGTATTAATGCAAAAAAGAGATGGGCATGACAAACCAATTGCTTTTTCCAGCCATACCATAAGAGATGCAGCCTTGAAATATAACATAATTGAAAATCAAGCTCTCGCTTTAGTGAAAGCATTGAAGGATTTTCGCGTATATATTTTGCATTCTCATATTCTTGCTTATGTTCCTAATGCTGCTATTAAGGATGTTTTAGTGCAAACAGATCCGGAAGGAAGACGAGGCAAATGGATTGCTGCCTTTTTGGAGTATGATGTGGAGATAAAGCCTACAAATCTTATCGAAGGACAAGGGTTGGCTAAGCTAATGGTTGAATCAAATTTACAAGCCTTGGACATCAATCTCATTGCTGCTATGTCCGAGGAGAATGAGGAAAGTTCATCAATTTAGGTATCAGAAATATTTGTGCTTTCTCCTTGGTATTCAGATATTGTATATGTGCTCCAAAATTCATCACCACCACCTGGCATGGCTAGAAATAAAAGTAGAACTCTGAAATTGAAGGCTGCTAAGTTTTGTATTTTGAATCATTCACTCTATTGGAAAGATCATGGTGGTGTTTTGTTAAACTGTTTGGTGGAAGAAGAAGCAAAGCAGGTTATGGAGGATTTTCATAAGGAAGATTGCGGGGTCACCTTTTTTGGAAAGAAACGGCCAACAATATTTTGAGAGCAGGATATTATTGGCTGAAAATTTTTCTGATGTGTATAAGACTGTCAAAAGATGTCATGAATGTCAAATTTTTGAAGGGAGGCAGAAATTGCAGCCTTTTCCGCTGAAGCCCATTGAGGTAAGTGCTCCTTTTCAGCAGTGGGGTTTGGATTTCATTGGCAAAATCCATCCCGCTTCTTTATCTCAGCACAAGTGGATCCTCACAGCGACAGATTATTTCATGAAATGGATTGAAGCAATTCCCACCAGGCAAGCTACAGATTCGGTAATAATTTCTTTCCTTGACAATAACATTTTGTCTCGTTTTGGTTGCCCGAATAAGTTAATCACTGATAACTCAATAGCTTTCAAATCAAAAAGGATGATTGAGTTTTGTGACAAGTATCATATCATTTTGGGACACTCAACCACTTATCATCCACAAGGCAATGGATTGGCAGAGTCTTCCAACAAATCTTTGGTCAACATCATTAAAAAGTTTCTGGAAATAAATAAGAAAATTTGGCTTAAGAATTTGGTCAATGCACTTTGGGCAGATTGAGTGAGTCAGAAGAAATCCATTGGTCTTTCCCCTTTTGAGTTAGTTTATGGAGTTGATACAGTGTTTCCTACCTCTCTCGTAGTTCCAGTGGTCAACTTCTACAGGAAGCTGGCAGTGAAGATGGTCATATGCAAAGAAGAATAAATCAAATGATCCATTTGCAGCAAATGAGAGAATAAGTTTTCCAAAACACATTCAAGCTACAGGAGAGAATTAAGAAAATCTATGACAAAAAAGAAAAGGCGGAAAAATTTCAATTGGAAGAAGTGGTGCTGAAATGGGATGCAAGAAATGAGGAAAAGGGTAAGCACGGTAAGTTCGAAAATCTCTGGAAAGGACCCTTTAAAATTGTTGCATATCGGGGTCAGAATGTTTTTCTTCTGAAGGAGATGAATGGGGAAGATTGTCAAGGAGGGCTAGTCAATGGTCAGTTTCTCAAACGGTATCATTTCTGAGATGTTTCCTGTTGTTTACATTGTCACTGTATATACTGTTTATTTCAGTTTCATTGCAAGCGTGTGCTGTGATCTTGTCTTCAGTTTGGGGCCCGAAGTGAAGGCTATAATTCTGAAGATTGATTTCATCTTTGGTTTGAGTTTGTCAAGTCAGGTTTTTCAGTCATTTTAGTTTCAAAATTGAGTCATTTTGAGTCAAATTTTCAGTCAATAAATGAGTCAAGAGTCTTGTGTTAATTTGCCGAAGTTATGGACTCCATAGCCCAATGGAAGAAGGCACTGCCTACTCTCCCAGAAATCTGTTGTTCTTGGCACCTCCAAGGAGCTACCATCCCCATTGGAGCCAATGTTAGAGTCGGTCTCTTCATCCCTCCATCAGAGATCAAAATCTCTTTTTTGTTGCATTTCATTTTAGGTGTCTCATTCAGTTCAGTCAGCTGCATTCCATTAGGAGCATGGATCATCTGACGGAAGGTTCTTTTCTCTCATATCCCTCATGTCATGTACCTGCTGGTCTATGTCTGTTTATCAAAATAAATTTTAAAGTCATTTACAGTCATGTTTGGCCTCATGTTTTCCAAAGAGTCACTTTAGGGTTTTAGTCTCACTAGGTCTAGGGTTTTGCAAATTTAGTCTTCAAAATGTCTAATAATGTCAACAGGAACATCAGGGAGGCTCGAAATAAGGTTTTCAATGCAAAATTTCATCGTCATAAATGCTTAATCATGATTCTTCTTCAAAACTCTGTTTTGAAGAAAAATCGTCAATTTCATCTTTTGTAATAAATCTAATGTGATTCTCAAAGTTTTTGTTGAAAAGTTCTCCAGGCGCAACCCTGGTCACCTTTGCCAAATCCCATGCCTACTATCCATGCAAAAAATAGACAAGAATTTCATCATCAGCTCAAAAACAATCAAAGGAAACAAACAAAAATAGAGTTTATTTTAAAAAAGTGCAAAGTGCCAAAGTCTGCAACATTAGAAAGTGGGTTTGTCAAAATAAAATCAAAGTCCTTTGTGTATATAAGATATTTTCATATTCAAACAATTCATTTGCACGTAAGAGTTATCAAAGAGAAGAGTCAAACTTTGGAGGAGAGCGAAATTGATTTTGGAGGCCGAACTGTTGGTGAGTTTACCTGCGCGGCGCATTGGGTGGAGGTCACGGCGCACACAGTGGTCGCGACGCATAGGACCGTTTTTCACCGTGCACAGTGCAACGATCGCAGCGCATACACCAGGCGCGGCGCACTGGGTTGTGCGCATGGCGTAAAGGGCCGAAACACAAAAAAAATTGCAAGCCTTCTCCAATATCAAATTTGCTCACTTGATCCGTGTTGAAGTAAGTCAAAGCCGATCCCATATTGCTCATAGCTTGTGTTTGGTGTTTTTTGAAAGATTGGTTTTGAGAATTATAATGCCAAACTACAAACCCTATCCTCTTATTGAAGTGTTCCCTTAGGGTTTTAAAATTGGTGTTTTAAAAGTAATTATGTGCCAAATACTTCATTCCTCATTGGTTTACTCCCTCTCACTATTTTACTATTATCACAGTCCCTCCCCTATTCCCTTATATCCCAAGCCACTCATACCATCTAAGCCCATTTCCCTATCCATAAATCATTGCATTTCCTATCACTTTCCCTTCCCTTTTCATTTGTAAAAAATTCCCAAAACCCCAAGAATCTCAAAAATTCAGTGGTTGTCCCTTCTCCCAAAGTTTGTCAAATTTTCAAAGGGAAAAATATCACTTGATTAAAGCCATTGTTCCCACTGCCCTATATCTCCTGCATTCCCTCTCATACTACCACACAGTTGGCACATATTTGGTATTAAAACAAAAAGGCACCAAATTCTCATTTTCACCTCACACAAGCCAAACATAGACCTTGAAACATTATGGAGACAGACACTGATACATCATATGACAGAGATAGTGATTCTACCACTGAGCTACATGCACCGAGAAGGCCTCGTAAAGGTGGCAAACATGTGAGAGAAGAGCCCACCTCATTGAACCAATTGTAGGCTTGCCCACTTGCAATGGCATGTTTTCGAGAGCAGTCATGCTATCAGTATTGTGAGATGATTGCTCAGATTCAGCATCATCAGGAGTTGGCTCGGTTGTTTTTGCTACATTTGCATGATGGTCAGGTAACTCTTTCTGGTGTAAATTTCACTTTGACACCAGAAACCACATCTCAAGCAACTGGAATACCGAATGTGGGTGAACTGTGGAAAAAAATACAGCAGGTGGATAGAGTGCATTATGAACCATACATAAGGCCTAGCTATGTAAGATAGCTCAACAGGGTGTTCCCATTTCGGTTCCTAAAGGAATCTTATGCGCCTTTGATGAAACTCATTATCAGATACTTCAGTTGTGAGGGCCAGTTCTCACGCCTCTATGCATACCACATCAGGTTATTGATGCATTTCATGAGAGTGAGGATAATGCAAATACCTTATTTTATGTGTCGTAATATCGAGAGGATGACCATGCTTGTGCAGGAGAAAACTCCCGAGCAGCAGCACAACAATATTTATCACTATGCACTCATCAAGATTGTTGTTGTACATCAGCTTGGATTGCAGGGTATTTCATGGGAGGATTTCATTTCCCATGACTGTTTCACAGCTCCTCAGGTACCTCAGGAGGTTTTTCATGACCCAGGTGAACCTTCACATCAGTCTGAAGGTCACGAGACAGAGCATATCAGTGTGCCAGTGTTTTTTCCTTATCAGAGAGGCACCAGAGTATTGTTTGCAGGAGCCTGGCGAGTATTATCTCCACCTGGGGTGGAAGGGGTCTCGTTGCCATCATCAGCAGCACAGGTACAGGTACAAGATAGAGGTAAGAGGCCTATACAGGATTAGGGCCCTTCAGGAGGCCAGCATACTGATTTCATATTGATTGATGAGGATTCGAGCTCTCCAAGCTCAAAGTTGAGAGAGATGATTCAGGAGCAGAAGGCTGAGATCGACACATTGACCGACAAATTGCAAAGAGCTCAATGGATCATAAAATATCTGGCCCAGTGGAACAAACATTTGGAGGATCAGCAGACGATCATGGAGTTGCAAAACATCCGTGAGAACCGGCAAGTTGCCCGAAGAAGCCCAACAGAGATGACACCCATTGAGCGGGAGATTGAGGCTAATAGAGAGACTTGGCTTGAGAGGGTCAATATTAATCTTGAGAAGTTGTTGGTGAAGGAAAACAAGGAAAAGAACATGCTCAGACACATGAATAATCACTATTGGGCGCGACATCATGTTTGCAAAGCGAGGATCAAGATCTTGAAGGCAAGGCTAAGGAGGGCACTAAAGCGTCACAAAAGGCATGATAGGCTCCAAATTTTGGCCGAAGCTTCTTTGGCCCAGCATAGTGCTTGATGAGGGACCTTTGGCCCAAATTTCAAGAAATTTAGGAAAAATTTTGTCAATTTTGAATTTTTTGGTCTCAAAAAAGATTTTCCTGCCCGACACGTAGCGCCACTTGGCGCACGATTATATTGGCAGCTCTTTAGGAGAAAAAATTTTAATTTATGTATTTTTCATAAAAATTTATGCATTATTATGGATTACCTAAGGATTTCATCAAGTTCTGGGTTGCCTAAAGGGTCAAAAACACCCCAAAAATGACCTTTCTGCCACTTTTTGCACACACAGGAAGCAGTGTTGGGAGATTGAACTTTTGGAGGGGAAAATGGCAACCAAATCCAGGAATTACACTTGGGTTGGAAATTAGATAGCTAGGGCTTTCCAACGAGCTATCCTATACTCAATTTGGACTTTGGGAAGGCCCTCAAAATCAGCCTCAAACTTGTGCTACGCATAGAGATTTCAGGCGCGACGCATAGAGAAATTTGGCCTATTTTTCACTTAGCAGCTCAAAATTTCGCCTAGTTTTGGCCAGTTTGACTTTTTCATGTAAATATTTGTGTAAATTGATGTAATTTAATGACAATGATGTAATTTTGGCACAATTTTACTCATCTTATTGGATTCATTCACCAAAAAGTGAAATGTAAGTGAATGAATCAGTTTCCTACCATATAGAGGCAAGTTGTTTCATTGCCTATTTTTCAGTTCTTAGTTTAGATATGGTTGAAACAGCTCCTATAATGATGAGCTCAGAGCCTAGAGGCATGGGAATGATTTATTATTGTCTATATCATGTAGTTCTTCTATCATTTTCAGGGTTGGACACTTGGGATTGCTTGGCACTTCATTGTACATTTCATCTATGCATTTTGGCAAAGGAATAGACCAGTGTTTGCAGCACTCTTTGGCATCCATGTGGCTCTGTGTTTTGATCATGTTTTTCTCTATGTAATTGTAAGTTCACTGATGTTTATGTGTATCATTTCTCTTCTCCTTTCTCCTTAAATTAAACAAATGAGTGATAAAAGTGGAATTCATTAGCTTGCTTTTCTCTGGCTTTAGTTTTGTTTAATTTTCCATGTTTTCATCGATTTGAAGAGGATTCTTGAAAGCCTATTTCCCTCTTCAGCTCCTCACTGGTATGAACCATCCATTCATTCAATCTAAAGCATCAAAAAAATTTCCTTCCTTGTCCTAATCAGATCTCTGCAAAAACTAGGCCTCATCCCCGAACCCAAAACTGCCTTTCCCTTGATTCCAACAAAAACCCCCAAAATCAAAATCAAATCCTTTCACCTATATACCTAGCCTAAAATTAGCCTTTATTTCAAGTTATCTCAAGCCCTATTGATTATTTTTGCTGAGATTGACTCGGAGAGAGCCCTCTCCTGTTCTGGTAGGGCTAGCTACTAGACTGAGCATGGTTTGATGTTACCCTGAACTCTGCCTTCTTTCAGCCTAAGGTATATTCGGGCAATAACAGAACCAGAATTATTTCCCTAATATACTTTCATTGATAATTCAAGCTTACACAATTTGACTACCATCTCTCTCATTAACTTATCAATAATCAATTTAAAACATGCTTAGTTATGATTAGGTTAGATAACTGAACAAGATATCTTTCGAGCACTAGTAGTTGCATTTAGACTTGCACACTTTTAGCATGAATTTTTTTGAACATGGGGCTTTTCATGGTGTTTTCAAACTGCCCTCTTTTTCTACTTTTCTAGTGTTTTTTTATTTTCTATTTTTTTATTTATTTCTTCAAGCACTAGTATGTAAAATGATTGAAAAATCTGAAACTAGAACTCCTGACGGAAGTAATGCTTTAGTGTCCTACCATTGACAGGACCGGAAAAAACTTCATTTCCATCAAGCTCCCATAAAAATAAAGCATTGTTTCCTTTGACTGAATTGATGATAAACGGTCGTTTCCAGAAGTTTTCAAACTTACCATGCTTTCCTTTGTCTTCTCTTCTTGAATCCCACTTCAGCACTTTATCTCCAATCTAAAAATAATTTTCCTTAGTCCTTTTGTCAAACATATTCTTCACACTTTCTTGCACCAGTTGTGTTTTGTTGTAGAACTCTTCTCTTTTTTTCTGCAAATGGATGTTTTGATTTAGTCTCCTTTGCATATCACTTTCTTCTATTTGTATTTCTTGTAACAGCTTCATCACTGAAACTCCTAAGGATATTGCGAACAGAGCATCCATGCCATACACTAACTGATAAGGAGACATACCAATTGATTTCTTGGTAGTTAATCTATCAGCCCATAAAGCATGTACCAGTTTTCCGTGCCATGCCTTTTGATTATGCTCCAGCAACTTCTTTATGATATTGAGAATACTCTTATTTGAAGATTCGGCCAACCCATTTCCTTGAGGATAATAAGTTGTGGAATGTCCTAATGTGATATGATATTTGTAACAGAAATCAACCATATTTTTGGATTAAAAGGCAGCTACATTATCAGTGATAATTTTCCTATGAAAACCAAATCTAGACAAAATATTGGTTTCTAGGAACTTGACGATAACTGAATCAGTGGCATTTCTGGAGGGGATGGCTTCTATCCACTTGGTAAAACAATCGGTAGCTATGAGGAACCATTTGTGCTAAGCGGATGAAGAAGGGTGTATCTCTCCAATAAAATCTAAACCCCATTGTTGAAAAGGAGCTTCGACAATGATCCGATGCAAAGGCAAAGGTAAAAGTTTCCTCTTTCCATAAAAAATTTGGCATTTATGGCAAGTTGTGGCAAATTTATGTGTATCGGGGAACAAGGTAGGCCAATAGAAACTGGCTCTAAGAATCTTATTAGCTGTAGTTTTCCAGTAAAGATGGCCCCCACATTCTCCTTCGTTCATTTCATGCATAATTTTCCCTGCATCATCCTTAAGCAAACATTTGAGTAATATACCAGTAGGATTTTTCCAATACAAAACTCCATCACTAATGCAAAAATTCAAATATTTTTGTTTAAGAAACCTTGCTTTTGTCTTTGATAAATCAAGGGGAGCATTAAGATAAAAAAGTACATAAAGAATATCAGCATACCAAGGTGAAATTAAAAATGCCTCTTCAACATAAGGTGTTGTTCATTCTTCTTGCTCTTCCAGAGTGTCAACAAAATTTATGTCAATGCTTGGAGATTTGTTTCAGCCATGAGTTTTGCAAGCCCTTTCCCATTAATCAATTTAGTTGGTCTAATTTCTAAATCATATTCTAATATTACTACAATCCATTTTCCTCTTTTACCATCGAGATCTTGATTTAGAATGTCTTTGACAACCATGTGTGGAACAAAAGCGATGACATGAGAATGTAGGATATAAACTCTGAAATCTTTCAATGCCTTTACTAATGAAAATGCCTGCTTTTCCATGATATTGTATTTTAAAGGGGCACCTTTGAGGGCTTTACTAAATAAAGCAATAGGTTGTTCTTGCCCGATTTCGTTCTTTTGTAGCAATACCGCAGCTATGGTGTGTTCAAATGCGAACGAGAAAATGTAAAATTCCTCGATGAAATTGGGACTTATCAGAATAGGTGATTGGGTAAGTGATTTTTTAACTAGTTCAAAAGATTTCTTAGCATCTAGATCCCACTTAACTCGTACCTCCTTTTTCAACATGTTTGTGATGTTTCTTAAGAGTTCCACAAGATTTGGGATAAACCTTGTCAAAAAAATTATCTTACTAATGAAAGATTGTAACTTTTTAATGTTTCTGGCGAGACTGATTTGTAGTATTCCTTCAATCCTCTTGGGGTCTATTTTTATTCCATTTTCAGAGATGATGTGACCCAAAATTTTTCATTCTTCGAGACCAAACAAAGTTTTCTTGGGATTTAAAGATAAGCCATATCTCCTACATTTTTCAAAGACTTTCCTTAAATGAATCAGATGTTCTTCGTCGGTTTTGGAATATACAGTGATGTCATCAAGGTAAATGACTATAAAATATCCAATGTCTTCTGAAAAAACTATGTCCATGGCTCTTTGAAAAGTGGCTCCCACATTCATTAACCTTAAAGGCATTTTAACATACATGAATGTACCCCAAGGTGTGGTGAAAGCGGTTTTGTGTTGGTCACTAGGGAAAACTAACACTTGACTGTATCCAGAGAAACCATCAAGCAACGAGATTCTCTTAGAACCTACTACCTTATGAAGTATGTGTTCCATTTTAGGCAAGGGGTAGTTATCCTTTAAGGAGGATCTGTTCAAATTCCTAAAATCAATGCAAAGTCTGATTTCTCCAGTTTTCTTTCTCACAGAAACAAGGTTTGAAACCCATTCAGAGTACCTAAGGGAAACTATGATTTCGGCATCATACATTTTTTTGATTTATTTCTCAAATAAAGGTAACAAGATGAGATTTATTCTTCTTATATTTTGTTAGAATGGTTTCTGATTTTCTTTGAGAGGTATTTTGTGTTGAAAGATACTTGTATTTTATGATTTCAGATCTTGATATCCCCATGCAAAAACATCTTTGAATTCTACAAATAGTTTGATGTATTTCTGTTTTATGTTAGGAGGCAGATTTTTTGAAAGCTTGATCATTTTTGGTTCTTGTATGTCCCATATGTTGTATTCTTCTATGTAAATCTCGGTAGATTCCATATTTGGTTTCTTGGCTACGTCATTAAAATCAAAGAGTTCTTCTAATGGAGCAAGGCCTCTTCGTATGGTGTCATTTTCACAATGTAAAACCTCAAGATCTCTTTGGTCTAAGTCTTCATTTGTTTGAGATTTATGAGAATGAGTGATCAGATTTATATCAGAAAATGTAGTAAAATCATTTTTTCCGTCTTCATTCGCATCATGGTTTTCTTCCTTATAATATAAGCATGATGGAGAGATCTTAAACTCATTTTCAGATTTCAAGAAGTCATTAATTTTTTGGTCATTTTCAAAAACCTGCCAGTGTGTAATGTTATTAGGTATTGCAGGCCGGTGTTTGACTTTGATGCAATATGGTTCATTCATAGATGGTATTTGGAAATTGTTTGCAGCGAAGGCAAGTTCATTTGCAAGATTATTTTGGGCCCTAGGAATATAAATGAGCTCATATTTTTTGAAAGTTTTGAGAATGTCAAGGGTTGCATTTCTGTATTCCCTTAATCTAGGCTTCTTGGCAGAATATTCGCCTTTGATTTGTTTAATGACAAGTTCTGAATCTCCCTGGGCAGAAACTTTCTTAGCACCTAAGTCCTTGAGTAAGCGCAAGCCAAGAAGGAGAGCTTCGTATTCCGCAATATTATTAGTACATTGGAATTCTAACTTGAAAGAATGACCCTGATTTGTGTTGTGTATCCAGATGCCAGCTCCTGCCTTGGTTTTGCTACATGATCCATCAAAGCTTATGTTCCAAATATTTTCTACTTTGTATTTGTCACGAAGATTTTTTTCGGGGTTGTCAGTGTCTGGATCATGATTTTCTTCTTTTGAGGAAAGATTTGAATGTTTGGAAAGATTGAATTCTTCATCATTTTCTTTTATTTGTTCATTAATATTGCTATCATTGTACAAGATAAAAGAATAGAGATTTGAGTGAATGGAATAAACTGGGTTATTATTTGGTCTATTTTGATTACTCACCATGTATTTCATATGAATTTCCCGGTATAATTTCTTAGTTTGATTGAAGACCGGGATAGTGGCATATGACATATCCATTTGGAGACTACCTCGTAACTTGGCTCCCCATGACCTGGACAACAACATACCGTATTTCGGGGGAATGTATGCTACCACCACATCCATGACTAGACTTTTAGTGGGTATTTGTGCTAAAGTAATACAAAGATTTTTTATCAAACCTAGACACTTGACCCTACTCAAATCAAATGAGTATAAGTCTTTGTATGGTTTGGTTACTTCTAGGCCTAAAATTTCCATGACCACTTTAGGCATAAGGTTATGCGAAGCACTGGAGTCTAGCATGGCATTGTGCAATATTTTGTTATGTATATTCAGACTTACATAAAAAGGAGAAATAACTCCTTCTTGGTATTTCCCTTCTACTTCCGGACCAAATAATAACTCAGGTTTATCGTTCGTCAAATTTAAAGTATCTGTATCACTTCCAAGGTTTAACACTTTCAAGACTTGAGATCTATAAACATCCATGGTTACCAATTCAGTGAGGGGTATTATTATCTTGATTTTTGTGATTTCTCCTTCAAAACTGAAAGGAACTTCAGTTTTGGGTATATTTGTTTTGGTTTTATCAGCCATAAATTTTTCTATATTTTTTATTCACTAATTTTGATTGTAGTTTTGTTTAAGAGGGTATTTCCAGAAATCTTGGTGGAAGTGCTGGTGCAGTTTGGGTTGATGTTTTATCAGCTAGTTTTGTCTTTGTTTAGATCAGCTTTCTTAGCCATAACATTAACATTGTCTGTTGGTTTGTTAAGAATAGCTTCAGGAGTTTTCTTAACAGCAGAATCTGAATCGTTCTTTTTTAAGTTTTCCTGGTTTTTCTTCGTGTTTTCTTGGTTTTTCTTACTTCTGAGATCATATTTCCTATGGACTTCCATTATGGCATTTTGTAAACCAATCTCAGGGTCTTCAGAATCTTCATAGTCTATTTCATCTTGGTATGAGGAGAAGAAACCTTGTTCTTCTTCCGTGAGATAAACCTCACCCTCACTATCAGAGCCTATCAGGTTTAGACGATTTTCCTCAATATGTTCAATGTCTCTTTCTCCTTCGTCAAGATAATTATCTTGGAAAGGAGGCCTAATTTGCTGGTCATTTTCTCTTGGTTTGTTTTGAGGTGGGTCCCTTCTAAATTTTTTATTCCAGTTTCTGGTTTGTAGGTTTGGCTGGTTGTCCCTAGGAGGTGTTCTATCATTGAGACTTATTCTTTCCATCATTATTTCTATCATTCTCTCCATTTTTCTTTTTAGGTTTTCTATTTTGGCATCGGAAGAAGATGTAGAGGGAAAAGTTTCATCTTGGTATGTGACCTTCTTTTCTAATCACAGCCTAGCCCTCTTTTCAGCAAGGTTTGCTTCCGCAATAATAGCCCCCTTTTTCATTTCTTCTAGAGTTGTAGGTTCTCTTTCTCTTAGCTGATATGTCATATCTGGATCAAAACCTTCCGGAAATTTCACTAGAGCTAAGCTGGGTGGAGGTTTCATGTTAGGAGGGAGAGCGTTATAGACACTTTTGAATCTGGTACAATAATCTTGAACACTTTCTCATGTGTTCCTCTTAAGAGTATTATATTCAAAGAGGACTTGAAGTGGGGTTTTCTTGATTTCCCATTTGTTTATGAAAGTTTGGTATAATGACGGGAGATCATGTATGCTATGAGGAGCTAAGCCTTTAAACCATTTTTTAGCTTTGCCTCCTAGGCTTTGGGTGAACATTCTCATCTTGATGGTTTCTTCATCTAATTCCATGTAATCAAAAGCATCATTCATTCTATCTACATGCTGTTGAGTAGTAGTGGATTCAGCCCTGGTGAAGTGTGGGATCCTAGACTGATAGCCATTTGGAAAAGGTGCCAAAGGCTGAGGTAACACTAGGGGTGCATACCATGCTTCCATGATGGGTGGTACTGGTAAATTTACAACTGGAGGATTTGGTACGTGAGATGAAGTGATTTGCATAGTGGTGTTGTGAGTGGGAATGTTAGAGGTGCTTAGATCGACAAACCGATTTTGAGTAGACTTGGGATGGAAAGAGCTAAATTGATGGAGGAGCTAAAAATATGGTGGAGTAGTAGGAGATGCTTCTCCGCTAGAACTCTGCTGCAAGTCTAAGGGCTCACGATCGGAATGGTAAAAGCTAGGTTGTGACTTGGTTCTAAAAATATTTCTTGTATGGCACAAGTCAAAATTTTGGTCTAGCAAGGATGTAGGATTTTCAGGTACAGAGCTTGCTCTATGAAGGCTCCTATTGATATTTAAATTACTAGTCTTAGAATTTTGCCACAAAATCTTTTCTGGGTCATCAACTATGGTAGGAGGATTCAGGTCCGGATGAGATCTGGTATGCATTCTTCATGAAGCCAAGTTTCAGATTTAAACTTTAGAGAGGCTGAGATTTATGAATGTTTTCAACAACTTGTCTTCTGTAAGTTTTGTCAAACTAGCTCAGTGTATGGTTAAGACTTCTTAGACATTTCAAGGCTGTTTGTAAAATAGTCTTATAATAGTTTATAGAATCTTAGCAAAGTTTTCAAAAAGGCCTACTGGAGGCTAGTGGAGTCGCTAGGTGGATATTTTTGGTTTTTTGAGGATATATTGTCTATGGTCCACCACCAAAACTGATATGAACAGCCAATCTAAAAAATAAATGTTTTTTTGAGGTTATTTTCTGAGTTTTTAATGTGCATTCTGATTTGTAAGAGTGTCCTAAATTTGTTTTCAGCAATTAGCTAAGGTGATGAAACAAAGAGATTTTACTCTTAATGGCTTTATCAGTTGATTTTATGATTTAATCTGAAGGACTAATGATTCAACAACAATTTTCTAGATACTCATGAACTCAGAGAGTCTCACCATAATCGCCATTATGTTAGTGTGGTGATAAGGTGGATGATAATCACTGGATATTCTTGAGCCAAGGGATTTCTGAAGTTCTAAGGTATACTTAGTTTGTCACTAACTCAGAAGGGTCCCACTGTGATCGCCATTATGTTAGTGTGGCGATGAGGTGGCTCAATAGTATAGTGTGCTTAGATTCAAGAGGGGTTTTCCATGAGTCTTGAAATATGTTCAGATTGATATGAACTCAGAAAAATTTGTTGGAGTTTTACTAAGTTTGTGAGAGGTATTTAAAACTATGTACTCAGAAAAGTCCCATCGTGATCGCCATTATGTTAGGTTCCCGTGATTTGGCAGATTGACAGACCAAATGAAGGAGTAACAACAAACCAATCTTTGGAGCCCCAGGACCTAACCTTCCTCGACTCAGAAAGGGATCTCTGTAATGAAGCGAAGGATGTGAACTTGTTCGCTTAGTTTGTTTAGATTTTAGGCTAGTTGTTAAGTGTGTTTGTTTGTTTGTTTTTTAGTCGTTTGGAGGAAAAAATGATCAAGTGGATCCAAGTAGAACAAGAAAATGAGATCAAATGGGATATGGGGTCAAAAGCAAGCCAAGGATGTCAAGACAATGGGTAGGGTATACTGCAAGGCCGATTTAGTATAGCGAATGGATATTTCAGGTGGTTTATGAAGTGAAATGAACATCAATTTTTTGCAAGACAAAGGGATCTTAAGCATAAATAGTTTAAATAGTAAGCATTCATGTGGTAGGGCTAACCATTAATCACTATGAATCAATCTCAAACTGATAGATGCATAAAATAAACATTAAGGTGATGCATAGAAGTATAAGACCCTCTAACTTTGGGAAAATCATCTTCAGTGGTAGAGAACACATGTAAGACAAACCAATAACTCAAAATGTGGAAAGGAGAATCCTAAGCAACACATTCAATCTGATGAGAAGTTTGAAATCAGCAAGTATAGGCAGAGGGCAAGATCGAAACAAGACCTCTCTGATTTAAACTAGACAGTCAATACTTCAAAGGAGATTTCATTAATGAGGTTTAAACAGCTATGAGTAAGCAGGGCATACCATGAATCAAACAATATAGCATGTCGTATTAATAATTAAGGAAATAAATAACAAGTTCTTAGTGGATCAAAGGGCAGTTAAGAATCCTTTGACATGACCAAGAAAGATGAAAACATAGAAGTTGTAATGAATCAGGAAATTTAATGAGCCTCCATGGGCATACCTCAAACTATTCTTTATTGACCTACAACAAAAAAGAAACATGGATACATATGTGAAAAAATAAGAAACCATAACTGAAAATAAGTATGATACCATTTACCAAGCCATGTAATCCTGCACATAGGTCCTCTCCATCATCTAGGCAAGCAAGTCAAGCTATTCACTCCATAAAACAGGTCTGATCATCAAAACTCATAACATATATTGCTCTAAGCTCAGTCAAGTTCTTAAGCTCTTCGAAGTCCATATTTTTTATCAACTCTTCAACCAAAAATATTACAATGATTCTCCATGAGTTATATAGGAGAATGAGAATATAAGCTTCACAAAACTGACTAGAATCTCATAGGCTAAAAACAAATATCTAATTTTTTCCTTGAGGCTTTGTAAAGCCCAAGGCACAAAATATCTTCAAAATATCTATAAAATGCTAGAAAAGGAAAAAAAATTGACTTTTCATTACTGAAAATGGCTAAAAAGGCCTAGCGCACATTTGGATAAGCCACTACAGAAAACTGCCTTTTTGTCAAAATGCTACAGGAACGTAGCAGCAGAAAATTCCCTGTTTTTTAGACAACGTTTGAGGGACCTCCCGATGTTGCAACGAGGCCTATGATGGCTCGTTGGAAAGCCCTAGATGTATATTTTCTGAAAATACTTTATCTTTTCCAAAATTACAACAAGAAGTATGTGAAAAAATGAACTGAGTGGAAAAAACCAAAAAAGCAACCCTTGCTGATATGTGAGGCAGAAAGTAAAAAAATCATTGTTTTTCGCCTCTTTGGGGGATCAAAACACATCCTTTGGATCTAAAATTTCCTGAGTAGATTCCATTGAATTTAATTCATCTAATTATACCACTCTCAAATTCTAAATATGCTCCAAAAAAAAATTCCGACGCCCATGAATTTCTGCAATTAGGCCCAAAAATGTCAAAAAACAAAATCTTGTCAAAATTTGCTCAATTTTAGCGAGCAAGCCCCTCATGGGTTCTTAGAAACATGTAGAGAATATGAGGCCAATATTTTTAGCGCTGATGTGCCTTTCTCCACTTTTTCTACCGTGCACCTCTTTCGGGCAACCTTGAGTTTTTCTTGTGCAACCTTCAATTTCTTTCGGGAAAATTGATTTAGCTTTCTGTAGTGCCCAGTCATCTTCTTTTGTAGACTCAAGTCTTTGTTAGATTTCTCTAATTTATCCTCCAAATTTTTTTTGTCTCTTTCAAGCCATGATTCTCTATTATTTTCTATTTCTTGGGTGAGAAATTCAGTAAGAGGATAAGATCGAACAAGGGCTGCCTCTTCTTCCTTCTTTTTCTCCAAAGCTTTCTTGAGACCCATAGTTCTAGGCCTCTTTCTCATTGGTTTCTCTTCTTCTTCAATATCATCAAACTCGCCCATGAGCTCTTCAAGCTTGGTTTGTGCTTTGGAGGCTTCCCTTTGGTATTTGAAAACCTGGGCCTCAAAAACTGCCATTTGACCACTCATTTGTTTGTTTTTCATCTGTAGAACATGTATGAAGTCCTTTGAACTCTCTAGATCATATCTTAGGTCATGAATTTGGTCTTCTCTGTTTCGTAAAAGAGCCTCAAGGATTCTAGCTTCATTATCACTATCATCATTGTCTATCTATATGATATCAAACTCCCTTTCCTTTTCATTACTACTCTCCTCTTTTTCTTTCCCCTTGCCTTGGATAGACTTCTTGGTCCTCTTCCTCTTTGGCAATTCAACAATGCTCTTTTTAGGCCATTTTCCTCTACTTCTTAGTGCTCTTGTAACATTGCTAGTCACTGCTGGAGTGGTCTTCTTCTTTGTTGATCTAGTGTTTCTAGGCTTCGCCACTTTTGGAGGAAGAGTCATGGCCCCTTGCCTAGAAGAGGCAGCTAGCACATGCTCTTGGCTATGTGGAGGAGAAGAGAGAGGAATTTTATCTACTTTCACTTGCTCAACTTGGTCTTTTACCTTGTTTCCTCCATCATCATCTGCTCCAGCTTCATCTTTGTCACTATCTTCTTTTGCTTGAAGATTTTCTTGTTTGTATTCACCACTGCTATGCTCATGGTCACTGATCTGGTATTTTTGCTCCATGTTGCCCTCTTTGGAATGCTCACTATTTGGTGTTTGATTGTCATCATCATTACTTTCTTGAGGGCTGTCTTGTTTCTCATCATAAGTGCCTTTTTGAGGACTGTCATGACTTTCATCATCATTGTTTTGGCTGCCACTTTGTTTAACATCTGGAGGGTTGTCTTGTTCATCTATGTCCCTACTTTCTTCATAACTAATGTACTCTTTCCCTTCACTGTTGTGTACCTCATCATCATCATGCTTACTGTTGTGTTGGCTGCCATCATGTTCCTCTACATGACTGTTTTTTTCACCATCACTTTTTTCATGCTCATCATCATTTCCTTCTTCCCCACTGTCATGCTTAGAGTCTTTACTTTGACCCTCATCATCACTAGGTTTTTTCCCTTCACTTTGCCCTTCTTCATCACTTGTTTATTTCTTCTCTTCTTCACTTTCAATCAAGGGGGATTTTTTTCTTTTAGGAGTGGATTTACTAGAAGAAGGAGAAACATGATGAGTAGATGGTGAGGAAGGCACATGAGATGAAGAGGCAATGGAAAAGTCAGGATGGGAGATGAAAGAGTCCTAAAAAACTCCCCTTTTCTCAAGTTGATGGAGGATGATGATCTTGACAAGGGAATGATGAAATAGACAAGCTTGTTGTTGAGCCGAGGACTTCTTTTGGACAGTAGAAGCCATATTGTCAATGATTCTATAGAGGAAGAAATGTAGGTTTAGCAATTGAGTTCTTGTGAAATGCATAAGAAGCCTGATATGATAGGCATATATCTGGGAAAACCTCCCTTCAAATGTGAAATACTTCATGATGACTCTCATGAGAGGGGCATAGCTGGTCAATAAGTGAGAAAAAGGTAAAATGGCTTGGCAAGCATCCTAATGATCTGGTTTTAGAAAGGGTTTGTAGTGATTCAGATCTAGGTATGTTTGTTTGAACCATTTTTCTTTGATATAGGGGATCTTAATAGCTTTGGAGATAGCCCTAGGAGAGAGTTTGAAATCCAGACCTGCTAGATGGACATGCTTCCCTTGTAGCCTTAAAGCAAACAAATGTGTCAAAGGAAGGTGACTTTTTACCTCTTGGACTTTTTGGCAAAATTCCAAGCACCCGACTTCATGAAAATTAAAGAGTACTGAAGGGGATTCATTCACTTCCTGAGTTGTAATAGGCTCATACCTATTGTGATGCCCACTCCTATTGTCCTTCTTTGGAGGCATTTTTTGCTTTTGATACACTTGACTGACTCACCAAGGAAAAATATTTAAATTATCACTGAAAAATGCCCTCAATCAAAACACCTTTTCCTCTTTGCAAGACTAAGTTTTTCCTTAGTTGGCAAACAAGTTTTGTTAAGTGAAAACAAGCTCCCTTCTTCTGAACTTTGTTGTGAGAAAAAGGCTTTTAATAAAATCTATTTGAGGTTTATGAAGACAAGTTTCCCTTTTTTTTTTACACTAAAACTCTTCTCCCCTTGAAGATTGTGCTATCTTCAACCACTTACAGCAATAAAACTCTTTCAAATTGAAAATAAATATTTCCTCCTTTATCACTGTTTCCTCTGTGGTTTTTAGAAAAACAGGCTGCTCTTTGAAAATGATTATGTTTTCACCTTTTGAGAAATCACTATCTTTCTTTCCTAGGTTGGCAAAAAATGTCTTTGATGAAGATCAGTTCTTTAGCACACAATGTTTCTCCTTTGTTTGATAAAAAAATATTTGCAAACAAACAAACCTTTAGTCCCTCTTAGAATTAATGCTTTTCTCCTTTAGAACCGTGATCTTCAAACCTTTCCTCAAATCAAAACTAGGCCAAAAGACATAAATACATTTTTGAAAATTGTCCCTACTATTGTTGGAGAGGAATGCACTGTGTGATAACTACTTTGGCACTTTGGAGGTTCTTTTCATGACCTGTGTTGATAGTGGCCCGGGTCGGGTTGAACGAAAAAACAACGCGTTCAAACTTGTTTGATGTCAAGCGGGCTCTGAACGGGCATAAAAATGACGCACTGAGAGGCTGTCAAGTCAGCCCTAGGAACCAAGCACGGGTAGGCCACGTGCTTCTATAGGCGCGCCACGCCTCTATGAAAAGTATTTCTATGGGCGCTTACAGGCGCGCCGCGTTAAGTTACAGGCGTGATGCGCATGGATCAAAGCCCAACAATGCTTTCAAAAACTTGTTTGATTTGTTTTGCTCTTGCCCATGGTTTTGGTAAATGGTAAAGAAGTGTGGGTTTCATGCTATTATAGTGTAGGAGGGTTTAGGCCTTCACTCCATCCTTCACCAAATTTCAAAAAAGTATTTACCCCCTTTATCATTTTTTTTTTAAAAACAAATTGACTTTGTTGCATGGGCATTAGTATTGGAACATAATCTTTGTTTTGGCTTTTTGAACGAAGACTTTTAAAAAAGAGTTGATGCCCTTTAGCTCTGTTTCCACTGCAAAACCTTTTACCTTGATGATTTGTTTTAACAATTTGTTTGTCACATCATTCGTGATGAAAGGGAATTTATAAAACTATGTTATTATTTGATTTGTCTACACAGGAGGTCATCTTCAACAAACATTGTTGCAACCTTTTCAATGACACTTCAGACCTATCATGAGGCCTTCTACTTATCTAGTGATGGAGGTCCTGCAAACCATAAAACCGCATTGATTTCAAAATTGTGACACTGTATCTTTTTGAAAAGGCTTATAAAAATACTAACACTGCAGCCTTCGAAACCCTTATGTATCCATTGTTTTATGAAGTGATGAAGGTCTTTATCCTCTGATTAAAATCATTTCAAAATGTAAATTTCCTGTGTCTTTTAAAACTTTGTCTTTTATCATTCGATGGAGGCGCTCTTTGACTGAAAGTGAAATATGGCTTCATCACACCTTTTAACCCTTTGAATGAGTTGTTTCATGGTGCAAATATTTTGGAGAGCTGATTCTTGGTTTTTTGTGAAGGAGGCCTACAAACAGCGAAATTTTCACCCTCTTACAATGTGCCCTCTGTCCTTTGACTGAGTTGGAAGTGACCTTCGACGCTCTCCCTTCATTCATCACTTGGAGGAATTATTTCTATAACCGTAAGGGATTTGTTTAAAAACAAGAATTCCCTTTTTCATATATATGATCTAGGTGAGATGTCTCTTCATGTGAGTTTGCAGAAGTCATTTGAAAACCAAGCTTGGTCTACTTCCTTGGCTATTTAGCTGAGGCTGCTCTTAGCTAGAAACCCCACCCTCAGAGTATACTTTGAAGTAGGATTTCATAGATATAAGAAACAGAGGCTTCTTAGCACCATTGTGTCACTTTTGGCTTTTGATGTGGAAAAGGCATTTATCCCATAAACTCTTATTGACTCATCAATGATTTTCAATCTTTCTTACCAAAAGAGACCTTTCTCAAACAAATCACTTAATCCTATTATGCATCCTCTTTTCATCTTTGGAGGAAAAAAGTGCCAAGCAGCTATTGAAGTTTCTAAACAATATGTTTGACCCTCTGCTTATTAATGAAGGAGGTCAAAACAATATGTCTTTTAACCCTCTACTTTTATATGAAGGAGGTTTTCTGTCATTGTGCTTCAAACCATCTACTTTTTGAAGGAGGTTCTATCCAACACATGATCTCATCTGTTTCAACACTATGTCTGCTCTATATGTTTGTTTGAATAATGCCAAGAAAGTTTCTGCTGATAGGTATCATTGAACTATATTTTCCCCTTGACTGTGTTTTCAGGGTACCTTGAAAGTTTCTTTGATTAATGTTCACATTCCAGGCTCAAGGTAGCATAAGAAGAAGCTATCTTCTTATGCCCTACATGATGATGCTCTTTGAAATATTATGCAGCACTGTTGATCAACATTACTCAGTCCTTGTTATTCATTTTGACTTGATGAGTAATCTATGTTCTTCAGGAAGCTTTTGGATTTATAACATATACACTTGCTGCTCTTACTTACTGTACTTTACTTGACTTGATGGCAAACTAAGTCAACATGAAGGATCTGTTGAAATTTTCCCTTTTTTCTCTCCTTTGCATACTGATCATCAGTTAATTACACCCCTGCATAGATGTAAAAAGAGATGCTATGAACCTTTGGAGGCTCTTTTGGTGCTTCATGGGGATTATGCCTGATATAAGCATATTTCTTCTGACAGTGACAAAACTTCTCTTTTACTAATTTGGATCTTTTTTGAACTTCTTCCAAATGAGACAAAGTGACCTCTTAGTGGTGTGCGACCTATGGATAGATCAAGACTTGTTTTACAGAATAGGAACTAATTCAAGGCTGAATGGTACTAGACAGAGGCTTTTGGCTTAGGATATCTTAGTCAAGGAAAAACTCCCTAAAAACCACTATCTAACTTAGGGAAAATTTCACATATTCTGAGTGTTTTCTTAGGCATGACCAAATTTTTAAATGACAAGATGACCAGGGATAGAATTTCAGACACTTTGTCAACTTTTGGATAGCGAATGGCATGAGAAACAAGGGTAAATGACAGCAGATAACTTTCAGCTATGACAACTATGGACAGGGTTATTTTGCTGAAACGAGATAGGACTTGACAACTGGGGTTTTTTCTCATCATAGGCTGACAGGAAGGGGTAGGAGGACAAAAATTGTTTTGGGGTGTTTTCTAGATGAAAAATTTGACAGTTTGGAGATCATCTTCTAGAAAACTCAGCTAAGGAAACTGGTCATCGATAACAGGTAAAAATATTGATGACTAACACATACCATAAAATGCACATGTTGGATATGTGGTGTTGTGTGCATATGGTGTTGTGAACAAGTTTTATATACATTTCTATGAACATATGGTTTTGTTTGAATGTTTTACATATGGTGCTATTTACATATGGTGTTGTGTGCATGATTGTACATGTGGTGCTGTGTGCATGTGGTGTTGTGTACATGTGGTTTCATGTACATTTTTTGCATGCGGTGATGTGTAAATATGGTATTGTGTACACATTGTACAAGTGGTGTGGTGTACATTTGCCATTTTGTACACGTTGTGTAGCTAGTACCGTGTACATGTGATGTTGTGCACACGTTGTGCAGGTAGTGTCGTGTATAGGTCATACTGTGTACATGTTTTTCATATGGTACTATTATACATGTGCTATTGTGTGCATGTCATACATGTTGTGTTGCGAGCATGCGATACTATGTATGTGCATGTTGTAGTTGTGGTATCGTGGCATGTGTATTCGTTTTGTTTTACTTTGTATATTTATATGTATCGTGTTGTATTGTACACTAGGTGTAGGTGTATGTGTTGTATGTTAGTGTAGGCCTATGTATTGTGTTTTATTGTACACCAGGTGTAGGTGTATGTGTTGTATGTCAATGTAGTTGTATGTATTATTTTGAATTATACATGGGGTGTAGGTGTATGTGTCATACGCCGGTGTGGGTGCATGTATTTTATGGTGTTGTATGTCGTATGTTGGTGTACATGTTGTGGTGTACAATGTGTGTATGTGTACGTGATTGAAGAGGAGAAAAGGAATTGGGTGCTTGTCGGGTGTGGTAACTGATCCGATGTGTGTACAGAATGGAAAGAGGTAGATGAAAGGATTGATTAAAGGATAAATATCATTATTTTATTACAGACTTATTATGAATGTGATCGATGATTCTGACTTATGACGGTTACATGTGATTTATGATTATGGTTTATGATGATTGCATGTGATTCATGATTTTGACTTATGATGGTTCTGTTTTGAGCTAACCACATGTGATATGTTTATACATGATTATTTGATCAAACAAATAGTTTGACTTGTGTGAGAGGAAGTAAATAGAAGTGAAATTGTACCTTATTGATGAGCTACCAATGAGGTATGATTTGAAGTTATTTTAATTTATTTTGAATCTAATGGAAATTATTTTCTTGGTAGAGGAAGCACAGAAATTACCCGTTGGGTGGTTGAAATTGATTGTAATTGTTAGTAGCAACAACAAAAGGAATTGAAAAATGAAATAGTATGTTGGTAAAGCATTTCAGGAGCAAGGTCATTGTCGTACATTAGAATCCAATAGATTCCATTGAATTCCATGAGCATGCTATGACCAGTACGATGGTTTTGAGGCAGGTATATGCCTCAGTTTTTGTATCTTCTAATGTGAGGAATCTTTTCCAATGGATAGAGCATCCCAAGATAGTGGATGTTGGGGAACTTGGAAGGTGATTCACTACACAAAAGGGGATTATCGGATCATCTGATGGATTGTGTATCAAAAGAAGGTAAGGCTGGGGATGGATTTTTTTTTGTCATAACATTTCCAGATGGAATTAGATGCACATTGGGAGTGTTCCCTAGGACAATGAGCTAGTAACTATTCACTAAGAGGAACAGTAGCGCAAGAATGTAACACTGGAAATTGGATGCAGCCTGGACTTTGGAAGTGGATTCTAGACTTCCTGGGAAGGAGGTGAATCCTGGTATTACTTTAAGGGTGGAGGTATGAGCCTCTAGATTCCCTTGTTGTTGATACAAGCATTGTATCCTTTTATTTGTTGGTTGAGAAAATATGCATATGTGTATATTATTGTAAATATTATATCAAGCTAGATTTAGAAAGCTCCATTGCCATTATGGTTTTATATATGGATGCCATTTTAAATACTGCAATAACATGTGTTATAAAGCTCCATAGGTAGTATTTTTTTATTTTAAGCAATTTGTTGGTTTGTAGGTGTCACTGAACACTAAGGACGGTGTTCCCCCAAGCAGGAGGGATCTGTAACAACCCTGGTGAGAATTCCATGTAATGAAAGTTAATAAATGCCAAATAATAACTATAGTTGATGGGACACTTATTCCAAGCATGAATGTTGGGAAAAACATCTTAGTGAGGGTGTTCATTGCTTTATTATGGAAAAATGGAAAAAAATGGCATTTTTGGAAGATTTATTTATGAAAATAATGGAAAATAAGAGAAAATGAAGGTGAAAGGTCATAGGATGCATGTGAGGAAGAAAATGAAGGAAAACAATAAAAAATAAAGAAAATAGAGACCTCATTGATAAAAAGGTTTCTGAGGATTAGTGGGCAATCTTTTGGTTCAAAAGTTTTTTTTCATTTTAGTTTTTCAGCTCTCTCATTATTCTTTCTCTCTCACACACTCTTGGATACTTATATTTTCCTTTGATCACTTTGGAATTCAATCAAGGAAGGAAAAGAATGCAAGAGGAAGGAAGAATAAAGAAAGGAAGAGAAGGATCAAGCAACTACAACAGTATTTTTTGCAGGTATCGATTTGCATGTGTGATTTCCTTTCTAGATTTGGCATACATGGTATTGAATGTTTTTCTTTGTTGTCATGGTATGGATTTTTCTGGGTGTGACTATGTTTTCAGCCTATCTTTTCCATTTATGGATAGCCATGGCATGATGGGTTTCTCATGTTTTGGTTGAGCTATATTTTTAATGGATTCGAAGATGAGTTAGGTAGATCTTCGAATGATATAACACATGGCCTAGCAACCCCTAAACTGAACTATGGGTTGCAGTAAATCTACATAGTGGGTTGCCTCGGTTTAGGGCCTAGTGATTTGGTGTGGATTACGGTAAAACCTGAGAGGTGGGTGATATCCATCTGGCATAGTAATCCTGAGTTGGGAAATATGGTAAATCCTGGAGATCGGGTCTCGTTTTAGGGGCTAGTTATCTGGTGTGGATTGCGATAAAGCCTAAGAGACTAGGAGGCAGGAAATTCCTCACAGTGTAGTTCGAGAAATACAGTGACATCCATGCTTGTTTTGGCCTTGTGATTTGGGATGGATTGCGGTAAAGTCTGGTTTCTATTGATGAGGGTGAGGTGGTTTAGCCTCAGGATACACTTTTTGGTTCTTTCGATTTGAGTCCCACATTCATGCCTAGAATATGGCACAGGGGTGATTGGTTGAAGAGAGATTTGGCTCAGCCAATCTATGCTCAGGTGGAATTTAGTAGTCCCATCCTAGGTTGGCTTTTGCATTCATTAATAATAGGTTATCTCCTTGACATATTATGTGTAAATGTACTATTTTATATGTGGATTCTATGATTGATGTATCGTTGATATTTATGTTGTTATTATGTTAGTTATAAAAATTAATATGACAGTGATGATGTATGTCTCTCCTCATGTTTTGATTTGTAAATGAACGGACAATGTATCTATGACCTAATAGAGGATAATGCATCTAATGAGATTAGGTGACAATGCTTCTTAGCGATTCTCAGATAATTATGAGACTCCTATGCTCATATCTATTATTTAAACATGTAGATTACTTATCCATGACATGTTTGCCGAAATGCATGTCATGGATAGTAGGGATCTAGTCAAGTCCTTGCTAAAGTGTTTACATGTGCACCATTATTTTGATGTTATATTTCGTTTTGAAATTTTCATTAAGTTTTAGGCAGTGACCTAGGCTCTAGGTCTGAAAATTGGCTCAAATGTCTCGAACGTTGGCTTAGGTCCGTGGGAAAATGTCCCTAGATGCATGAATGCCTATGTTGTGGGAGTGTCAAAATATTCCCAGATGAGCCCATTCCTATATTTTGGGAGCATCTAGAGGTTTAAATGTCCAAAAACTTAGTGGGACCCAAGGATTGGATACCTGTTTGGTTGGGTTGGCTCCTAGGAGTTCTGCTGTTGATGTGGAAGGATTTTTTGATGTGTTTCTATCGACTCCACTTCCTTAAGGTCACCTAGGAATTTTAATTAGATCATAGTAACTCTTCGTCACAAGTTTACCCTGGTTGGCCAGTTACTTGGGTAAATGTGGGAGGAGGGTGTTACATCATTCATGCATTCAAAGACCAAGAATATTCCTTTCAAGTTCGATTTCTTAAGGGAACAAGTTGCAGCCAATGTTTTTGTAATTGAATATGTGGCCATGAAATACCAACTTGGAGATATATTTACCAAGACCTTAGCAAGATAACCCTTTAAGTATCTCAGGAAGTAGATAGGAGTTGTGACTCCTTCTTCCAAATGACTCCATTTTGGTGGATATTGGAAGCTACTCAGCATGTGGGATAAACGGAAGAGTAGGTTGCAGTGGTTTATGGGGAGTATTAAAGAGTATCATTTTCCATTTATGTCAAAGGAGGAGAATATTATTGGTGCATCGGAGAAGACCATGCATGTTTTCAGGGTGAGCAATGAGGAAGACCATGACTAGCTTCAACAGAAGATTATGGTGTTGCCATTAATTCCAAAGGGGGAGATTGTTGGAAAATGGAATTGTATGGATGGCTAATGGTTGTGAGTGTGTTGGCATTGATGTCAACCAAATTATCATGATGATTGGGAATCCAGGAGGAATCTTATGGTAGTTATAGGCATATGGTAGAGAATCAGCATAGTAGTAGTCTTAATGAAAACCCATAAAATGATGAATATAGTGTTCGACATTCTAGTCTCAAGAGGAATCCTATGGTAGTTGTAGGCTTCTGGTATAGAATCACCATAGTAGAAGGATTATTGGAAAATCCATAAAATGAGGACTATGGTGAATTGGGGGTCCAAGCTCTTGGAATCATATTTTAGGTCTGGAGCCATATTTCAAGTTGCAAATGGGCTCAAAGACTGCATTAGACCATCTCTAGTGGAAAATGATTTGAATAATATTTCCAACGGTATATGGAAATATAGAAATAACCATCAGAATAAAAATTTATTGATTGACGAAGTAAGGATCCTTAAATCCTTAAGAGGAGGAAAAATATATGAACCTCGAAGCAAAGAGACTGATCAAAACCTCATAGAAAGGTTGGATTGGAACCTTGGATCAAAGGTAATATCGGAACCTCGGAGAAAAGGTCAGATCGAAACATCGGAGCAGGCTATTTCGGAGGATGAGGCCATCGACACATTAAAAACTTGGAGCATAGTACTGATCGAAACTTCAGAGAAAGCCATATCGGAGGAAAAGGTCTCAGTTAATCAAAGCAAGCTATATCAGAGGTTGGAGCACATCGAAACCTCAGATTACATCGAAACCCGAGAACTTCGTAAGCTCTTACAAATTGCAATTCCTTGAAAGTGTCAAGGTTTGCAAATGAAAATAAATACAAAGGAATTATGTGAAGAACCAAGGATCATGAGGAATCCTTCTCTCTCCTCCAAATAGACACATGGTCGCAGCTGATTGGTACTAAAGAGTTGAAGTGGAAAATTATGTCAGCATGATGTGGTTGTACTTTGGACATGTCGTAGCTTGTTTTGGCAGTTTTAGTGGCCTAATGGGGAAAATCAGGGTGACACTTGTCACCATTCAAGAGGTGCCACATGGAGGGATGGAAAAATCATGATGTCATCTCAAAGTTCATCATATCATAGATTGAGGACCTCATACCTCCTATGAAAATGGCATTTGAAACATGTTCCAATAGAAGGGACTCTAGTATTAACTGGCACATGGCCGTGTGGAGACCAAATGAACTAAGGGCTAAGTACCGAGGGGATAAAGGTATAAGAGCTATGTGATTTCATAGCATTCCTTTTATATGGTTTAGGATAATTTGTGGCTCCAATGTAACAGTACAGTGAATGAAAATGATGAATGGTTTGGAAGCTAGAGATTAAATGTAAATCAACGGAGATGGTTTATGGATTCAATGAAATATGAAGAAAACACTAAGATAAGGCAACAAGTAAAATCGTTCACAGAGAAGAAATAATGAGATGAACAAACCTATATTCTACTTCTCGTGCACGTGTTGTAGATTTAAATAACAAGCAAAGTGGTCATTCTTGAGTATTATCAAGCACTGCAAAGCATTGAATAAGAATAGGAAGATTAAATCCTCATTGTGGATGATTACACAGGGAATCAATGAAGAACTCAAAATCCCATTCTTGTGTTTAATTCCATGACAAAATTAAACCATCAGACACAACACTAGCATGGGAAGCCACACAAAGGTACAATCGGGAAGTATGGAAACTTGTAGCAGAGACAACATTGCGTAGTGTGTAGCATAGGATCAAAACCATTAATTTCCATCAATTAAAGTGGGGAAAGAAGTGTATTGTTGTAGGTGCTGAGGAGTGTGAGCTGAGAGTGTGTTGTGAGATGAGCGCAAGAGCAGAACTGTAAGTGGGTGTAGTTGTGTGAGAGTTGTGGAACTAGACCAGGTGTTGAATGGAGGTGAAGAGCTACAAAGAGAGTGTTGGAGAGAAGGTTGAGACCTTAGCATATGTGGTTGTGAGCAGAGGATAGAGTGCTTATGTGTAAGACCAAAGGATTCTACCAAAGGATTTTATGGAGCAGTAGAGGATCGAGAGAAAAAGTTGATTTTTCAACCAACCAGATTGGTATTTTTCTATGTTTGTATATCCCTCTATTTTCAGTTTAAAAATTGTATGAAAAGTAGAACAGTGACAAGAGCAAGTGGTGGCTTGCATTCAGAAGAGGTCGGTGCCTCTTGGAAAGTATATGCTTGATAACCTAAGGGGTTTTGCGCCTCATGTGAGTGGGTGCTCACAAACAAACCAATGCAATTAAATAGGTGATTAATTTACATATTAATCAACAATACACTGGTGGTTTTTTCCCTTTGGGTTTTCGCGTGAAAATACCGATATCAATATGTGTGTGTACTGCTCATGTGAAAGATTGCTTGAAAATATGAATGATTAAGCCTAATTTTCACTTTATTTATGAATGAATGAAATGATAAGTAACATACAACACAGGAAAAGAACCAGAATCATATTCACTGAAAATTTTAAGAACCTCATAATTATTTATTAACCCCCTCTTAGTAATTTGTTATTTCAACAATGTGAAACATACCATGTGTCCTTCCTTCATTGATATGATGTAATGGAGTGAATCTCATGAAATCAAAGCCTAAACTACTTGCAAAAATGGAAATGTCACTCTATTTGAAAGAAATGGAAATTTTATTTTATCAAATTTAAATCTTGATCCTTATTGTAGAAATGTAAATGATATAATACTTGCAAAAATGTAAACATTAAGGTACTTGAAAAATGTAAATGTTGCATTGAAAGGAAACCTAGTCTATGGAATATAAATAATAGTGCTTGAAATAGAATCACTAGCTTAAGAATGAATAAATAAAACTAATCTAACTTGCATGAAGGAAATAGCATTTAATTAATCAATGCATTCCAAATAGGTTATATCCATTGGCATAGCTCATTAGATACTTCATGTGCCAATCAACAAAATCATTATTGTGCTATCCAATTCAGAATATCTATCCACTAACCCAAATTGCATAGATTTATTGAAATGGAGAAGCAGCAAGGCTTAATAGGTATTTGGTTTTACTCAATCAAGGATTCAGAGCTTATGGGTCATGATTTGCCTAAGAGGTAAAAAACCAAGATTTTGGAGCAAATATGGTCAATTTTACATGTGCTACATGATTGTTACTCCTCGAGATAACTTGTTGAATTCCCAAGAAAATAAAATGAAAATGAAATCAGACAATTTTTTTAATAAATTAGGAAGTCCTAGGACTCCATTCCAAGTGGAATCACTCAAAAATGAACATGTTAACATGTGCTAAAAAATAGATGAAATTTACTACTCTAAAAAAAAAGAAATTCAATAATTAGTGATTTGGTTAACTTGCATAACCTAATAAAGTGAAAATGCTATAGGGTATATTTTTTTATTAACTTGAATGTTTATATGAACCAATCCAAGTGGAATCAACTCAAATGAATCTCGTTAACACGTTCTAAAAAATAGTAGAAAATTACTACTATTTTGCTACAAGGGACTTCTAGTAATTCTAGATTTCTGAACTAGTAATGCAATCCAAGTAGCTCAATGATGAATGTGACTTTTCGAAGACAATATAATGATGCATCATGTGTGTGACTCTATAATAACCTATAAAACAACTTACTTCAATCATTTAACCAATATAACCTACAACAAAATAGGCATGAGTAATAAATGCAAATATAAGATATGCAAGTGAAAAATACATTAAAAGGAAATAAATAAATTGTACAAGAGGGCTCTGAGGCTCCTGGGATGGCCAAGCCCAAGTCTAATCATATTCCTATGAAGGAAACCAATATTTAGAAGCTAAAAATGACACCAAACTTCATTATTTGAATCATCTCAAGTACATATTTGTTAGAAATGAAAGTGGAGCTGCTAAATAACAAGTTTTCTCCATAAGAAGACTAAGAAATACATGCCCCTAGAGAAAATTTGAACTAGTACTTATACAAAGTGACGAGGAAGCATTGTCTTTGAAAGGAAGCAGTTTTCTTCTCCAAAATACCTCAAAAAGTGGATCTGGTTCCCAACTGTTGTGAAACCAACTCCAAAAATAGAAGAAAAGAGATATCAACGCCTTAGAAATAAGCTACTTCGAGGGGGAAACCTCCAATAAATTACATGAATGAACAATTATTGAATGATTCAAATGACAAAACATCCTTTCTATATATAGGAGTCCATGGGGCCACAATGTAATCCTAGTGGGGTCACAATGTAATCCTATCCGACCTAACAATAACAATGTAAGGGCACAATAATAACAATATTGGGTTAGAGGGGGCTACAATAATAACAATAAGGGGGCTACACTAATAACAATAAGGGGCTAAACTAGTAATATAGGGACCTAACATGCCCCTCTCCTTCAAAAAAGTGTTGTCCTCAATGCTTGAGTAGCTCTGGGTGCTTCTGTATAAAATTCTCATCCTCCAATGTAGAATCTTCAGTGGGTAAGTTCTTCCACTTGATGAGATACTCTGAAATTGATCGATTCCGTAGCTGTCGAGTTCTTGTTTCCATGACCGCTTCAGGTTCCAATATGATTTTTCCTTCCTCATCAAGTTCTCGCAATATTGTTTGAACTGGAAGATTTTCACCTATAACCTTCTTTAAGCATGAAACATGGAAAACTGGATGTACTCGCGAAGAAGCAGGAAGCTCCAATTTGTATGCCATAGTACCAATCTTTTGCAACACCTTGTATGGACCATAGTACTTTGGCGATAATTTATTATCCTTCTTAGCTTGCTTGAGGGACATTTGTTTGTATGGTTGTAGCCGTAAAAATACCCAATCTCCTACATCAAAACTTCTCTCGCTGCGATGTTGATCTGCCCGTTGTTTCATTCGATTTTGTGCCAAATTCAGGTTATCCTTTAAGAGTTGGAGAACTTCTTGTTGATGCTCGATGTGATCTTCCACTACTTGAACCTTAAAATTTTCTCTTAAAGATGATGTGATGGATGGTGGATGATATCCATAAAGTGCCATAAATGGGGTCATTTTTGCTGCAGTATGGAAGGAAGTGTTATACCACCATTCAGCAAGAGGTAACCACTTGACCCATTGTGTTTGTTTATCAGATACAAAACAACGAAGATATCCTTCCAAACATTTATTTACGATCTCAGTTTGACCATCAGATTGAGGATGATAAGATGAGCTATGAGCTAATTGAGTACCCAAACAAGAAAATAACTCCGTCCAAAAATTTCCAGTAAAAATGGGATCTCTGTCGCTCAAAATAACCCTTGGGCTTCCATGTAGCTTTTGAATTATGTCCATAAATGTAGTAGCAATTGTACTTGCTTTAAATGGATGAGACAATGCACAAAAGTGTGCATACTTGGTAAGTCTATCAACTACCACCATGATGACACTCTTTCCTTCAGACTTAGGTAAACCTATGATAAAATCCATTGAAATCTCCTCCCAACGTTGGCTTGGAATGGATAAAGGTTGTAGAAGACCCGGGGTCTTAATTGTCTCAACTTTATTCTGCTGGAAAACCAAACATTCTGCCACAAACTTTTGAATATCAGATTTAAGGCCATCCCAAAAAAATCCTTTCTTCACCCTGTGGTAAGTTTTTAAAAATCCTGAGTGTCCTCCTAAAGGAGAAGTGTGCAATTCCAGAAGAATCTTTTGTTTTAGTTGGGAATTCTTACAAAGATATAAGCGATCTTTGTACCATAAGGAATCATTTTTCCAACTAAATGTATCAGATGTACTAGGATATTGCTACAACTTTTGAATGAGTGTCCATACATCTTTTTCCTTCTTCCATTCATCTCTTGCTTCGGTTATCCAATCTGGTTGGATAATAGAAATGGCACAAAGCAATGCTTCCACTTCTTCATTCTTTCTTGAGAGTGCATCTGCAACAACATTAAGCTTTCCTTTTTTGTAGATTATTTCAAAGTCATAACCCAACATCTTTGTGACCTATTTTTGTTGCTCTTCTGAAGATAGTCTTTGTTCCAAAAAGTGTTTAAGACTATCATGATCAGTTTTTACCTTGAAGTGTCTTCCCATTAGGTAAGTTCGCCATTTTTTTAGTGCATGCAGTATTGCTAACATTTCCTTCTCATAAATAGGTTTCTGTAAATACTTTCCTTTGATTGGACGACTTTCAAAAGAAATGGCTCTTCCTTCCTGCATTAAAACTGCACCAATTCCATTTCCTGAGGCATCACATTCCACAATAAAGGTTTTTGTGAAGTCTGGCGTAGCTAAGACCGGTGCTAGGCACATTGCCTCTTTAAGATGTTCAAAGGCCTTAGTTGCTTCAGGAGTCCATGAAAATGCATATTTATTCAATAATGTTGTTAGAGGTGCTGCTATTCTCCCATAATTCTTAACAAACTTGCGATAATACCCTGTTAACCCGAGAAATCCTCGCAACTGCTTTATGGTTGTGGGGACTTTCCATTCCTTAATGCCTTTAATTTTGTTAGGGTCTACCTTAACACCCTCGTGAGATACAATATGACCCTGATATTCCACCTCTTGTACTCCAAAGAAACATTTGGATGTTTTTGCATATAATTGTTTCTCCTGCAATAGTTTGAGCACCCTGTCAACATGTTCAACATGATCCTTCCAAGACCTGCTGTAGATTAGTATATCATCAAAAATACTAGCACAAATTTTCTAAGGAAGGGTTTGAAAATGGAATTCATCAACCCTTGAAATGTAGAAGGTGCATTGGTAAGGCCAAAAGGCATGACCAAAAATTCATAATGACCCTCATGAGTTTGAAATATTGTTTTTGGAATATCTTCAGTCTTCATTCTAATTTGATGATATCTCGAACGAAGATCCAACTTGGTAAAATAAATTGCTCCATGTAATTCATCCAATAATTCATCAATCACAGGAATGGGAAATTTATCTTTAATGGTGAGCTTATCGAGCTCCCTATAATCCGGACACATTCGCCATGATCCATCCTTCTTGTGTACCAATACTACAGGAGCAGAGAAAGAACTTTGACTGGGTTGAATTATACCCGCCTCTAACATTTCTGCAATCATACGTTCAATTTCGCTCTTTTGGAAGTAAGGATATCTATAAGGCCTGATGTTTGGAGGAACACTTCTGGGAATCAAATGAATAGCATGATCATGATCACGAATAGGTGGGAGTCCTTTGGGAGTTTCAAACACCTTGGAATGATTGTCCAAGACTTTTTGGAGTTCTGCAGAAATAGATGATTTTGATGTTGGAACTTCTAGTGAGCATAACTGTGCAATTACGCCTCGTTGTTCTTTATTCAGAAGATTTTTCATGACATTAGAGCTTATTGTCTTTCCCATATTCCCTGTGATACCCCGTAATTTGACTTCCTTTCCTTCTGAAAAAAAATTCAAGAAAATTTCTTGAAAATTAAAAGCTGCCATCCCCATAGATTGTAACCATTGTACTCCTAGTACAACATCAGCACCTCCCGTAGGAATGGAAAGCATTAGAATATTCAATACATACTCCCCCATGGTTAGCTTGATATTATGGAATTTTCCAGAGCAATTTGTAGTTCCTCCATTTGCAACCATCACTTGACATTCTAGCGCCAGGTATAGGAAACAATTCGATTCCTTGGCTACCTTATAATGAATGAAATTATGGGTACTACCTGAATCAATCAACACTATTACCTTTTTCTTCTTGATATGTCCTTCTATCTTGAGAGTTTGAGGAGTGGTAATTCCTGCTAATGCATTACATGATATGGTCAGACTCATTTCCTCCTCTTCTAGGGCTGGTTCCTGGTGTATATCCTCTTCTCTTTCATTTTCTTCTTCCTCTTCACAATATATGTAAAATAATTTCTTCTCAGCACACTTATGACCTTTAGTGTATTTGCTATCACAACTGTAGCAAAGCCATTTTGCTCTTTTTTCTTCCAATTTTTGTGGTGTTAACCTTGTAGGTTGTGGAAATCTAGGAGTAGAAACACTTCCCTCTTTATAGAAGTGAGTGGTAGGTTTCCTTGTCGCCATAATTTTACATTCAATTTTTCTTGCCAACCTGAATGCCTTCTCCAATGAATCAGGTTCAAAAACGCGAACTTCATGTTGGATGTTATCCTTTAAATTACCTATGAAGAGATAAATCATGTGTTCCTCTAGAATGTCAATTACCCTTATATTCAATTTTTGGAAGTCCTCAATGTGCTCCCCCACTAAACCCTTTTGTTTGAGATTTATCAATTGGCTAAAGAAGGTGTTGCTCTTTGTATCCTCATAATGTGCTATCATTTCCTCCGTAAAAATTGACCAAGTGACAATTTTTTTACGAGAGAAAAGACATCGATACCATACAAATGTATTTTTTTCTAAATGTAAAGTTGCAATGCGTACGTTTTGTGTGTTTTGCACATTATTGAGATCAAAATATTGCTCCATCTGTAGTATCCATGTTACGGGATCCTTGCCATCAAACTTCCTCATATCCATCTTTGGAATATGGTGGTTCTTCCATCCAACATTAGATTTTATGAAATCATGACTAACATTTATTTGTTCTCATCATGAGTTTCCTCGACTATCTTTTTGCCATTAGGAAACATTTCTTGTATCAACTTTGCCAAACCTTTGATGTCTACTTTTATGTTTTCCATTTTTTCATCGATCTTAGCTTCCATGCCATCAATATTAGCTTCCATGCCCACTTCCATGCCTTCCATCTTAGCTTCCAAACCATTCATATTATCTTCCATGCCTTTCTTCAAACATTCCATCTTACTTTCCATGCCTTTCTTCAAAACTTCCATTTCATTTTTTGTTTCTCTTTGCGATAGCGAAATTTGGTGCACTTGCTCTTGTAATTTTGATATCTCATGTTGTGTTTCTTCATCTTCATGAGTCATAGTAGAGCCTTCTGAAGGCTTAAAGGGTGTTGAATTCTTTTTAGGGGCCATTTTAGAACCCAATACTAATATCTATTCTTAAATATTCCCTTGGAATAAATTCCAACTAATTTTTTTCAAACGAGACTTATGCAATTCGAAAAAAAATACACACCTTTTTCTTGCTTTTGAGGAGTGTGATATTGAAACTGAATTATCTCTATGATTTCGGATCTTCAATATCTGAAATTTGGTACTGAGGTAGCCCTCTGAATCCTCTTTCGCATGCCACAAGTCTAACCTGATTTGGATTCTTGAAGACAAAGTTGTGCCCAATCTCCTACGATGACCTAATTATGGACTGGTTCAGTAGCGCGAACTTGTATGACTTGCCACGTGTCACTTCTTCCTCCTTTAGCTCTAAAATAGATAGATAGGAAACTAAATTCTATGTGCTTGCGTCCAATTTTTATAAAATTCCAATCCAATGCTTAGAGAGAGAGTTATGAATATTTTCCCACGATCACCTCTTTGAGATGAAATTCGGGAGCCTGAAAAAATCCTAACTTCCATAGACCATGTCTCCGAAAATATTGTGAACCAAGATCTGAAATTTTGCAATGATTCTCCTCAGGCATTTGGCTTCTCTCTCTAAAAATTTCAAATTCTGAGCCTTCATATAAAAACATTTATAGCGAAAACGTCGCACTGACCTGTTTAGGTTGAATTGAGGAGTCTGCAAAACGACCTAACTTCCACAGATCATATCTCTGAAAAATTTGCGAACCAAGCTCTGAAATTTTGTGACAATGTTCCTCAGGATTTTGGCTTCGTACTCTAAAAATTTCAGCTTCTGAACCTTCGTAGAAAGTGAGTTATAGAGAAAATTCCATGATGGCCTATTTGGAGCAGCGAAACCCTAGAATCCAAAGCTCTGATACCAAATGTTGTGAAACCAGCTCCAAAAATAGAAGAAAAGAGATATCAACACCTTATAAATAATCCACTTCGAGGGGGAAACCTCCAATACATTACATGAATGAACAATTCTTGGATGATTCAAATGAAAAAACCTCCTTTCTATATATAGGAGCCCATGGGGCCACAATGTAATCCTAGCCGACCTAACAATAACAATGTAATGGCACAATAATAACAATATTTGGGTTAGAAGGGGCTACAATAATAAAAATAAGGGGGCTACACTAATAACCATAAGGGGCTAAACTAGTAATATAGGAACCTAACACCAACACTATGAATCTCCATTAAATGACAAGGAACACATTCGTAAATCTTGTCAATAATTGGAGCTCTAGAATTTTTCAATAATTTCATGATGTTTTCTTCATTCTTTATTCAATCTTGGCCCATCTTGTAGCAGGGAGTAACTCCCTATATTATCTCAGCCTCCAAATCTTCATAATATGCCCAATATTCTCACAATATTCTACAAAAATAAATAATATTAGGCACATAATATGAAACTATCTCTAAACCTTCCTAAGAACATATTAAAGCTAAAAATACATTATTAAGTGTAGAATGAGATATTTAATATATCTATTATGTGCCTAATAATGTTTAGATGAGGCTTAATTTGTGTCTAATTTGGAGGCTCATCATACCCCTACTGAAACTATTGCCCATTCTCTAAAAAACCTATCCATATTCTTACCATGTTGTTCTTTTTCTATGACTCAGATGAATTTCTTTATGTCCCACACTAATGTAGATATAGCTTCGTTTGTTGAATGGAACCATACATGATATTTAATTTATGCCTTTTTCTTTGGCTCATTTTTTATTTATGATCCTTCTTTGATTTGTCCCCTCTCAATCTCAACTTCTTATTTCACTAAGTCCTCCTTCTTAGGGTTTGGAGGAAAGCTTTTTCACTATAAAGCTTCATGTAGAAACTTGTGACTTTCCTGTAGCACTTTCTCTTCATCCTGTAACAACTTTGTTCTTTCCTGTAACAAATTTGTTCCTTTCTGAAGCAGCTTGGTTTTCTCTGGTAGCATGAATAATTTTTTCAACAACTATGTGAAAATTGAAATGATAAGATGCCACTTGCCAATCTTGTGGTGAATTATTTATGTTTGAGGAGGTTGGCAGGAAATTTCTCGGTGGTTTGGACCCTTTTACACCTATCAGCCTGATCCTGTAGCACCTCCTCTAAAATCATGTAGCATTGTTGGTACTCTTGTAGGTCTTCTAGTACTCCTGTAGAAGCCAACATGAAACCTGTAGCAGGTGTTCTTTGCATTACAAGAGGTTTTGGGTCCACATTTTTATTTTTGTTTTTGTATTTTATTATTATTTGTTTTCATTATTTTATTTTTTTTTCAAGTTTTTCTCCTTGTTCCCTTGTTCGTTATATTGTGGGTGTTCAGGTACTTTGGTTAATGCTAGTTATAAGCATTAGGGTTATGTGCATGTATGTTGTTCTATGGTTGTTGTGGTTACATGTGTGATAGATGTTAGTTAATCAGTGTGATCACATGTACAAGTGTCAAATAGTAATGAATGATAGTAACGTGTTGTTATATGCATTGTGGTCATATGCATGATGATTATGGTCATTGCAGCTGAGGTCTTGATGTTATTATGTTTTTTGCTAATCTGGATTGACCTATGCAGATGATTATGGTTATGACATTTAGGTATGATTTAATATATTGTGATATTATGTCATACTAATCTAGATTGACTGTGCATATGTGATTGTTATGCATGAATGACAATTGTTTATGAGCTTATGATGTGAACATATTCGTTGGTTATTGTTATGGATATCATGACCTTATTTATGTTTGATTTGATGTGTTGTGAAGTTATATCATATTAATCTAGATTGATTGTGCAAACAATATAGCCTCATGTGAGATACATTGAGGTATGAGTTTGATTATGTCACCTATTTGGTGTTTGAGCATTTGATTATGTCGTCTATTTGGTGTTTGAGCGTTTAGTGTCTATTATGTTTTCTATATGTTTTTTTAATGTTTTATTAATTTCATGAAATTAGTTAGTGTATTTAAGATTCCATGAATAAATTATCTTGTTTTAAGATGATCATGCTAACCTAATATGGGCACAGACAGTTGATATGTACTTGACTGTAAGTGGGTGTTAGTTGTATTATTACTACTGATGACTATGAGTTGAATTTTGATTTTTGTATGGATGTTAGTATCGGTAAAGGATGATTTCAAATTAGTATATATGATGTCTTGATCTTGGAGCGTGTGATTGACATGTGTGAAAAGTTTCAGGGAAACATGTTTGGTATTAGCATGACAAGGTAATAGTTGATTTATTTATATATAACTAATAGTTGGGTGATGTGATAGTACATAGTAAGACTCAATTGAAATGATGAAAAAGTTAAAATAAAGGAATTGGGTGAGAATTCCTTTAGCTATGTTTAGAAACCACAATTCCTTTGGATATTTATGAACACGTATTTGACAGGTATAACAGTTGATTTTCAGTCATGGTTGGATCTGTAAAGGGAATTGGAGTCCCTTGAGAGATGGCATGGACATGTCTAGTTATGAGGTAGTGTGTTGCGCATAACAAGGTAAGGTAACCAGTATGTTGTTGTATGTGTTTATGTGCTAACAGTTGTGTGGATCTGGGATCATGATGCATAGGATTACATGGAAAAAGAGATTGCCATGAAATCTTGAAGAAGGATCTGTTTGAGCTTTCCTCAAGAACCATGGGGATTGAGTCATGGTTTTTGTTGCTAGTCTTGTTATTTTGGTGTTTTTTGATTTTTTTCACTTGATTGTGGTTTTTTTATGTTTGGTGCAAGGCCTTTCCACTTTGGTTGTGATTTCATATTGTTATTGGTGTTTCATGGTTTTCTTCTTGGTTGATTTTGTTCTTTCCTTTTATGTTTTGAGGGAATTAGGAATTGGTGGGGGAAAGAGGAAAATTAAATGGATCTTGGGGAGATATTTTTGGTACCCAACAGGTAATTAAAGACTCGAATGAAGCTTGGTGCATGAACAAAATGAAGTTGAAGGAAAGAATATGACATTCAGATGGATTGATTGGGTCCATTGAGGTAAATGGATAGTGGAAGATAATCATCAGAAAGGTAGTAGGAAAGGTAAAGTAAATGGAATAATGTAACAGATGCCTTGGCTAAGTTGGGAAATGTTGTTCTCAATGTTGTGCATGTTGTGCATGGATAAAGGTATTTTTATTAACCTTAACCTTATGGTATCTGGTAATTGTGTTGTGATCATGATTATGTTAATGTCTATATATGTATATATGTATGTATGAATTCCATTGCCTGAGAGGGTCGTTAGGTATCATGATTGTTTTATGTTGATGTTTATATGTATGTATATGTATGCATGAATGTCGTTGTCTAACAGGGTTGTTATGAATCATTCTTGTGGAGGAATGATTTCTTAAGTAGGTGAATGTCATGAAGAGGTTCATGTTCTTATGAGGAATGAAGTGGAAAGAGTAGCCTTGAAAAATATTTGAGGTCAGTATCCTTTGGATCTAAAATGATATTATATGCTTGTACTATGCCTATTTTTATGATGGACAAGCTATGTTGAGGAATACATCAGCAAAATGAAAGAAGTATGATCTACGAAATGTTGGAACTAGCATGGATAGTGGAAAGACACTAGAAGCAAGGTTTCTTGGGAGATTTAGTGTGTGGTCTGTGGATGTGCAACACTCTTATTGTGTAGATGTTGTACATGTTCTACCTATGATGTTGTGTACATATGGTGATGTGTGCATGTTGGATATGTGGTGTTGTGTACATATGGTGCTTTGTGCATGTTGCATATGCGGTGTTGTATACATATGGAGTGGCATGCATGTTATACATATGGTGCTATGTACATGTGGTGTTTTGTGTATGATTATACATGTGGTTTTGTGTGCATGTTTTGTCATGTACATGTTGTACATGGGTTGTAGTGCACAGGTGGTGTTGTGTACATATCGTGCATGTGGTGTTGTGTACACATGGTGTTGTATACATGTCATGCATGTTGTGCATGTCGTGCTGTGTACATGTGGTGATGTGTAAACGTTGTGCAGGTGGTGCTGTGTACGTTTTGTACAGGTGGTGATATGTACAAGTGGTGTTGTGTACATGTTGTACATGTGGTATTGTTTTCCACGTGGTATTTTGTGCATGTTGTACATGTTGTTTTGTGTACGTGCATTAATATGTATGTGCATTGCGTAGTCATGGTATCATGACATGTGTATTTGTTGGGTTGTACTATGTGTATGTAAATGTATTTTGTTGTGTTGTACACCAGATGTAATTATGTATGTATTGTGTTGTGTTGTACATCATATGTACGTGTATGTATTGTGTTTTGTTGTACATTGGATGTAGGTTTATGTGTTGTGTTGTACGCGGGGTGTAGATGTATGTGTTGTATGTTACGTGTAGGTGCATGTATTATATGGTGGTGTATGTGTGTGATGAAAATTATTTGTATGTGTACACAATTGAAGAGAAGGAACTGGGTGTCTGTCAAGTGTGGCAACCGATCTGGTTTGCGTAAGTAAAGGAAAAAGGATAAGAATCAATATTTTATTTTACTTTTTAATTATGGATGTGTTTTATGATGGTTGTATGTGATCTGTGATTTTAGTTTATGATGATTGCATGTGATTCATATTTTTTATATATGATGGTTGTGTTTTGAGCTAACCCGATGTGATATGTTTGTACATGATGATTTGATCAAACAAATAGTTTGACTTGTTGTGACAAGAAGTACACAAAATTGAAAGTGTACCCTTATTGACAAGCTACCAATGAGATATGATGTGAATTTATTTCAAGTTATTTTGAATCTAATGGAATTTTTGTGCTTGGGCATGAAAATGCCCAGTTGGGTGGTTGAAACTGAATGTAAGTTTTAGCATCAATAATGAAAGAATTGGAGCACGCAACAGTATGTTGGTAAAGCACTTCAGGAGAAGGGCCATTAGGGGACATTAGTACCCAATAGTGTCCAATGATTTCCAAGAGCTTTCTATGATTGGTCTGATGGTTTTGAGGCAGGTATATACCTTGGTTTTTGAACCTCCTAATGTGAGGAAACCTTGTGAGGGCATGGATCACTCGGGATATGGGATGTCAGAGAACTTGGAAGGTGAGTAAATGAACATAAGGGGGTGACCAGATTTCCTGAGAGACTATGTAGTTGACAAGGGAAGGTCGGGGATGGATTTTTTTTTGGTAATTAGCAATTCTAGATGGAATTATATGCATATTGGGATTGTTCCCTGGAACAATGAACCGATAATTGTTCACGAAGAGAAAAAGTGGCGCAAGATTGCAGCGCCTGAAATTGGATGCAAATTTGAATTTCGCATTGGATTTTGGACTTCCTGGGAAGGAGGTGAATCCCAGTAATATTTTTGAGGGTGAAGGTTTGAGCCTATGGATTCCCTTGTTGCTGATGCAGGCATCATATCCTTGTATTTGTTTGTTGAGAAAATGTGCATATGTATATAATATTATAAATATTATATCGAGCTATGTTATAAAACTCCATAGACATTATGGCTATTTGTTGGTTGGAAAAAATGCACATATGAGTATATCATGTTGTTATTGTAAATACCATAATAAATTTTGTTATAAATATCCATTAAACAGTATGTTTCTCATGTTTCAGTAGTGGTCATTGTAAATACTGCAACGAGTTGTGTTGTAAAGATCCATGGGTAGTATCTTTTGGTTTTCAGTGGTTTTGTTGATTGTAGGTTTCATTGAACACCGAGGATGGTGTTCCCCAAAGGGGGAGGGTTCTATAATATCCCTGGTCAAAAATTCATGTAAGTAAAGTTAATAAAGGAAAAATAATAACTAAGGTCATGGGACACGTATTCCAAGTTGAATGTTGAGCAAAATGATCCTAGTGTAAATGTTAATTTGGTTTATTATAGCTATGGGAAATTGTAAAAGGAAATGGCAAAGGCTTTGGAAAGGCAAAATGACATTTTTAGCAATTTATTGATGAAATATGGAAATTAGGAGAAACGGAAGGTGAAAGGTCACAGGTTCCATGTGAGGAGGAAAATGAAGGGAAATAATGGAAAATTGAATAAAATAGAGGTCTCATTAATAAAAAGGCTTCAGAGGACTAATTGGTACATTTTGTTGATTCAGTTTTGGATCTCTCTCTCTATTCTTTATCTCTCACATTCTTGGACACTTCAATTTTTCTTGGAGCACTCCAGCATTACATCAAGGAAAGAAAAGGAAGGACAAGGCAGGTAAAGGAAATAAAATATCAAGCAAGGAAGAGCATGATCAAGCAGTTATGATGGGATTACTTGTATGTATCAATTTGAATGTGTAATTTCCTTGCTATATTTGGCATGTATGGTACATGCATGTGTGATTTTGGTTCTCTTGTTGTCATTGGCATAGGTTTTTCTACGAGTGACAGTGTTCTTCATCCTTACCTTTTTGTTTTCGAATAGCCATCCTGTGTTGGGTTCTCTTGTATTTGGTTGGGTTGGATTGTCAAATGGAATGGAAGGTGAGTGGGGTGGTCTAAGGATTATTCACAAGGCCTAGGAATCTTGGGATGGGAAACAAGATAAATATCGTATTCCTAGGAATATTCAAGAGTTTGAGACAGAAAAATTCCTCATTTTTTAGGTGGAGAAGTTCAGAGGCATCCATGCTTGTTTAGGTCTTAGTGATCCAATGGGTATTGTAGTGAATCCTAGTTGTATTGATGAGGGTTCGGGCCTAGTGATCCAATGGGGATTGTGGTAAAGCTTGAGGAAGCCCTGGTTGGTTTTGTTGTGAGTCCCACATTCATGCTTGGAATATGATATGGGGGTGATTGGCTGAAAGAAAGATTTAGTTCAGTCCAATCTATGGTCAGGTGGTACGTGGAAGTCCCTGATTTGGTTGCATTTTTCATATGTCAATAAGAGCTACTTCTCCTTTGGTATTTCATGTGTAAATTTATTGGTTCACATGTGGTTTTTATGGTTGTTATATCCTTATTATTCATATAGGTTATGAATATGTTTTATGACAAACTTGATGTATGGATCTCATCATTTTTTTATTTCAAAATGAATGAAAAATGAATATATGACCTAATAGATGATAATTAAATTATTATGATAATATGACAATGCTTCCTTTACGAATCTCAGATAAGTATGATACACCTATGCTCAGATTTGTTGTTATGACCTGTAGATGAAATATTTGTGACATGTTTGACGAAATTCCTGCCATGGCTAGTAGGGGTCATATCAAGTACGTGTACCAATGTTTTCATTAGTATCCTTATTCATTTGTTATGTATCATTTCTAAAGTTTTCATGGAGTTTTGGGAAGTAGCCTAAGACCTAGCCCTGAAAAAGTGGTTCAGAATCCAGGTTCGTTGGCATAAAACTGCTTGAAAAAGTCCACAATCATTGGCATGCCTTTTTTGGTAGTGATTGGAAGGCATCAGTCGCATGCATGAATTTTCATGGGAGCGACTGAGGGTCTAGATCAGTAAAATTTTAAGTTACCTTAGGGATTATTCACCTAGAAGGATTGGGTGGCTCCTGAAGGTTCTACAGTATGTGTGAAAGGTTAGATTGGTTTGGTTTTGTAAGTTCAACTTCCTTAACTTTAAATTGGGAGTTGAATCATGTCATTGTAGCCTCTCATTACATGTTTACCCCAGTGGACCGATTAACTTGCGTAAATGTGGGAGGAGGGTGTTACAAACTTGGTGATATAGGTCCTTTATATTTTGTTTAGGTACTTTTGGAACTAGGTGTCGTTTCTTTCAACTTGATAAAGTAGATGACATGAGGTCCTATGGCTACTGAAGGATCAAAATTGTAATCCTCAAGTGCACATGGTGACTGAGTTCTAAATTTGATGCTCTAGTTGTGGTTTGACAGGGGATGTGCAGACTATTATAGGACTATGTTTCTTCATGGAAAAATATGAATACTTGGATGGAGAAGTGACTAAATTGCGTAGAGGATAGATGATGGAGGTGTGGTAGAATTATTTCTTCATTCACCCAAGGAAAACATAGGATTTGGCCCCTCTCTCTATGTCAATCACAATCATGTAGCAATTATGGTCAATCTTGTAGAAAACTTGTTTTATCCATATCTCTTAAATGGTAGATTGGATTGACCTGAAAAAATTTTAGCATGTTTCCATCATCCTTATGCATCTCTTCATAAAAAATATTGTCCAATGGATGAATGAATCTTGAGAAAAAATAAAAAAATGGAGGTAGGTGATTGTGGCCAATTTCTCAAAAATGTGCACTAGAATTTGCTGAAATTTCTTGAACATGTTGCCATCATCCTTATGCATCTCCCCATAAAATAGATCAGCCAATGGATGCAAAAATTTCTAGATATAGTAAAAAAAAAATCTTCTCTATGTATTTTGGCAATCCTATAGCAAAACAAAACTTTCTTGTAGCACTTAAGGACAACGAGAAAAATGAGTGGGAGAAGCTTGAGAATTATGGGAAATGTCATGGAATAGATGTGGGTGATGGATTGACATGGCCTTCCTAAGAACATATTAAAAATAAAATTACATTATTAAGTGTAGAATGAGAGATTTAATACAACTGTTATGTGCCTAATAAAGGTTATATAGGGCTTAATTTGTGTCTAATTTGGAGGCTTATCATACCCCCTACTGAAACTATTGCTCATCATCTGAGAAACCTATACATATTTTTACCCTGTTGTTCTTTTTCTATGCCTTATATTAATTTTTTGATGTCCCCCACTAATGTGGATGTTGCTTCCCTTGTTGAATGGAACCCTGCATGATCTTTAATTTTTTCCTTTTGCTTTGGCTCAATTTTTATTTCTGATCCTTCTTTGATTTCTCCCCTCTCAATATCAACTTCTTATTTTTCTAATTCCTCCTTCTTAGGGTTTGGAGGAAATTTTTTTCACTATAAAGCTTCATGTAGCAACTTGTGACTTTCGTGTAGCACTTTCTCTTCTTCCCTAACAACTTTTTTTATTTCCTGTAACAACTTTTTTCCTTTCTGTAGCAGCTTGGTTTTCTCCTGTAGCATGAATAATTTGCTCAACAAATGTATGAAAATTGAAATGAGAAGATTCCACTTGCACATCTTGGGTTGAATTCTTTATGTTTGAGGGGGTTGGGAGGAAGGTTCTTGGTGGTTTGTAACCTTTTTCACTTATCAGCCCGATCCTGTAGCACCTCCTCTACAATCTTGTAGCATTGTTGGTACTCTTGTAGCATTGTTACTAATCCTTTAGGACTTCTGGCACTCTTGTAGAAGCCAATCCGAAACCTGTAGCAAGTATTATTTGCATGCCAAGAGGTTTTGGGTCCACCATTTTATTTTTGTTTTTATTGTATTATTATTATTATTTTTCATTATTTTTTTTAATGATTTTTTTTTTCACTTGTTGGTTATATGGTGGGTGTGCAGTTATTTTTGTTAATGGTAGTTATGAGCATTAGGGTATGTGCATGTATTTTATTCTATGGTTTTTTTGGTTACATGTGTGATAGATGTTATTTAATCAGTGTGGTCACATGTACATGTGTCAGATAGTCATGAATGATAGTAACCTGTTGTTATATGCATTGTGGTCATATGCCTAATGATTATGGTCATTGTAGTTGAGGTCTTGATTTTATTATGTTTTGTGCTAATTTGTATTGACCTATGGAGATGATTATGGTTATGAAATTCAGGTATGAGTTAATATATTGTGATATTATGTCATACTAATCTAGACTGACTGTGCATATGTGATTGTTATGCATGAATGAAAATTTTTTATGATCTTATGTTGTGAACATATTAGCTAGTTATTGTTATTGATATCATGACCTTATTTATGTTTGAATTGATGTGTTGTAAAGTTATATCATGTTAATCTAGATTGATTGTGCAAACAATATAGCCTCCCCTAAGATACATTGAGGTATGAGTCTCATTATGTCGCCTATTTGGTGTTTGAGTGTTTGATTATGTCATCTATTTAGTGTTTGAGTGTTTAGTGTCAATATGTTGTTTAAATGTTTGATTAATTGCATGAAATGAGTATTTGTATTTAATATTGCATGAAGAAATTGTCTTGTTTTAAGATGATCATGCTAACCTATTATGTGTTGACACAGTTCATATGTACTTGAGTGTAAGTGGGCATTAGTTGTAGTATAACGAATAATGACTATGAATTGAATTTTGATTTTGGTATGGATGTTATTCTTAGTAAAGGATTATTTAAAATTAGTATATATGATGTATTGATCTTGGAGCATGTGATTGACACGTGTGAGAAGTTGCAAGGAAACATGTTGATTTAGCATGACAAGGTAATAGTTGATTTGTTTATATAACTAATAGTAGGGTGATGTGAAAGTACATAGTAAGACTCAATTGCAATGAGGTAAAATGTAAAATAAAGGAATTGGGTGAGAATTCCTTTGGCTATGTTTAGAAACCACAATTCCTTTGGATATTTATGAGCATGTATTTGAGAGGCATAGTAGTTGGTTTTCAATCAAGGTTGGATCTGTAAAGGGAATTGGAGTCCCTTAAGAGATGGAATAGATGTGTTCAGTTATGAGGTAGAATGCTTGGAATAACAAGGTAAGGTAACTGGTTTGTTGTTATTTATTTATTTCCTAATAGTTATGTGGATCTGGCAGCATGATGCATAGGATAATATGGCAAAAGAGATTGCCATGAAATCTTGAAGAAGGATCAGGTTGAGATTTCCTTGGGAACCATTGGGATTGAGTCATGGTTTTTGTTGCTAGTCTTATGATTTTTGTATTATGTGATTTGTTTCGCTTGATTGTGGTTTTTTTATGTTTGGTGCAAGGCCTTGCCACTTTGGTAGGGGTTTCCTATTGTTTTTGGTGTTTCACGGTTTTCTTCTTTGTTTATTTTATTCTTTCCTTTTATGTTTTGAGGGTATTAGGAATTGGTGGGGGAAAGAGGAAAATTAAATGGATCTCGGGGAAATTTTTCTGGTACCCAACAGGTAATGAAAGACTTGGATGAAGCTCGGTGCATGAATAAAAGGCAATTGAAGGCAAGAATATGACATCTAGTTGGACTGATGGGGTCCATTGAGGTAGATGGAAAGTGGCAAGACAATCATGAGAAAGGTAGTAGGAAAGGTAAAGTAAATGGGCTAATGTAACATATTCCTTGTCTAAGTTGGGAACTCTTGTTCTCAATGTTGTGCATTTTATGCATGGATAAAGGGAGTTCTATTAACCTTAACCTCATGGTATGTAGTAATTATGTTGTGAACATGATTATTTTGATGTCTATATATGTATACATCTATGTATGAATTCCATTGCCTGACAAGGTCGTTAGGGATCATGATTTTTTGATGTTGATGTTTATATGTATGTATATGTATGAATGTATGTCATTGTCTAACAAGGTTGTTATGAATCATTCTTGTGGAGGAATGATTTCTTAAGTAGGTGAATGGCATGAAGAGGTTCATGGTCTTATGAGGAATGAAGTGGGAAGAGTAGCCTTGAAAAATATTTGTGGTCAGTGTCACATGGATATGAATTGATATTATATGCTTTCACTATTCCCATGTTTATTATGGACAATCTATGCCGAGGGATACATCAAAGAAATGAAAGAAGTATGATTTGTGACATGTTGGGACAAGCATGGATAGTCGAAAGACACTAGAAGCAAGGTTTATTTGTTGATTCAGTGAGTGGTATATGGATGTGCAGTACTACTATTATGTATATTTTTAAAATGTTGTACCTATGATGTTGTGTACATATGATGTTGTGTGCATGTTGGATATGTGGTGTTGTGTACATATTGTTCATTGTGCTTATTGCATATGCATTGTTGTGTACATATGGAGGGGTGTGCATGTTCTACATATGGTACTATGTACATGTGGTGTTTTGAGTATGATTCTGTTGGGTCCCTATATTACTAGTGTAGTCCCTTATTGTTGTTAGTGTAGCCCCCTTATGATTATTTTTGTACCCTTGTAACCTCCATATTGTTATTATTATGCCTTTACATAATTATTGTTAGGTCAGCTATGATTATATTTTGACCCCATGGACTCCTATATATAGAAATGAGGTTTTGTCATTTGTATCATCCAATAATTTCTCATTTATGTAATTTAAAGGTGGTTTTCCCCTCGAAGCAGCTTATTTCTAAGGCGTTGATCTCTTTTTTCTTCTATTTTTGGAGTTGGTTTCATAACATTTGGTATTAGAGCTTTGGATTCTAGGGTTTCGCTGCTCCAAATAGGTTATCATGGATTTTTCCCTATAACGTTTTTCTATGAAGTTTTAGAAGCTGAAATTTGTACCACGTGAAGCTGAAATCTTGAGGAACTTCATGTAAACATTTTCAGATCTTGGTTCACAATATTTTCAGAGATATGATCTGTGGAATTTAGGGTTTCTGCAGGCTCCTGAATTTCATCTAAAATAGGTGACCTTGGGAAAATGGCCATAAATCTCTCTTTCAGAATCAGATTGGAATTTTGTAAAAAGTGGCTAACATTACACAGACAATATTTTTATGTGTATCAATTTCAGATTCAAAGGAGGAAACAATGACACATTGCAAGCCGTACAAGTTATCTCTACTTAACCAGTCCATAATTAAGTCATTGTGGTAGATTAGGCATAACTTTGCCTTGGTGCATCCAAACCAGGTCATACCTGTGGCATTCTAAATAATATTTAGAGGGATACTATAGGACCAAACTTCAGATATTGAAGATCTGAAATCACAGCGATAATTCAGTTTCAATATCGAGCTCCTCAAAAGCAAGAAAAATGTGTGTATTTTTTTCAAGTTGTATAAGTCTTGCTTGAAAAATTAGTTTGAAGTGATTCCAAGGGCATATTGAAGCATAGATATCAGTATTGGGTTTAAAATTCCACCTAAAATGAATTCAACACCCATGAAGCCCTTAGAATACTCTACGATGACTCATGAAGATGAAAAATTTCAACATGATATATCAAAATTACAAGAGCAAGTGCACCAAATTTGTCTCTTGCAAAGAGAAACAAAAAATGAAATGGAAGTTTTGAAGAAAGGCGTGGAAGCGAAGATGGATGGTTTGAAGAATAATATGGATGGTTTGAATAAAGGCATGGAATCTAATATGGAGGGTTTGAAGAAATGTGTGGAAGCTAAGATGTATAGTTTGAAGAATGGCATGGAAGACATGGAAGAAAAAATGAAAGACAACATGAAAGTCATGAAGAATGATCTAAAATAAGATATGGAAGGTTTGAAGGAAGGTTTGACAAATTTGATACAATACATGATTCCTAATGGCAAAAATATAGTAGAGAAAAATCATGATGAAAGCAAAGTAAATGTTAATCGTGATTTCATGAACTCTAATGTTGGATCAAAGACCCACCATATTACAAAGATCGATATGATTAATTTTAATTGCAAGGATCCCATAACATGGGTACTACATATGCAACAATATTTTGATCTCAATAATGTGCAAAACACACAAAAGGTACGCCTTGCAACTTTTTATTTAGAAAAAAATACATTTGTATGGTATTGATGGCTTTGCTCCCATAAAAAGTTTTTCACTTGATCAATTTCTACGAAGGAAATGATAGCACGTTATGAGGGTAAAAATAGCAACACCTTCTTTATCCAATTGATAAATCTCAAACAAAAGGGTTCAGTGGTGGAGCACATTGAGGACTTCCAAAAATTGAATATAAGGGTACATGATATTCCATAGGAACACATGATTAATGTCTTCATAGGGACTTTAAAGGATAACATCCAACATGAAGTTCGCCTTTGGGAACCTGATTCATTAGAGAAGGCATTCAGGAAGGCAAGAAAAATTGAATGTAAAATTATGGTGACAAGGAAGCCTACCACTCACATATATAAATATGCAAGTGTTGCTACTCCTATAATTCCACAACCTACAAGATTGACACCACAAAAATTGGAAGAAAAAGAGAAAAAGGGCTTTAATACAATTGTGATAGAAAATACACTAAAGGTCATAAGTGTGCTGAGAAAAAATTATTTTACATATATTGTGAATAGGAGGAATAAAATGAACAAGGAACTTCAAAAGAAGAGGATATACACCATGAACAAACCATAGAGAAAGAATAAATGAGTCTGACCATATCCTGTAATGCATTGGCAGGAATTACCATTCCTCAAATTCTCAAGATAGAAGGACATATAAAAAAAGGTAATATTATTGATTCATTTGGGTGGTACCCATAACTACGTCGAAGGAGTTCTATTGTGGAGTTTATGTTCTATACACTATATAGATTTGTCATCATTCACTGTACATATTCGATGACATTGCCTTCCGTTGACTTCCCTTGCGATGTCATCATGACCCGGCTGCTTTGATGACGTTGGCTTCCATTGGCTTCCCTTACAATGTCAGCGTGACCTGCTGCGATAATGATGTGTAGTACTCTTATTAACGCTCTTCATAACATATTCATTAATGCTTATCATTATATATTGATATGCAATTAAGTAACTCTCTCTATAATATATGTGAATCAATGCTCTCCATAATAATGACATATGGTACTCTTATTAATTCTCTTCATAATATATTAATATATATATATATATATATATATATATATATGGTACTCTTATTAACAATATTGGCATAATATATATATATATGGTAAATAATATCACAAATATGGTTAAATTTGAACATGCATAATTTCTTCGTTTCTGGCAACTAATGCTTACCCAAACCGGGGCAGAAGACAAAGGCATTTGCCATCTTCTCTCTATCTCTCAATGCATATCCATTCAAAGCATATCAGCGAATATCAAATTTTAAATTTAATGCAACGACATTATTATAGAATCTAACACACCGCACACGCATAAAAAAGCCATCAAAATAAATAAAATTACATTTTTGAAACTACTAATATCCAACCTCCATTTAACTGGTCACCCTCCACCGCCTGTTTAACGACGTCGGTGTTCCTTTTGTACCCTTGCGAAAATGCTAGTTTTATTCATTGTAAGGTAGACAAGGAATTTAATTTCTTCCTATACCCAGCACCAAAGTGTCAAATTATGGTTGTAAATGGAGGAACTATAAATTTCTCTGGAAAATGCATAATATCAAGCTAACCATGGGGTAATATGTATTGAATAGTCCAATTCTTTCCATTCCAATGGGAGGTGTTGATGTTATACTAGGAGTACAATGGTTATAATATTTGGGGACGGTAGCTTTTAATTTTCAAGAACTTTTCTTGAAATTTTTTTTGGAAGGAAAGGGAGTTGAATTACGGGGTATCATAGTGAGTCTGGGAAATATAATAAGCTCTAATGTCATGAAAAATCTTCTAAAGAAATAAAAATAAGGCGTAATTACACAATTATTCTCACTGGAAGTTCCAACATCAAAATCATCTGTTTCTCCATATCTCCAAAAATTCTTGGATAATCATTCCAAGGTGTTTGAAACTCCCAAAGGACTCCCACCTATTTGTGATCATGATCATGCTATTCATTTGATTCCAGGAAGTGTTCCTCCAAACATCAAGCCTTATAGATATCCTTATGTCTAAAAGAGTGAAATTCAACGTATGATTACAGAAATGTTAGAGGCTCGTATAATTCAACCTAGTCAGAGTTCTTTCTCCTCTCTAGTAGTATTAGTGCACAAGAAGGATAGATCATGGTGTATGTGTCTAGGTTATAGGGAGCTCAATAAGTTCACTATTAAAGATAAATTTCCAATTCGTGTGATTGATGAATTATTGGATGAATTACATGGAGCAATTTATTTTACTAAGTTGGATCTTCACTTAGGATATCATCAAATTAGAATGAAGACTAAATATATTCCAAAAATAGCATTTCGAACTCATGAGGGTCATTATGATTTTTGGTCATGCCTTTTGGCCTTACCAATGCATCTCATACATTTCAAGGGTTGATAAATTCCATTTTCAAACCCTTGCTTAGAAAATTTGTGTTAGTATTTTTTGACGATATACTAATCTACAACAAGTCTTGGAAGGATCATGTTCAACATGTTGACAGGGTGCTCAAACTATTGGAGGAGAAACAATTATATGCAAAAACCTCCAAATTTTTCTTTGGAGTACAAGAGGTGGAATGTCTAGTTCATATTGTATCTCACGAGGGTGTTAAGGTAGACCCTAACAAAATTAAATCCATTAAGGAATGGAAATTCCCCACAACCATAAAGTAGTTGTGAGGATTTATTGGTTTAATAGGGTATTATCACAAGTATTTTAATAATTATGGGAGAATAGCAACACCTCTAACAACATTATTGAAGAAATATGCATTTTCATGGACTCCTAAAGCAATTAAGGCCTTTGAACATCCTAAAGAGGCAATGTGCCTAGCACTAGTCTTAGCTATGCTATACTTCACAAAAACCTTTATTTTGGAATTTGATGCCTCGGTAAATGGAATTGGTGTTTTTTTAATGCAAGAAGGAAGACCCATTTCGTTTGAAAGAAATCCAATCAAAGGAAAGTTGTAATATTCCCAAATGGGGAAGCAACAATACATGAACACAAAACTGGAAATAGCAGTGTAAATAAACTCATTAACATTGGAGACAAATATGGAGACATATCATCATGTATTATATCATAAAATCAATACATAATAGTGAGGCATGAATCATATACAATGGGGAAACAAGCCTCCCATAAGCAATCACTCCTGAATCTAAGATGCTGCTACAATACAAAATGTCGAAAGACTGCTACAGTGTAGTTTTAAATACACTACTACAGCAAAGGAATGTAAAAAATATTTAGGGATTTTATATGCCTCAAAATATATGCCCAATGTGGATCTAGGCTTAATACAAACTCCTACAAAGAACTCGAAAAGGGTTTTCAAAAATACACCCTATACAAGATGTGATCTAAAGCGCTAGGGCTGAAGATTCACTGAAAATTGAAGAAAGTTAGTGTATAAGGCAGAAATAATGTATATGTGATGTAGATCCTCTCAGAGGCCTCCTCCAATGAAATTTTGAACCCTTCAATCACAGGAAAACACTCCAAAGGAGCCACAAGATCCCTCACTGAAGCTTCCCTAAAAAATAATGCAATTCCCAGCAGGAACAACGTTGGAAATGATGGGAAATAGTTGGCCTGGTGCCAAAGATCTGAAATGTGTCCAAGGTCTCTCCAAAATAATCTCCCAATTGAAGTAATCCTTCATTCAATAAGAAACTAGCTCAAAAAGTGGGTTTCTAAACCCTCCACTACAACACCCTGTAACACAGCACAATAACCTACAAAAATCGCGCTGATGAAGAAGTTGTAGCTTGGCCTAAAAATCTGAATGTGGAAATGAAATTCAATTCTCTTCCAAGAGGCCTCTCAAGGAAATATGTGGGATTCCCGGTCGGGAACACCAGGTGCTAAACAACACAGCAATCTCAACTAAACAGCTGAAGAATGCAAGAAGTCTAAACATAACATATACAAATAATAATCTCAAAACATATCCCCATATGGCTTCCATCCTCTTCCTTATATATATTATGAGCTTCCTTGCCCTTGGCCCCACTCAATTAGGTAATTTCCTTCATGAAATCAATCTCCCTCCAAAACTGTGTTATTCCTCAATTAATCTCCACTCCTCCATAACAACGTTGTTGACTTGGTCAAAGTTGACTGAATCAACATGATCCAACCCCTGTTCACAATTGGAGGTTCTTTATTTAGTTGTTTAAAAGGTCTCCTTTCACACTTTAAGTGTTTTTATTGCTTCTTAGGAGACTTATGGGCCTCCCCACCCACTTATTCACCTACCTAGTGATAAAAAAAACTATAATATTCGATTTAGCTGAAGGCTAGTTTTTTGGAATATTAAAAAAGTATTTACAGAAAGCTATTTATGAGAAATAAATGTTGGAAATACTACATGCACTAAATAAATGGCGACCTTACCTAATGGGAACACACTTCAAGGTAAAAAATGATCATGATAGTCTTAAATAATTTTTGGAACAAAGACTATCTTCAGAAGAGCAGCAAAAATGGGTCACAAAGATGTTGGGTTATGACTTTGAAATCATCTAAAAAAAAGGGAAGCTAAATGTTGTTGCAGATGCACTATTAAGAAAGGATGAAGAGGTGGAAGCATTGCTTTGTGCCATTTCTATTATCCAACCAGATTGGATAATCGAAGCAAGGGATGAATGGAAAAAGGATGAAGAAGTGCGGACACTCATTCAAAAGTTGCAGCAAGATCCTAGTAAATATGATACAATTAGTTGGAAAAATGATTCCTTATGGTAAAAATATCACTTATATATTTGTTAGAATTCCCAACTAAAACAAAATATTCTTTTGGAATTGTGCACTTCTCCCTTAGGAGGACACTCAAGAATTTTAAAAACTTACCACAGTGTGAAGAAAGATTTTTTTTGGGATGGCCTTAAATCTGATATTCAAAATTTTGTAGTGAAATGTTTGGTTTGGAAACAAAATAAAGTGGACATAATTAAGACCCCAAGTCTTCTACAAACTTTATCCATTCCAAGTAAACATTGGGAGGAGATTTCAATGGATTTTATCACAGGTTTACGTAAGTCCAAAGGAAAGAGTGTCATCATGGTGGTAGTTGATAGACTTACCAAGTATGAACACTTTTGTGCATTATCTCATTCATTTAGAGCAAGTAAATTTGCTATTGTATTTATGGAAACAATTCAAAAGCTACATGGAAACCCGAAGATTATTGTAAGCGACAGAGATCCCATTTTTACTGGAAATGTTTGGACGAAATTATTTTCTTGTTTGGGTACTCAACTAGCTCATATCTTAATTTATCATCCTCATTCTGATGGGCAAAATGAGATAGTGAACAAATGTTTGGAAGGATGTCTTCGTTTTTTTTGTATCTAATAAACAAACATAATGGGTGAAGTGGTTACCTATGGCTGAATGGTGGTATAACACTTCCTTCCATACTACAGCAAAAATGACCCCATTTATGGCACTTTATGGATATCATCCACCATCCATCACATCATCTCTAAGACAAAATTATAAGTTTCAAGTAGTGGAAGATCACATCGAGCATCAACAACAAGTTTTCCAAATCTTAAAGGATAACCTAAATTTGGCACAAAATCGAATGAAACAACAGGCAGATAAACATCGCAACAAGAGAAGTTTTGATGTAGGAGACTGGGTATTTTTACGGCTACAACCATACAAATAAATGTCCCTTAAGCAATCTAAGAAGGATAATAAATTATCACCAAATTACTATGGTCCTTACAAGGTGTTGAAAAATATTGGTACTATGGCATACAAATTGGAGCTTCCTGCTTCTTCTTGAGTGCATCCAATTCTCCATGTTTCACGATTAAAGAAGGTTATAGGTGACAAACTTCCATTTCAAACAATATTTTCAGAACTTGATGAGGAAGGAAAAATCATAATGGAACCTGAAGCAGTCATGGAAACAAAAACTCGGCAGCTATGAAATTGATCAATTTCAGATTATCTCATAAAGTGGAAGAATTTACCCACTGAAGATTATACATGGGAGGATGATAATTTTATACAAAAGCATCCAGATATACTCAAGCATTGAGGACGACACTTTTCTGAAGGAGAGGGGCATGTTAGGTCCCTATATTACTAGTGTAGTTCCTTATTATTGTTAGTGTAGCCCCCTTATGGTTATTGTTGTACCCTTGTAACCCCCATGTTGTTATTATTGTGCCCTTACATTATTATTGTTAGGTCGACTAGGATTATATTGTGATCCCATGGACTCTCATATATAGAAAGGATGTTTTGTCATATGTATCATCTAATAATAGTTCATTTATGTAATGTAAAGGAGGTTTCCCCCTTGAAGTGGCTTATTTCTAAGGCAATGGTCTCTCTTTTCTTCTATTTTTGGAGTTGGTTTCATAACATATTCTACATGTGGTGTTGTGTGCATGTGGTTTCGTGTACATGTTTTACATGGGGTGTAGTGCGCAGGTGGTGTTGTGTGCACATGGGGTGTAGTGCATAAGTGGTGGTCGTGCATGTCGTGTTGTGTACATGTGGTGATGTGTACACGTTGTGCAAGTGGTGTTGTGTACATGTTGTGCAGGTGGTGCTATCTACAAGTGGTACTATGTACATATTATACATGTGCTACTGTTGTCCATGTGGTATTGTGTGCATGGTGTACATGTTGTTTTGTGTACGTGTGGTATTGTGTATGTGAATTTCATAGCCATGGTATCATGACATGTATATTCGTTGGGTTGTAATATGTGTATGTATAGGTATTTTATTGTTTTGTACATCGGATGTAACGGAATATGTATTGTGTTGCATTGTACATCGGGTGTAAGTGTATGTATTGTGTTATGTTGTACACAGGATGCAGGTTTATGTGTTATGTTGTACGCACAGTGTAGGTCTATGTGTTGTATGTTAGGTGTAGGTGCATGTATTGTATGGCGTTGTATGTGTGTGATGCACATTATGTGTATGTGTGCGCAGTTGAAGAGAAGGAACTAGGTGTCTATCAGGTGTGGCAACCGATCTGGTGTGCGTAAGTAAAGGACAAAGGATAAGTATCAGTATTTTATTTTATTTTTTAATTATGGATGTGATTTATGATGGTTACATGTGATCTATGATTCTGGTTTATGATGATTGCATGTGATTCATGATTTTGATATATGATGGTTGTGTTTTGAAATAATCGGATGTGATATGTTTATACATGATGATTTGATCAAACAACTAGTTTGACTTGTTGTGACAAGAAGTACACAAAATTGAAAGTGTACCCTTGTTGACGAACTACCAATGAGGTATGATGTGAATTTATTTCAATTTATTTTGAATCTAATGGAACATTTTTTCTTAGGCATTAAAATGCCTAGTTGGGTAGTTGAAACTGAGTGCAATAATTAGCATCAACAATGAAAGGAATTGGAGCATGCAACAATATGTTATTAAAGCAGTTTAGGAGCGGGGCCATTAGGGGGCACTGGTACCCAATAGTGTCAATTTATTTCCATGAGAATGCTGTGACCGGTATGATGGTTTTGAGGTAGATATATACCTTGGCTTTTTAACCTTCTGATGTGAGGAATCCTTGCAAGGGGATGGATCACTCGGGATAGGGGATTTCACAGAACTTGAAAGTTGAGTGAATGCATAGAAGGGGGTGACCATATTTCCTAAGGGACTATGTAGAAGAGAAGGGAAGGTCGGGCATGGATTTATTTTTTGTAATTGTTGTTTCTAGATGGAATTATGTGCACATTGGGAGTGTGCCCTGGAACAATGAACTGATAACTGTTCACTGAGAGGAAAAGTGGTGCAGGATTGTAGCGCTTTAAATTGGATGCAAATTTTAATTTGGCAATAGATTTTGGACTTCTTGGGAAGGAGGTGAATCCTAGTAATAATTTTGAGGGTGGAAGTGTGAGCCTATGGATTCCCCTATTTCTAATGCAGACACAATTCCTTTTATTTGTTAGTTAAGCAAATATGCATATGTGTATAATATTATAAATATTGTTTCCAGCTACGTTATAAAGATCCATAAACATTATGGCCATTTTTTGGTTGAAGCAAATGAACATATGAGTATATGAGGTTGTTATTGCAAATACCATAATGACTTGTGTTATAAATCTCCAGTAAGCAGTATGTTTGTCATGTTTAAGTAGTGGTCATTGTAAATACTGCAACGAGTTGTGTTGTAAAGCTCCATAAGAAGTATGTTTTGGCTTTCAATGGTTTTGTTGGTTGTAGGTTTCATTTAACACCGAGGATGGTGTTCCCCAAAAAGGGAGGGTTCTATAATATCCCTAGTCAAAAAATCATGTAAATAAATTTAATAAAGGATAAATAATAACTAAGGTCATGGGACACGTATTCCAAGATAATTTTTGAGCAAAAAACTCATATTGTGGGTGTTCATTTGGTTTATTATGGCTAAGGGAAATTTGAAAAGGAAATGACAAAGGCCTTGGAAAGGTAAAATGACATTTTCGGAAATTTATTGATGGAAGTATGGAAATTAGGAGAAAAGGAAGGTGAAAGGTCACAAGTTCCATGCGAGGAGAAAAATGAAGGAAAATAATGGAAAATTGAAGAAAATAGAGGTCTCATTAATAAAAAGGCTTATGAGGATCAGTTGGTACCTTTTGCCAATTCAGTTTTGGAGCTTTCTCTTTATTCTTTATCTCTCACATTCTTGGACAGTTAAATTTTCCTTGGAGCACTCCATCATTAGATCAAGGAAAGAAAATGAAGGACAAATAAGGTAAAGGGAGGCAAATATCTAACAAGGAAGAGTGGGATCAAGCAGTTATGATGGGATTACTTGTAGGTATCGATTTGCATGTGTGGTACATGCATGTGTGTTTCTCGTTCTCTTGTTGTCATTGGCATGGGTTTTTCTATGTGTGAAATTGTTCTTCATCCTTTCCTTGCCATTTCCGGATATCCATGTTGTACTGGGTTCTCCTCTACTTGGTTCAGTTGGATTTTCAGATGGACTCGCATTAGGGGAATTTTGAGGTCTAAAATGGGCCTCTTAAGAAAAATGTGTTGGCAATATGATGCAGAGTGTTGTCCTTGATGGCAACCCACTTGATGAAGATAATGGAAATCTACTTAATGAATTTGTCCTTGATGGAAACCTACTTGATGAGTTGCCTATGATAAGCAACCTATGTGCTAAAGATTTAAGAATGATGTATCTACAGATCAGTTCAGATGTGACAGAGAAAACATTTCCATTAAGTGCCAGAAAAATGATAAATATAATATGTCACAATGTATACACTACTTTTCTGAAGACAACCCGCATATATACTTTACTTTTGTGAAGGGACCCTGCGTATACATTCAGGGTTAGCATATACGCAGTTTTTATGAGGCAAAGTTGCGTATACACGCGAATACGCACGCTCAAAGTCGTGTATGCCTTTTGCACTCTAAAAACTATGATACCTAGGGGCAATACCATGGTATTGACCCATTGTATTGAGTGTTGGATTATCTATTTGATCCCGTCCAGGAATACCATTGAAATTTGTGTGGTTTTGGCTCATGGTATTGATAAAGACCAAATCTATTTAAGGAGAAGAAAACCATAGTGCAAGGGTGTGCATGAGTAAGGGTTGTGAATGAATAAATATCTCTAAGGAATATTTGCACGAATAAACTCTGTTCTTGATTGATAGATCTGAATCTATGATGCAGCTATGAAGAAAATGATGAAGAGGGATCTCTAGATCTGAAATGTATATGTATTTTCTAGATCTGATTATGGATTGTTTAGATCTGAGATGAGGCAAAATACTCTCTGAAGTAAGGGATGAAATCTGAGTTGTTTATCTGATCTAAAGAGCTGCACAGTCTTGAAAAGTTACAGATGTATATGCAGGTTCGCTTCAGCAAAAGCGCGTGTATACGCGGGTCTGCTTAAGGAAAAGCGTGGATGGGCAAAAAGGATTTTCTGAAGAATGCACTGAAGTATACGCAGGTTGGTCTATATGAAAGCGCGTACATATGCAGGTTCAGTGAAGTAAAAGTGCGTATGGAATCTAGGGTTTTACTGAAGTATGTGGTATGAAATATCTAATCTATTCTAATGTTTTACTGCTATCTGTCAATGATGTATTCATACAAAACTGGGTTGTTTGAATGATGAATATGCTACTGATTATGTTAATTGAAGATCAAGTTGTTGGTTGATTGGTTGATGATTCAATGAATGAATTGATGGGGTTATAAGTTTTAGTTTGATGAATGTTGAGCTTAAATGTGTGGAGTGGGTCCAGTGTGAAAATTTATGAAACGTGGTCCATGGTGGTGTTGAGGATTGTAGCCTTCAGTCAGGGGGTTGTAGCTCCCTTCCAGGTGAGGCTGGTAAACGAGAGCAGGGGGTCGTAGCTCCCTTACAAGAGAGGTTGGTAAACGAGAGCAGGGGGTCGTAGCTCCCTTACAAGAGAGGTTGGTAAACGAGAGAAGGTTGTAGCCTTCTGCAGGTGGGTGCCTATGTGTTGGTATGAGTCTGCGCTAGTACATGGTTGTAAGAAGTTTTCTCTATAATAAAATATTGAAGGCTAAGACAACGGCAATGGTGGTTTTCTCCCGACTTGGGTTTCCACCTAAAATCCTGGTGTTCATGTGTATTGCTTATGTGTGATGGTTTTATTCTGTTATTACTGCTCATGCTTACTATTTATTGAACATCTAATGAATGAATTATGGAATGATATAAGTGAAGAATTATCTGCATAATAAGATTGCTAGACATACACATGTTTTATTAAGTATATCCGCGTGTATACGCGATTTTTCTACATTAAAGTCACGTATGTGTTTTCAAGTAATAAAAAGTAAAAAGTCTTGAGTATGCCCTAAATACTGGTTCACCCCCCCCCCCCCCCTCTCAGTATTTTTCCCAACAATTGGTATCGGAGCCAATCCTTCTGCAGAAGCTTGATCGCTTGAAGGAGATCCGTCGAAATGGGAAGTCATGAAGGGTTAATGTCTATAAGGCCACCTCTGTTCAATGGAAATAATTTTTTATTCTAGAAGATACGAACAAAATCATATCTGCAAAGTCTTGGTGCAGAATTATGGGCAATCGTGGAAGGAGGTTATCAGTATCCGGCAAGTATTCCAACTGATGTAGCAGAAAGTAAGAAATATGAAATCAATGCCAAAGCCATCAATGTCCTATTAGGAAGCCTGTCTGAACCAAAATTTTCTAAAGTAATGCAGCTAAATTCAACAAAAGAAATATGGGACAAAATCATTCTGAGCTATGAAGGAGATACAAAGGTAAAAAGTGCAAAACTCCAAACTCTCAGAATTGAATATGAAAATTTCAGGATGCATAGTGATGAGAGTATTTCCAGTTTATTTTTACGTCTAGATGATATTGTAAATCATATGAGAATTTTGGGTGAAACCATAACCGATACTACTCTAGTGGAAAAAGTCTTAAGATCTTTAACTTCAAAATTTGAGTCAAAAGTATCAGCTATTGAAGAAAGGCAAGATCTGCAAACTCTTACTATTGTTCAACTACATGGTATTATGACTTCTTATGAAATGAGACAAGGAGGTCCCTCTCAAATCAAAGAAGCTGCCTTTAAGGTGTGTGCAAAAGGAAAAGAAAAGGAAGTTGTCAAGGAATCAAGTTATATATCAGAAGAAGAAGAAGCAAATTTTGTGAGAAGACTCCAACCAGGTACTGGAAGATTCAAAGGTAAGCTTTCCTTCAAATGTTTTTATTGTGGAAGAGTGGGTCATTATGCTGCTAAATGTCCTTATAAACAATTTGAAAAGGGAAAGAGTTATTATGCAAATGAATATAATAATGAAATGTCAAGTGAAGATGAAGAAGATTCTGACCAAGATCTGCTAGTGCTCATGGAAAAGAAGAAAAAGAAGAAGGCTAATCAAGAAAAGAAGATATCTTAGAAAACATGTGCAGCAGAAAATGAAGAAGAGGAAACAGGTATTGATTGTTGTTCTTGTAATCCACTCACTTGTGCATGCAATGATGAAGATAGTGAAAGTAACAGTATAATTCTAGAAGCAAATCTCAAGATCAATGATGAAAGTAATTTTTGGGATCAATTTAAAAGGAGGGAATCTATCCTCAAGGATGTGATCTCTAGATTGAATGAACAGATAGAAACAATGAAGGGACAGATAGAAATGTATCAAAGACTACAGGACAAAGTAACCAATCACAGTGAAGGACTTGAAGCAGAAATCATCTCTCTGAAAGCAGACCTTGAAGCATCAAATAAGAAGAATGAAGAACTTCTACAATCATTTGAAATGGAAGGACGTGAAGCAGAAATCATCTCGCTCAAAACAGATCTGGAAAAATCAAATAAGAAGAATGAAGAACTTTTACAAATCTTTGAAGAGCAAGAAAATGGGTTGAAAGAAGAGATCTTAAATTTGAATGATCAAGTAGAAGAAGAAAAAAGGGTTGAAGAAAGCATGATGAAGCAATGCCAAAAATTGGAGGTTGAGGTAAACATTCTCAAAGGTAAATTAGAAGAAAAGGATAAACTCTTGAGGTTTCAAGATAGTACTAAGATTCTTGACAATATTCTTAGTAGTCAAAGGTCTCCTTTTGTTAAACTTGGTCTTGGTTTTCATGAAACTGTTAAAGGAGAATCTAGTTCACAAGGAAGTGCTAAAGATTCAAAGGATATCAATGCAAAGCCTGAAGTGTTGAAAGAAGAAAAAGGTCAAAAGAAAATCATGAACTCTCAAAAGAAATCATTCCCTCCTTTGATCAATAATGTTGAATGCTTTAAATGTCATAATTATGGGCATGTTGCAGCAAATTGTAGAAGCAAATTGTTTCAGTCACAAACAAACAGATTCTATACAGAAAGGTACTCTGGGTTCTTTAAGGGATATTATTTTTCATGCAACAAGTATGGTCATAAAGCAGCTCATTGCAATAGAAGAAAGTATAGAAAAACACATTATGATCCATATGCTTACTTTTCTGGTCATGCAAGATGTTATGCCTGTAACAAGTATGGACATGTAGAAAAAGAATGCAGGATGAACAGATCTGAGAAATTGAACAATTTCCAGCACACAATAAGAAACTTCAAGGAAAGTTGGAAAAGGAAGGAAGACCAGTCAGAAACGTAGGGAATACTGACCCTACAGCAGTCATCCACTTCTAAAGCTTACTTCTCTGAATGACTACAGGAGAGATGTGAGATACATTATAGGGATTAGTAATGTATCATCATAGGGGGAGCGATGTATGGTGATTCCATGATTTTTTTTGTTATTCTGGTTATGTTTATTTCAGACAGAGCATCTGATGTGAAGAAGACAGGTACAAGTGGTACAACTTCAAGGGGAGATGAAGGAATTTGAAATTTTCTATGTTTCACTTTCCATACGCGGGTTTGGTGAACTAAAGCCACGTATACACGTGAGTTACAGTGGAGACAGTCGCGTATGCACTTATGATAAGAAATTTTGTATAACAGCTGAAGATCAGGAGAACAGGTTCAGGGGGAGCATCAGTCTGACTATTAATGATTGTATTATTGGCACTGTATCTGTTTATTTCTCAGTTCTAAATGATGATGACATGTTACATGGTTTCTTGTGATTATGGATGAGCCTTGTTTGCTTTTTGCTGAAGAGTATTCTTTGCTTTCACACATGGATGAGATGGAAGTCTTATGATTCAGAGATAAGGATAGATCATGCAGAGATTTTTGCTGATAACTTGCTGTTGAAAGTATTCAGGTTGCACAAACTAAGGAGGAGCCTTGGTCATATGGAAAGGATGCTTGGATGCACATTTTTAGGGGGAGCATTAGCCTTGCTGAGTATAATGCATTGTTGGCATTATGATAATTCTGAAATATGATCTCTCTTGACGTCCTTCTGGTATTGGTCATGAAAATTCATATTTGTGATTTGATGAAAAGGTCATGTTGAGACCTATCATGTAAAAATTGTAATATTCAGTCATGTAAGGACTTGATCAAATGTGTAAACCCACTTGGTTGGGTAGTTGAGTCAAATTGTGTAAACCTACTTGGTTGGGTATTTGAATCTCATATGTAAATCCACTTGGTTGGAACTTTGATGTAAGTATGAGTCCTTGGTAATAGGAAGGTCATAGAGTCATGTACTTCATTGAAAAATATATTTGAAGATTCAACATGAACTCAGGGGGAGCATGGTAACTTCAATGCACATCAGATCTACATCGATCTTCTTTCTACATGAGCAAAAAAAACTTGTGTTGGTTTTTGATCCGCCCTTTGCCCTTGATGTCAAAGGGGGAGAGTGACATGGTGTTTGAATAGGGGGAGAATATCATTATACTTAATGTATCTATCTGTTGTGATCAAACACCATCGTGGTTGCCATCAAGTCCAAAGGGGGAGATTGTTGGAAATATGATGCAGAGTGTTGTCCTTGATGACAACCCACTTGATGAAGATAATGGCAATTTGCTTAATTAATTTGACCTTGATGGAAACCTAATTGGTGAGTTTCCTATGATAAGCAACCTATGTGCTAAAGATGTAAGAATGATGTATCTACAGATCAGTTCAGATGTGACAAAGAAAACATTTCTAGTAAGTTCCAGAAAAATGATAAATATAATATGTCACAATGTATACACTACTTTTGTGAATACAACCCACGTATATACTCTACTTTTGTGAAGGGACCCCGTGTATACATTCAGGGTTAGCATATACGCAGTTTTTATGAGGCAAAGTTGCGTATACACACGAATACGCACGCTCAAAGTCGCGTATGCCTTTTGCGCTCTAAAAAATATGATACCTAGGGGCATTACCATGGTATTGACCCATTGTATTGAGTTTTGGATTATCTATTTGATCCCGTCCAGGAATACCATCGGAAGTTGTGTGGTTTTGGCTCATGGTATTGATAAAGACCAAATCTATTTAAGGAGAAGAAAACCATAGTGCAAGGGTGTGCATGAGTAAGGGTTGTGAATGAATAAATCTCTCTAAGGAATATCTGCACGAATAAACTCTGTTCTTGATTGATAGATCTAAATCTATGATGTAGCTATGAAGAAAATGATGAAGAGGGATCTCTAGATCTGAAATGTATATGTATTTTCTAGATCTGATTATGGATTGTTTAGATCTGAGATGAGGCGAAATACTCTCTGAAGTAAGGGATGAAATCTAAGTTTTTTATCTGATCTGAAGAGCTGCACAGTCCTGAAAATTTACAGATGTATACGCAGGTTTGCTTCAGCAAAAGCGTGTGTATACGCGGGTCTGCTTAAGGAAAAGCACGTATGGGCAGAAAGGATTTTCTGAAGAATGCACTAAAGTATATGCGGGTTGGTCTATATGAAATCACGTACATACGTAGGTTTAGTGAAGTAAAAGCGCGTATGGAATCTAGAGTTTTACTGAAGTATGTGGTATGAAATATCTAATCTGTTCTGCTGTTTTACTGCTATCTTTCAATGATGTATTCATACAGAACTGGGTTGTTTGAATGGTTTTCTCCCGACTTGGGTTTCCACCTAAAATCCTGGTGTTCATGTGTGTTGCTTATGTGTGATGGTTTATTCTGTTATTACTGCTCATGCTTACTGTTTATTGAACATCTAATGAATGAATGACGGAATGATATAAGTGAAGAATTATCTGCATAATAAGATTGTTGGACATACACATGTTTTATTAAGTATATCAGCGTGTATACGCGAGTTGGCTACATTAAAGTCGCGTATGTGTTTTCAAGTAAGAAAAAGTAAAAAGTCTTGAGTATGCCCTAAATACTGATTCACCCCCCCCCCCCCCCCCTCTCAGTATTTTTCCCAAAAAAATGTACAACAAAAATAAACTTTATAAGGACCAATAGGATTCAACATGATGATGTCAACCATGGGGGGTGATTCACCATCTTTTAAGTAAAAGGGTAAAAAGTTTAAAAAATAATAAAATAATAAAACTACTTCTTCAACTCATATTTTAAACTTACATCCCAAATGTTTTGCTCAAATTTCAAGCAGGATTACTCATGAGATGAAAAATTTAATTCCTCATCCAAGGAGTACTCATGTTGCAAACTTTCTATGGACCCTCCTACACAAAAAATGATAAATACATTAAAAAACATGATTGCAATCAAATTTTTAACATATTTCTCATTTTTCGTGTAGCAGGGTCCATCGAGTATGAAACATGGGTACTCCTTTGATGTAGAATTAAATTTTTCACCCAACAAGTACTCCCACTCGAAATTTGATTAAAAAAATTGGGAGATAAGTTGAAAAAGTAGTTTTTCCTTTTTTTCACTCTAAAATTTGATGATGTAATCAAATATTATTTTATTATTTCCACTATTATTTTATAATTTCCTTAGGAGGCCCATTTTAGACCTCAAAATTCCCCTAATGAAGGTGAGTGGGGTGGTCCAAGTATTATTCACAAGGCCTAGGAATCCCGAGATGGGATAGACGGTAAAGATCGTAGGCCTAGGAATCCCCTAAATGGTAATCACGGGATACACGGTAAATCTGAGAGGTTGAGACGAAAAAATTCCCCATGGTTTAGGTGGAGAAGTTTGGAGGCATTCATGCTTGTTTAGGGTTTATTGATCCAATGGGTATTTCGGTAAATCCTGGTTGTATTGATGAGGGTTCGTTCCTAGTGTTATGATGGGGATTGCGGTAAAGCTTGAGGAAACCCTCGTTGGTATTGTTGTGAGTCCCACATTCATGCTTGGAATATGGCATGGGGGTGATTGGCTAAAAGAAATATTTGGTTCAGCCCAATCTATGGTCGGGTGGTACGTGGAAGTCCTAGACCTAGTTTTCATTTTTCAAATGTCAATAAGAGCTCCTTATCATTTGGTATTTCATGTTTAAATGTATTGGTTCATATGTGGTTTTTATGGTTTTTATATCGTTGTTGTCTATGTTGGCTATGAGTATGTTTTATGACAAACTTGATGTATGGATATCATCATGTGTTGATTAAAAAATGAATGAAAAATGAATATATGACCTAATAGATGATAATGCATTTATTATGATAAGAGGACAATGCTTCAAATACAAATCTTAGATAAGTATTAGACACCTATGCTTAGATTTGTTATTATGACCTATAGATGACATATTTGTGACATTTTTGAGGAAATTCTTGTCATGTCTAGTAGGGGTCATATCATGTACTTGTACCAATGTTTGCATTACTATCCTTATTCATTTATTATTTATCATTTCTAAAGTTTTCATGGAGTTTTGGGAAGTAGCCTAAGACCTAGCCCTGAAAAAGCGACTCAGAATCTAGGGTTGTTGGCACAAAACTGCTTCAAAAGGTCCACAATCGTTGGCATGCCTTGTTGTGGGAGTGATTAGAAGGCATAAGTCGTATGCATGGCTTGTCATGGGAGCAGCTGAGGGCCTAGATCAATAAAATGTCAAGCTACCTCTAGGATTAGTCACCTAGAAGGATTGGGTGGCTCATGAAGGTTCTATAGCATGTGTGAAAGGTTACATTGGTTTGGTTTTTTCAGTTCAAATTCCTTAACTTTAAATTGGGAGTTGAATCACATCATAGTATCCTCTCATCACATGTTTACCCCATCAGACCAGTTAAATTTGGTAAATGTGGGAGGAGGGTGTTACAAACTTGATGATGTAGGTCCTTTATATTTTGTGTATTTACTTTTGAAACTAGGTGTTGTCGCTTTCTAGTTGATAAAGTAGATGACATGAGGTCATGTGGCTACTGAAGGATCAAAAATGCAATCCTCAAGTGCACATGTTGACTGAGTTCTAAATTTGATGTTCTAGATGTGGTTTGATAGAGGATGTGCAGACTACTATAGGACTATGCTTCTTCCTATGTTAGTAACATAGACCCTCCTAGGATCATTATTTCCTTCAGGTGATACCTTCAAAAATACTAAGAATTCATTGGTAATTTATTGACAATGATCATAAGCCTTTTTTGTGGTGGAAGGGATCGAAGAAGGGGTGAAAATGGATTCTTTTCATGGAAAAAGATGAATCTTTGGATGGAGAAGTGACTAAATGGTGTAGAGGATAGATGATGGAGGTGTGGTAGACTTATTTATTAATTCCCCCAAGGAAAACATAGGATTTGACCACTCTCTATGTGTCGATCACAATCATGTAGCAAGGTCAATCTTGTAGAAAACTTGTTTTATCCATATCTCTTAAATGGTAGATTGGATTGACCTGAAAAATTTTTAGCGTGTTTCCATCATCCTTATGCATCTCCTCATAAAACATATTGTCCAATGGATGCACGAATATTGATAAAAATTAAAAATGGCGGTAGGTTATGGTGCCAATTTCTCGAAAATGTGCACTAGAATTTGCTTAAATTTATTGAACATGTTACCATCATCCTTATGCATCTCTCCATAAAATAGCTTAGCCAATGGATCCACAATTTTTAAGATATCGTAAAAACAATTTCTTCCCTATGTATTTTGACAACCCTATAGAAAAACAAAACTTTCATGTAGCACTTAAGGACAATGAAGAAAATGAGTGGGAGAGGCTTGGGAATGATGAGAAATGTCATGGAAATGGATGTGGGTGATATATTTACATGGCCTTGGTCCCATTGGAGAATTTGTGAAAATGGGGAGAAATCCCAAGTTTGACTTCCTTTTACTAGGTTTTTTATTAGATTTTTCTCATGGCTAACTTCTTCTTGTTGCTTGTAGAGGTTGGAGAGAACCTGCATTCATTAGAGAGAGATACCTCGGTAAAGAAGCTTTTCATTTTTTTTTTTTTTTTTTTTTTTTAAGGCCCGCTAGTTTCCTCAATGAGGTTTTCAATTAGTAGGTCTTCCTAGGTGCCTCAAAGGAGGTTTTCACCTAGGATCTTTTCCTTTTTTCTCTTTCCAACCCAATGAAAACCTCAAGGAGTTTTTCAATCAATGAGCCAATATCAAGTGCCTCAAAAGACGTTTTCACCTGAGATTTATTATTTTCCTCAAAAATGTAAACATTAAGCTACTTGCAAAATGTAAATGTTACATTAAAAGGAAACCTAGTCTATGGAATGGAAATAATAGTGCTTGAAATAGAATCCCTAGCTTAAGAATGAATAAATAAAACTAATATAACTTTCATGAAGGAAAGATCATGTAATTAATCACTCCATTCCAAATAGGTTAGATCTATTGACCGATTTCATTAGATGCTTCATGTGGCAATCAACAAAATCATTATTGCATTATCCAATTCATAAATCTGTCCACTAACCCAAATTTCATAGGTGAATTGCAATGGATAAGAGGCAAGGATTTAGAGTTCTTTGGTCTTACTCAATCATGAATTTATATCCTAGAGGTCATGATTCAAGCCTAAGAGACAAACAACAAATTTTTGGAGCAAATCTAGTCAAGTTTACACATGCTACAAGATTGTTACTCCTCGAGATAACTTGTCGAATTCCCAAGAAAATAAGTTTAAAATGAGATGGGAATTTTTTTTTCTATAAATTATGATTCCCTAAGACTCCATTCGAAGTGTAATCACTCAAAAATATTCCTGGTAACATGTGCTAAAAAATAGCATAAAAGTACTACTTATAAAACCAAAAATTCAAGAATTAGTGAGCTAGTTAACCTACCTAAGCTAATCAAGTGAAAATTCCATGGGGTGAATTTTGTTAAAAAATTGAATTTTTTTATCACCCAATCCAAGTGTAATAAATTAAAATGAAGCTCATCAAAACGTTCTAAAAAATAACAGAAAATTACTACTATTTTGCTACAATAGACTTCCAAAAATTCTAGCTTTGTGAACTAGTAAACCAATATAAGTATCTCATGATGAATATGACTTTTCAAAGTTGTTCTAAGAATGCATCATGCTGGTGACTTTGTAAATAACCTGCAAAACAACTTACCTCAATCATTTAACCAATATAACCAACAACAAAAGAGGCATGAATAATAAATGCATAAATAAGACATGGAAGTGAAAAAGAGACTCAAAGGAAGAAAATATATTGTACAAGAGGGAACTGAGGCTCCAGGGATGGCCAATACCAAGGATAATTAGAGTACTATGAAGGAAACCGAGCTTTAGAAGATAAAAATGACACCAGACTTCATTATTTGAATCAATGCAAGTACATCTCTGCTAGAAATGACAGTGGAGTTGCTAAATAACAAGTTTTCTCCACAAGAAGACTAAGAAATACATGGCCCTAGAGAAAAATTCGAATTGGTACATATACAAAGTTTTGAAGAAGCATTATGCTTGAAAGGAGACATCTTTTCCCTTTAAAATCCCTCAAAAAGTGGATTTGGTTCCCAACACTAGGATTCTTCATTAAATGACAGGGAAAGTAATCCTAGATTTTCTCAATCGGTGGAGCTCCATAATTTGTTAATAATTTCATGATATCTTGTTCATTTATTATCCAATATTGGTCCATCATGTAGTAGGTAGAAAGTCCCTAGATTATCTCACCCTTCAAATCTTCATAATCTTCCCAATATTCTACAAAAACAAATAATATTAGGCACATAATATGCAATTATCTCTAAATGTTCCTAAGAACATATTAAAGCTAAAAAGACAATATAAAGTGTAGAGGGAGAGATTTAATATGGCCTTTATGTGTCTAAGAAAGGTTAGATGGTCCTTAATTGTTGTCTAATTTGGAGGCCTATCAACTACCATCTCAAGGATGGGTTGCCCTACAAGCTCAAAAGGACATGTGTTCTTAAAGGTGAGTGATTGCAACTGATTAGAGAGGCTCACAGCTCCAAGGTTGCCGGGAACTTTGGTGTAGGGAGACCATGCCTAACTTGAAAAGGTATATGTATTAGCCCAAGATGCAAGAGCAAGTAGCTAGGTTCATAAAAGGATGCATGCTTTGTTATACCATCGAGTATAACAACAAGAAACATTATCTATATCATCCCTTACCTGTACCTACTCGTCCTTGGGAAATCATTTCCATGGACTTTGTGGGAGGTTTACCAACAACCAGGAAGGTACATGACTACTTGTTCATGGTATTTGACAAGTTCAAGAAGATGTGTATTCTGATTCCCTATACAAATACCATTAGTGGGCAAGAAGAAGCAAACTTGTTCTTTGGAAAGGTCTGGGTGCACTCTAGGATACCAAGGAGCATCATTTCAGAATGGATAAAATATTTATCTGTGCATTTTGGACTACATTGTGGGAGAAAATGGACACAAAGATGAAGAGATCTATAACATTCCATCCATAGATAGATGGGAAAACAAAATAATTCAACAGGAATTTGGTGTAGCTTTTGAGGGGCTACAACCAAAAGTATTCAAATACCTAGGATGGAAATTTGGTATATATACAACATTCTTACAATCGAGTAGTACACACTTCTACATGAAAGTCCCAATTTGAAACTTGTTTTAGATATTTGTCACCTTCACCTTTGGATATTGCATATGGGAAATCATTTCCATGGACTTTGTGGGAGGTTTACCAACAACCAGGAAGGTACATGACTACCTGTTCATGGTATTTGACAAGTTCAAGAAGATGTGTATTCTGATGCCCTATAGTAATACCATCAATGGGCAAGAAGAAGCAAACTTGTTCTTTGGACAGGTCTGGGTGCACTCTAGGATACCAAGGAGCATCATTTCAAAATGGATAAAATATTTATCACTGCATTTTGGACTACATTGTGGGAGAAAATGGACACAAAGATGAAGAGATCTATAACATTCCATCCATAAATAGATGGGAAAACAAAAGAATTCAACAGGAATTTGGTGCAGCTTTTGAGGGGCTACAACCCAAAGTATTCAAAGACCTAGGATGGAAATTTGGTATACATACAACATTCTTACAATCGAGTAGTACACACTTCTACATGAAAGTCCCAATTTGAAACTTGTTTTAGATATTTGTCACCTTCACCTTTGGAAGAGTATATATTGTAACTCTAGAAGAGTCTATATTGTAACATGTTACCATCATCCTTATGCATCTCCCCATAAAATATCTTAGCCAATGGATCCACAATTTTTAAGATATCGTAAAAACAATTTCTTCCCTATGTATTTTGACAGCCCTATAGCAAAACAAAACTTTCATGTAGCACTTAAGGACAATGAGGAAAATGAGTGGGAGAGGCTTGGGAATGATGAGAAATGTCATGGAAATGGATGTGGGTGAGATATTGACATGGCCTTGGTCCCATTGGAGAATTTGTGAAAATGGGGAGAAATCCCAAGGTTGACTTCCTTTTACTAGGTTTTTTATTAGATTTTTCTCATCGCTAACTTCTTCTTGTTGCTTGTAGAGGTTGGAGAGAACCTGCATTCATTAAATAGAGATACCTCAGTAAAGAAGCTTTTCATTTTTCATTTTTTTTTTTTTTTTTAGGCCCGCTAGTTGCCTCAATGAGGTTTTCAATTAGTAGGTCTTCCTAGGTGCCTCAAAGGAGGTTTTCACCTAGGATCTTTTCCTTTTTTTCTCTTTCCAACCCAATGACCACCTCAAGGAGTTTTTCAATCAATGAGCCAATCTCAAGCGCCTCAAAAGACGTTTTCACCTGATATTTATTATTTTCCTCTTATTTATTATTTTTCCATTTATTATTTTTTTTTTATCCTACTCTACTTGAAAAAAACAAAATCTCTTTCAAGGATGGGAATACTTCCAATGGAGCCATGTGCACATCAAGGTAACAGATAAAATCATGTGTAGTATCTTAAGATATGATTTTGCATGTACCTGAATATGAAAGACCAACTTCTTTGACTTAGATGAGATCAAGAATGGTTGAAGAAGAGTGTGTTTCTACAACTTGGTGATTTTCTGGAACCATATTTAAATATAGTTCTGATGCCCTTTCTTCACTTGCACATTTGGAATACTTTATGTGTCCTCTTCTACCATGACATTCAACTATTCTTCTTCTTTTTTATTAGTCTTTTGAAAACATAAATAATTTGATGATAAGAATAACATAAATTATTCATTCCCAGGCTCTAATGGCTGCTCTCCAGTAAATGTGGTCCATGAATCATTGGTCTCCTCTACATATTCTTCTTCTAGATGTTGTTCTTCAACGACATCAAGAGAATGTATTTTTTTCAATACTATTCATGATCTAAGGTGAATACCATTCATATCAAGAGGAGTTGTTTGGAAGTATTGTACCTCAACATTGTAAGTGGGTTAAGTTACTATATTGTTTCGGTTCAGAAATGGTGGTACACGTAGTTGAGTTGGAGTGGATCTTTGAGATGTATGTGGTTGAGATTGTGGTTAAGGTGATGGTAGGGATACCATGGACTTGGGTATGGAGGATATTGAGAATATTGTGGATTTCTCCCATAAGGTTAGTTCCAACCTTGTTTCCAACATTGGTTTTCGGTTTGAGATGGTCAAGGTTGCCAAGGAAAGGGTGTTTTCCAATTACTTTGACATGTATGTGCATAACCTTGAAATTGTGAATTAGGTTCTTGCATCATATTAGGTTGACTAGGCTGCCATGTTTTCTTGGAGCTACATAGCATAACTGGTTTGGTGATTGACTTGCTCCATTGTCCTCTTGGTAAACTTCCTTCAACCTTGGTAATTATGGGAAATACTTTGTAGCATGTGATTTTGTATGGATAACACAAATATCAACATCATATTTTTCTCATTTTGCACTCTTAACATGTCTACCTTTTCACTTAGATTTCTAAGGTTTTTTTTTTGTAAAGTTATTAATCAAATTGCAAGTTTAGCTTGACTTATCGATCTAGATACATATTTACTTATATTTTCCCTTCCTCTTGACATGCACTTGCATGTTTCAAAAATTTCTTCAAATGATAATTAGTATACATCACCTCTACTCATGAGATCAAGGAGATCAATCCACGCATCCCTAATTTTTCTAAGTAAGAGGGTTTTTAGCATGTCATATCCTAAATGATGTAATTTTTCCCTCTTAACATTATATATATATATGTGTGTGTGTGTGTGTGTGTGTGTGTGTGTATGTACATATATATATATATATATATATATATATATATATATATATATATATATATATATATATATATATATATATATATATATATATATATATATATATATATATATATATATATATACATATACATATACATATACATATACATATACATATACATATACATCTACATATACATATACATCTATATGTATATGTATATATTACATCCTCAAGGATATAATCTTATTTTTTAGTCATTTGAAAGATGTTTTCTTTATCCTGATCTTTATATTTTCTAGAAATATTTTTTGCATATCATTCCATGATATTATTGAATTAGTCCCTAAACTCATGAACCATTTAAGAGCTCTATCCTCCAATGTTTCCTAAAAAAATCTCAAATTTTTATTTTTTAGTAAGCAACCATAATATCTACAAAGGATTTCAAATTCAAAGAGAAAAGTTTATAGATCCTCTCACGTCATACCATGGAAGTTGAGAAGGAAATATGGATGGATGTTCTTCATATGAAAATTGATATAAGTATCTTGAATGGGAAATCCAAGAGGATCTTCCTCATTTTTATCATCTCTATCCATTCCTTCTACCTTCTCTCCCAACTCTTCTTATTCTACCTACAAAAGTGGATGGTGTTGTGGTTCTTACTACACCACATGATCAAATGGGGGGGTTTGGTGTTGGAGAAGTAAATTTTTATGTTTATATAAAAAAAATTGAATAAGAATGTTAATGATATGCAATTTTTTGAAATGAAATATTCCCAATGATTTTTATTTTTTTTTACAGAAATGGATCAACTCACAAAGAAAACAATGCATACTTTGACACCTCCCCGACAATAGCGCTAAAAAGTAATGAGCCCCAATATTGCAACAAGAATGTTGCAACTCCCAAGGCTATAGACTTAAAATATTAACCCAGGGTTCTTACAAACTTAAGAGGTGTCAACACTATATGTGCAGTATGAAATGTGTCATTCCTTCATTGATATGATGTAATGGATCCATTGTCATGAAATCAAGGCCTAAACTAATTGTAGAAATGGAAATGTCAGTCCATTTGCAAGAAATAAGAAATGTTTCTTTCTCGACTATAAATGTTGATCCTAATTGTAGAAATGTAAACGTTGTACTACTTGCAAAAATGTAAACATTAAGCTACTTGCAAAATGTAAATGTTATATTAAAAGGAAACCTAGTCTATGGAATGGAAATAATAGTGCTTGAAATAGAATCCTTAGCTTAAGAATGAAGAAATAAAACTAATCTAAATTTCATGAAGGAAAGATCATGTAATTAATCACTCCATTCCAAGTAGGTTATATCTATTGACCAATTTCATTAGATGTTTCATGTGGCAATCAAAAAAATCATTATTGTATTATCCAATTCATAAATTTGTCCACTAACCCAAATTTCATAGGTGAATTGCAATGGATAAAAGGCAAGGATTTAGAGTTCTTTGGTCTTACTAAATCATGAATTTAGATCCTAGAGGTCATGATTCAAGCCTAAGAGACAAACAACAAATTTTTGGAGCAAATCTGGTCAAGTTTACACATGCTACATGATTGTTACTCCTTGAGATAACTTGTCGAATTCCCAAGAAAATAAGTTCAAAATGAGATGGGAATTTTTTTTCTATAAATTATGATTCCCTAGGACTCCATTCGAAGTGTAATCACTCAAAATATGCCTGGTAACATGTGCTAAAAAAATAGCATAAAAGTACTACTTATAAAACCAAAAATTCAAGAATTAGTGAGCTAGTTAACCTACCTAACCTAATCAAGTGAAAATGCCATGGGGTGAATTTTGTACACAAATTGAATTTTTTTATGACCCAATCCAAGTGTAATCAATTAAAATGAAGCTCATTAACACGTTCTAAAAAATAACAGAAAATTACTACTATTTTGCTACAATGGACTTCCAAAAATTCTAGCTTTGTGAACTAGTAAACCAATATAAGTATCTCAATGATGAATATGACTTTTCAAAGTTGTTCTAAGAATGCATCATGCTCGTGACTTTGTAAATAACCTGCAAAACAACTTACCTCAATCATTTAACCAATATAACCAACAACAAAAGAGGCATGAATAATAAATGCATAAGTAAGACATGGAAGTGAAAAAGAGACTCAAAGGAAGAAAAGACATTGTACAAGAGGGAACTGAGGCTCCTAGGATGGCCAATAACAAGGATACTTAGAGTACTATGAAGGAAACCGAGCTTTAGAAGCTAAAAATGACACCAGACTTCATTATTTGAATCAATGCAAGTACATCTCTGCTAGAAATGATAGTGAAGCTACTAAATAACAAATTTTCTCCACAAGAAGACTAAGAAATACATGGCCCTAGAGGAAAATTAGAATTGGTACTTATACAAAGTGTTGAAGAAGCATTATTCTTGAAAGGAGACATCTTTTCCCTCGAAAATCCCTCGAAATTGGATCTGGTTCCCAACGCTAGGATTCTTCATTAAATGACAGGGAACATAATCCTAGATTTTCTCAATCGATGGAGCTCCATAATTTGTTAATAATTTCATGATATCTGGTTCATTTATTGTCAAATATTGGTCCATCATGTAGCAGGTAGAAAGTCCCTAGATTATCTCACCCTTCAAATCTTCATAACCTTCCCAATATTCTACAAAAACAAGTAATATTAGGCAAATAACATGCAATTATCTCTAAACTTTCCTAAGAACATATTAAAGCTAAAAATACATTATTAAGTGTAGAGGGAGAGATTTAATATAGCCTTTATGTGTCTAAGAAAGGTTAGATGGTCCTTAATTGTTGTCTAATTTGGAGGCCTGTCAACTACCATCTCGAGGATGGGTTACCCTACAAGCTCAAAAGGACATGTGTTCTTAAAGGTGAGTGATTGCAACTGATTAGAGAGGCTCACACCTCTAAGGTTGCGGGGAACTTTGGTGTAGGGAGACCATGCCTAACTTGAAAAGGTATATGTATTAGCCCAAGATGCAAGAGTAGGTAGCTAGGTTCATAAAAGGATGCATGCTTTGTTATACCATCGAGCATAACAATAAGAAACATTATCTATATCATCCCTTACCTATACCTACTCGTCCTTGGGAAATCATTTCCATGGACTTTGTGGGAGGTTTACCAACAACCAGGAAGGTACATGACTACTTGTTCATGGTATTTGACAAGTTCAAGAGATGTGTATTCTGATGCCCTATACAAATACCATCAGTGGGCAAGAAGCATCAAACTTGTTCTTTGGACAGGACTGGGTGCACTCTAGGATACCAAGGAGCATCATTTCAGACATGGATAAAATATTTATCAGTGCATTTTGGACTACATTGTGGGAGAAAATGGACACAAAGATGAAGATATCTATAACATTCCATCCATAGATAGATGGGAAAACAAAAGAATTCGACAGGAATTTGGTGCAACATTTTTAGGGGCTACAACCAAAAGTATTCAAAGACCTAGGATGAAAATTTGGTATATATACAACATTCTTACAATCAACTAGTACACACTTCTACATGAAAGTCCCAATTTGAAACTTGTTTTAGATATTTGTCACCTTCACCTTTGAATATTGCATATGGGTAGCAAGGAGGAGCGAGGGAAGTTCTTACAGGATATGCTTTGAGGGATGAAAATTTTATAGAGAAGATCAGGTAGATCCATCTATAGGTACAAGAAAAACTGAAGAAATCGTAGGAGAAGTATAAGGTCAGGCATCATCACCACATAATAGAGAAATTGTTCAAGATGGGAGAGAGAGTATGGCTATAGTTGAATAAGAATAGGCTACAACGACCTCGTAAGAAAATCAAGCTTTGAAGTATGGTCCCTTTGAGATATTGGAAAATGTGGGTGATAATGCCTATCGACTCATTTTACCACTATATTTGTGCATTTACTCAGTTATGAATGTAAAAAAATTGAATCTCTATGATCTTTCTATCCTAGATTAGGAAGAGGAACATGTCCTACCTTTTGTGGAGGATTTGGCACCAGATGCTCTGGCAGAGTTGACAAAAGATACATTTTTTGCAAAAGAGGTCCAAAACTACAAGATAGGGGCAATATGACCTTTGGAAGATTGGGTTGAGGGGAAAATTTCTCGGTAGAGCTTAATGGTACACCAGAGAGGTTAAGGAAAAATTTCCTCACCTCATTCAGTAGAAACCTTTGGGGGCCAAAATCCACCAAAAATGGGGAGGTGTGATCCAGATTGGATAATTATATTGTTTGCAATCCATCTTGATGCTTTTAGAGTGGAAAAAGTGGAGGAATCATGGAAAAGGGTCTAGACATGTGATTGTGGTATAAAAGACTCTAGAAGAGTCTATATTGTAACTCTAGTTAAGAGTTGAGGTAGTCAAACTTAACCACTAGTAGGCTATAGGGTTGTTATAACTGGGCCAGTAGGAGGAAGAGATATTCCATTCTTTCGAGTGCATTTGTTCCATAACTGAGAAAAAATAGCCAAGAGGGCAAGGAGGTAGAGCACAAAGAAAGGACTTGAGTATTGTAGTAGCCCACTAGCCACAAGCGATACTTATTTGTACCTTCTCCCATATTTCCAGACAAAGAAAGAGAGTCAAGTAGCCTCACCTTCTAGTTGAGTTTTCTCCTATAAGGGTTTCCCATAGCACATCTCATGTCTTATGTGTGTGAGAGAGATTTTATTTTTCCATTCTCTATTTTCTGTATAATTTCCATTCATGCACTAATTACAGTAAAATCTACAGATCTAGAAATTTAATAAAACTGTAATAGTGTAGAATTACATATTTCTAATATAATATTATCGGATTTGTTGTGATGAACTTTCCAATGGAATATACATGACAATTTACGGATTAGATAAGATGGAATATGAAAATAAAGGTCTAGTAAGGTACTAAGGGTGTAGTGAAGGGAACTTGCTATAAAATTGTCCTCATAGATAGAAAGGCAATATGAAGATTTACAACGTTTAGGAGGATATCATTGTCAATTGTGTAGCTATAAATGTACCTTAAATATATGTATATGTTGAGTATTTTCAATTGGACCACTTAGAAGTAGTGGTGGAAATTGAAGGTAGTTGACCAATTTCAATTTTGATTTAATTTTCTTTAACGATAGTTATATAACACCGGAAGGTCTCAAGACATGCAATTTGAAAAGAAAAAAAACACATGAAGTCATTGTTGGTTTAGTTAGCTACATGAGCCAAGAGGAAAGTGAATGGAGTGATCAAATCATGCTAGTTGAGATGAGTGGGTTTCATATCCAAGAAATTTTAATGTGCTACCCCTAGGGTCATACGATATGCTAATTGGAATGAATTGCTTTGTAACAGATAAAGATAAATTGGACTACTCTAGCAAAACCTTGGAATTGGAGGATAATAAAGGAAATAAAATAGTCTTACAAAGTATACAAAAACCTGTGCCAGTAAGGAAAATTTTTATGCTATAGCTAAAGAAATACTACAAAAAATGATATCTGTTGTATGCCATACATGTGTTGTATTCAACAAAAATCGGAAGTTGAAATTTGAGACGACCTAGTGTATGAAGAATATAAGTGTGTGTTTCGACGGGAAATACTAGGATTACCTCCTACAAGGGATATTTATTTCCCAATAGAGTTCATGAAAAAAGCAATGCCTATGTCAATGATACCATGTAGGATGAGCACATTTTATCACTATTGTGGATATTCCTTTAGAGAATTCGTCACAATCATAAAACTACTAAAATTTATACTATATCTAGGTTAATATTTTAAACTATTGTGGATATTCCTTTACAGAATTCATCACAATCATAAAACTACTAAAATTTATAATATATCTAAGTTAATATTTATTTTACGTTCTAAATTATTTATTTACTATTTCTGATGCTTGCATAAATGAGTCAAAATATGAGAAATATAAATAGAAAGAAATGGAGTTGTCTATGGAGGCAACAAATTTTCCTGAAAAGCCAAAACTTGTTAGAATCTGACTACTTTTCTCCTAAATTTTTTTTATAGTACTCGTTCTTGAATCTTGTTTATGATGGTGGAAATGGATTCAACATAATCAAAACCCCCTGGGCCAACCAAAATCTTAAAGCTCGAGAAGAGATTTCCAAGTTGTGCCAAAATTTCCATTATTTTTCACACAAATTTGCATCCTCTTTAAACTACTCAGAAAGAAATGCATACATCATTCACAAATATTACCTTAAAAAACCCTAAAAAAACCATATGAAAAGTGAGCTTACTCTTCTCTCTTTTTTCTACAAAATTTTGTGATATACTTCTTATTATTTATCATATATCTATTATATGTCATAATAATTTTCTACAAAATTATTATTTGTGATAATAATTTTTTTTTAAACTTTATAACTCATCAAAACTATAATTATTAGAAAGTGATTTTCTTAATATTTTTTAGAGGTAAAAAAAAAGCTCCCAAAGAATGTGTCAATTAATTGTGTTATTAAGTATCATGTAAAATATGTGATGGAAGGTAGCTTTTGATCCATGTGTATGTGGGGCATATGTGGTTCACTTAAGAGTCATAGTTTTAATAATTTCTGACACAAATTTCTCCAATCTGAATTTCACCAAAAAATTTAATACATAATTTATAGATCACAAAAGTCAAATTCCTAATTATTATATACTTCATGCCATCCCATGAGTACAAACTTCAACCAAATACAAGTTCCCATATTTCATATTTTTATTTTTTTTAAGTATAACAAATCAAATAGTAAATATCAATCTCCATTATCATTATTATATTTTAACTGTATCAATATAAAACCTATCTTACTATATGGTATTAATTGATGATGCATTGAATTAGACAAAATAAGCGCAAAGAAGAAGCAATTATAAATTGACGTCATAAAACTACTTTATGTAAATCACCATAACGAGGACACCTAGATTCAGCAGGTCCGCATGGAAGAGACAGTAAAGTCAATACCTTAATTTTCTGTCATATCATTTCTCTTTTCAACAAAATTCATCATCAATTTTAATTGCTGAAGATAAAAACAACCGACTTGACTTAATAACACGCATAAGTTACGCAATGTGGTCGGTGAAATATTAAATATTTCATACATTTTACTTTAATATATATTTTTTGAAATAAATGTTATGTTATTTTTAAATTTATACCATACGCGAAATATTTGAATTGGCCTAAATATAATTATATAAGACTATGTTTATGTAATATTAATAATATTTACAGTATTAATGAAAGTTTATCAATTAAAATTATAGGTAAATGTTATTAATTAAATTTCTATATTGCTTGCACAGGGATGATTTAGTGGCCAGTGGACACATTGTTAAGGCATTCGTGTTGTTAACCAGGTCATGAGTTCAAGTCTCGTCTTATTCGTGTAGTGTTCTTGCATGCCCGATGTTGCCAATAGATTTCTCTGACTTACAAAAAAATTTAATTTAATTCTGAGCAATGATACATCCGCACTATCATGAGTTCTTCAATATAAGCAGGTCATGAGTTCATCTCTCATCTTATCCTAATCAAAAAAACATTTATCTACTTTATGGATCACAAAATATCAAATCTAACATATTAAAATATATTTTAAAATATTAATTTTATAAAATAAGATAATAATAATTCAATTAAATAACTATATTTCTATATATAATAAATTTTTAGCTAAATTTTATAAACTTACAATCGTTATTCAATAAGCAGGTCATGAGTTCAACTCTAGTCTTATCCTAATCAAAAAAACATTTATCTACTTTATGGATCACAAAATATCAAATCTAACATATTAAAATATATTTTAAAATATTAATTTTATAAAATAAGATAATAATAATTCAATTAAATAACTATATTCTTATATATAATAAATTTTTAGCTAAATTTTATAAATCATGTTCTATATATTTATTTTAAAATAGATTTCTAAAATTTTATTTTAATCTTCTAGAATTATTAAATATATGGTAGGATTTAAGTTTTTAATCTTTAATATTCTTATTACTATACACAATTTAAAGGTTGAGATTTATCTCTAAACTTGTTATGTCTTTTTTGTCTTTTTTATTAAATTAATTAAATAAAAGAAATGTCATATGAAGTGACTTATGATTTTTTCGACATTGTGGTATTAGTTCATAGTACTGTAACAAAACACATTTATAAATTAAAAATCTTCATAATAAAATGGGTAAATCTCCATATTTAAAAATCTTGTTCCATGTTTTTCAATGTATATATATTTAATTTCTATATTAATTATTTTTATAATAATTATAATAATGATAATTTAGTTAATTTTTATGTTTTTTTAATTTTAGTACTTTGAGATGTCTTATAGATATTTAGTAGTTGTTTAGTTTATATGCTTGAGCTAGTAATGTTGTTTTATATGGTGATCCAAATTTAACAAAAAACTATATCTAAAATCCACATTATAAGAATTTGTGTGCAATATAATTAATAGACAAGATGATATATTTTGTTTTTGGGCAAGATTAGGATATCTTATTGTTTAAAATAAGTTTTTGAATGGCTAAATGAATTTAGTATACTAAAAATCTTTAAGCAATTTGAACTTTGCAAATTAAAAAGGTTAAACTTGTGATTTTAACAAACATCTATAAAATTTAGAAAAATTGACACTTTTTTTTTTTTTTAATTATTTATTAATTAAACTAAACTAAGATTTAAGCTAAATCTGAAAACAGCAACGCATTTAGAAAAAGACAAAATCATATTCTCACTCATTCATATATATATATAATTTCTGTAAATACCGTTTTAAATAAAAATAAAGATTTGAATTATTAAATTAAAAAAAAAAGTGATTGAAATTTTATTCTCATATAAATACAAATACAAATTAAATTAAAATTTCAAAACCAATTATTAAATTTCAAATTTCAAATTTCGTAGTCATTTTATAAATTAAAAAAAAAATACAAAAATTGCCGGCAAAGCCGGCAAGTTTCACGTTCAATCTTTGGATACGTGTCGGTGGGGAGACACTATGGAAATCGGATCTCTCACACCTCAAGTGAAATCCTTGTAAATATCATGGGGATGGAGATGCCGAGACATCCAGAGAGAGGTAACTCATCCCTTATCTAGAAGCGAACGAACTTCTTGAAAGGAAGCAGCGGGCAGCAGTTCATAGTAGTTAGTGAAGAAGAGTGCGGTATAGTTGGGGAAGACCAAAATATTAAGTATGCGTCCGGGTGATTGCGGCCCCGGAGGGCCTCCGCCTCCGCCTTATTGCGCCCCCGGAGGGCCTCCCCCTCCACCTTATTGCGGCCCCCCACCTCCGCCTTATTGCGGCCCCGGAGGGCCTCCGCCTCCTCCCTGCCCCGGAGGACCTCCGCCTCCTTGCGGCCACGCCGGCCCTGGAAGGCGTTGCTGTTAAATTATCCCTACCATAAAGTACATATCTAGTAGATCTAATAAATAAACACTTGCACGGGTTAGTGTAGTTTAACTGTGCAATGTATAGCATCTATATATATCTGTGTCATTTGTTCCAAATGTTTAGTTATGTTTTTCTATCTATAGGTAGGAGATGTGGGAGATCTCACTATTGAACAGATCTAAATAGAGTTCAACTTTAAGGTTTGAAGATCCATACCTATATGTAAGAATATTATATAATCCATGATTGTGAATCAAGGGTAATGAACTTGTGGCAACTATTTCTGCAGAGTCTTTGGATGCCCGTGTTTGTAGGGTTGCTTGCCTTCTGTTCAAATTTATTATTCAGCCCATTATTAGTGGCAGTAAATTAAAATAAGAGGTTAATCAGATAATTAATAATCCAAATTATTGACTATATAATAAAGTATTCATTGCTCCCATGAATATATGAGATTCTAATTAGAGTTGACCTTATGGATTAAGAACCAAGTTTGTCTAGTTCTTGTTCATTTTTTTTCTATGTTTTCATATATATGACATAGATTTAACATGTGGTATTGATACTTGTACAGCATGATCTTTTATACAATGAGTTTTATTAGTTTTTCAGTTTCACAAACAATATATTTAATTAATTAAATAGAAAGGAAAGGAAAGGATGGAGAGAGTACACAAACTGTTTGATTCAACTGTGTCGATATATATCTTCCTGGAACAAAGCCGGGTTTGTTAAAAAAAGGATTTGGGTCTATAGTGACTTGGACCTCTGTATTATTTGGGTGTAATGAGAAGCATTAACTGCGCCGAAGTAAATAAGGTTGTGTTCTCGTCTCAGCCTGCAGGATTGGTTGTCACTACAGCAATGGTTTTACTGTGAATATAACACCTACAAATGCGATGTTTTCAACCAAAAGCTAAAACTGCACAGAGTGAATTTTTTATATAAAACATTATTTTGATATGACTAAAAACAAATTTATATGGTTCTGCGTTGGATGTTAATCTTGTTCTGTGGTTTCATACAAACAGCTGTGTCAAGTTCGAATAAAGATTGCAGTGGGAGAATAGTTTTCACACTGATAAATACATGTTTGAACATATAAATTTTGTTAGGCTTAGGCTTTTTGATAAAACTGTTTCCCAAAAAAATGTACTATATGCACCATTATGGCTATATTTGTAAATATCTGTTATGCTTTTAAAATCTTTACTTTTAATTAAAAATTAATTTTGTTTTTCTTAATGGTTAAAATGTTTATAATTTGTCAAATTAATTCACAATTAAAATATTGTAATTGAATATCAAAAAACCAATCATATTAATTAACTATATTAAAAAATCTCTTAACTAAACTAATTATATTAACAAACTAATCATATAATTAATTTTATTAGAAATAAACAATGTCTTAAATAAAAATTTATATTTTGATACTTAAATGCTGACATTAGTTCACAAAACATGGCATGTTTCACCTGAGCTTCACCTTCTCACCCTCTTTCCAACTCCTCTTTCAAAGTTGGAATATGCTAAACTTCTTATAAAGAGATTTGCACACACATTCGCTTTTCAGGCACAGATCCATTTTTTGGATTAAAAATAGCATAATCAAATCTGCTCTTCGGTCAATCAAACGTAAAGACAAAAGATGATTGAAGTGGAATAAACTCTGACTAATAATTACAGCATTCTTGGTAATAATTACAGCATTGTTTGTTTAATTACAGCATTCTTGGTAATAATTACAGCATTGTTTGTTTAATTTATAACAATTCTACGGAATATTTGCTGTAACGAATATATATTATATAATATTTTCATATGTATACATCCAATGAAACAAGTAGTTGTGTACAATATCCCCACTAAAACACTAAACTTTTAGTCAAGGATGAGGACTTTCATCATTTCTAATTTGAACTTCCATTTAAAGGAAGGAAAATAAGCTCTCATTTTCCAAAGATTTCTCATTATTACATTACCACACTTAAAAAATTTACTTACAAAGACTTGATCACCATGTGATACATACTCATCATACTTTTTATAGTTAAATGGCTAAAAACTATATCTTTACATTATGATATGCATAGCACTAATATGACTACACATATTCATGGACTAAAAAGACATTTGTAATATAAACATTAAACCTTGATTCCAGAGACATTACAATAGCTTTACTTCACAGCTTATCTTTTAAAGAGAATGGATATATTAATAAATAATAGGTTGTCTTTCCTATTTATGTTGTACATTTGGGTAAGTGTATTTTTAATCCATTTAATAGTGAAGAACAACCCAGGTCACGTCATTGAGTGTCTAAACCAATGGTTAATCTCTATCGTTATGTTCTGGATATTGGCTGGAATTAATCTATGAAACTTCTCGACATCTTTTAACCAACAATTGTCGGTGGCAAAGTTTCACACTTGTCTCGATCTTGTCCTTTGATCTCATTTGACGGCCTCTGTTGATGCTGAGTAGGTTAGGGTAGCTAACCCTCCTTTCCACTCAGAACACCAGTCTAATTTCACCTCCACGCCACTGCGTTCTTCTCTAAGAATTTTTGCAAGGGTTTGTTTACCAATGGCTTTAACACTGTTACCGATGAAATAGGTAACCTGACCTCAAAACGGGAACTCTAGCCCAAAAAAACTCAAAAAAACATGAAAAAACACCCCAAAAACAAAAAAAGTGTATTCCAGAACGCACTGGAATAACCAAAAAAAAAATTGTCATATTTTTGACATTTTTAAAAATAGAAATAAAATTTTTTAATTTTTAAAATTCAAACATTAAAAAAAACCTAAAATTTAACAAAAAAAAAAAATATTTAAAAAATAAAAACATTTTAAAGCTTAAAATTTAAAAATATTAGGAATAATTTATTTTTTTTAAAAACAAAATAAAAATTTTAATTCAAACATTATAAAAAAACCTAAAATTTAAGAAAAAAATTAAAATTAAAAATTAATAAAAATTTAAAGATTAAAATTTCAAAATATATAGAAATAAAAAAATAAAAATAAAAACAAAATAAAAATATTAAATTAAAAAGAAAAACAAGTTAAAAAAAAGAAAGAAAGAAATTATAAAAAATAAAATATAAAAATTAAATTTAAAAAAGAAAAAGAAAATGTTTATTAAATTTAAAAAAAAAAAATTTAAAGAAATATATAGTAAAAAAACAAATAGATTTTAAAAAATATATTAAATTTAAATTATAAAAAATTATATATATATATATATATATATATATATATATATATATTAGATTTTATTAAATTAAAATAACAAATTAAATTTAAAAAAAATATTAAATTTTAATAAATAAATGAATAAACAAATAAATTTTGAAATAAAAATTAAATTTTAAATATAAAGAAAAAAAAAAACATTGTTAAAATAAAAACTTTAAAAATCAATTAAAATTGAAAAATTGAAAATATATATATATATATATATATATATATATATATATATATATATATAAAGAAAAAATAAAAAACAAATTAATTTGAAAATATTAAGTTTAACTTAAAAAAAAACTAATTTTAAATACACAAATTTAATTGAAATAAAAAAAATATAAAAATTTTATATAATTAAAAAAATAATAATAAATAAATAAAAATTTAAAAAAAAAATATTAAATTCAAATAAATAAATAAATAAAAATACAAAATTTACTAAATTTTAAAAAATTAAATGAAAAAACTAAACATAAAATCTAATAATAAAAAAAAATATGAAAAAATTAAATAAAAAAAAATACAAAATTTAATAAAAATGATTAACAAAATTTAGAAAAAAAAAATTTAAAACAAAAAAATGAATAAAATTAAAAAAAAAATAAAACAAATTAAATTTCAAATATAAAAATTAAATTAGAAAAAATAATTTTAAATTTTTTTGAATTAAAAAAAATCAAATTAAAAAAATATATATATATTAAAAATCAAAAAAATAAAAAAATAAAAAAATTTTGATCGTGGTGGCGCCACCAATCAGCCTCCCGCCCAAGTGATGGCGAAGGTCAGCCGCTAGGGGAGAGGGCGATTCCGAGAATCACATTTCTGCGACGGAAGGCCGATTCCGGGAATCACTTATTTTAATTTTCTTTTTCAATTTTAAATTTTGTTTTTTTTTTTTAATTTGTTTTTTTTGTTAATTTTAAAATTTGTATTTTTGTTTTCTTATTATTATTGTTTTTTTAATTTAAATTTTTAAATTTATTTTTTTATTTTTTATATTTTATTTTTTTAATCTAAATTTTAATTTTGTAATTTAAATTATTTTTAAATTTTCTATTTTAAATTTTTTTTTTAATTATATGGATTTTTTTAATAACATAGAAAAAAAAAATTGATGTTTTTTTTTTAATTTTTTTGTTAATTTTTGTTTTTTTTCTTTAAATTGTATGTTTTTTTTTCAAATTTTGTCATTTCTTTTGATATAATTTTCGAATTTTTATTTTATTTTTTGTTTTATTTATTTATTTTTGTTTAAATTTTTTATTTTTACGAGTTAATTTTGTATTTTTTTACATTTTTATTGGTTTTTTATATTGTTTATATATATATATTTTATCTAAGTTTTGTGTTTTATTACCAGCATGAAAATCACCACTCTAAAAAAAAAGGTTGATGCTGCATCAATACGTTTCAAAATTAGCATGAAAATCACCGCTCTAAAAAAAAAAGTTGATGCCGCATTAATACGTTTCAAAATTAGCATGAAAATCACTAACATTTTAAAACAAATATTCATACTTCATAAATAAAAATATTAGAGTGTCAAAAATGTGCTAAAAAAAAAAAAGAGGTGATTCTGCATCACCACTTTTCAAATTCGGGTGCTTTTTATGCTACCAAAAAAAAGTAGGTAACAGTGCGACTACCTATTTGATTGGTAACATTGTTCTTCTTGGTATGCTTTTAGGAAATCTTGTTCATCCTTGCTAGTATACCCATCACCCAAGCTTCGGTACGATGTGTTGTTTGATTTCCTATATGCTATGTTAATTTATTTTCTTACTGATTGGTCATTTTTGGTTGGTTTTATTGTCTGTTGTTGCTATTGTCTGTTATAGGGCTTGCGAGAACTAGTAAAACCACTTTCGACTGTTTTTCTTCATCATTATTTTATTTACTATAGTATAGGATTTTATTTTGAAATTCTAATGAGTTTGCTTATGGTTTTGTGTCAAGGTTTCACGATTGGATCGACTCTACCACCAGCCTAGAGTTTGCAAACCCTAAACTTAATGGCACCAATCCTCTCCAAATTGTTCAAGTAGGTCTCTACCACGTTCCAGGATTACTTTTCATGGCAGATATATAATAAATTATTAAGCCTATCAAGCTTGAAGGTAATGCAACCCTCCTCTCTGTTGTGGTAGGGTTCGGCGAGGTCATCCCTCTTGCTCGAAGTTGATTTTAATGGAAGTTTGTGAATTTGGAAGCTTGCTTGCTTCTCTGTTTATTTATATACAATACACTGTATCTGTAAATATTTTAATTCGAATTTATGAATGAGGGTTTCATTCCCTTAAATCATTATCTTGACAGTGATTGGATGGAAATTTTGCTCCGCAGTGATTTCTGCTAAGGTTTATGCCTAATTCTCTTCGCTTTATGTTTCGAACCATTCCTCTAGTTTCAAACATATTAAGAACTATCGTTCTCTGTCAATGACTGTCTATTTCTTTTAATGTAAAATATCAGTTTTTATATTTTCCTTTTAATGGAGTTAACCGTCTTCGAGCATTTCATCTTGGTATATCTTTAGTTGATCTAAATGCTACTTCCCACATGCATTATGGCTCTGGCATGAATTATGTAATTAATTCTCACATATTTCTCGTTAGATACTGAGTTTACTACATTTTGTCTCACATTCATGTTCTAGCTATGTTTGAGATGTAGATTTTATTTATTTCTTGTATGTGTCGCACATACTGTAGAACTTATGAATCTGGTTATTGTATGTATAAATCCCTCTGTGCTAAACAGGGGTTCTTTTCTTATTTATTATGACAAAATCCTGGAGGATGCAAAACCCTGCTAATACCTACTCTGGGAATCCAAGGTTTAAACCTCAGGGCTTAGTTGGTTTTATGGTGTTGTACATTCCTTTATTCATCTGTATAACTGTAGGTTTAATATATAGTGAATATATCTGAGGGTTGTCACCAAGACACCCTAGGGCCATGGGTTTGCTGCCATAACAAATTTCTCTTCTATCTTATGTTAATCTTACTATTATTTTGACGTTTGAACCCTTATTGACAGGGTAGTGTGGTACCAGAGAATTTGTTACCAACTCTGTTGTTTTTCTTGGTTGAATCTCATGCCCAAGTTAAAGATCTGAAGTCTCTACTCAGATGAAATGGTCTAGTCTCAAATCAACCTTCGAGCCTGTCAGCTAACTCAAATAATAATAAATAACACTAAAAAATCAGTTGTGGCTTTCCCAAAAGTTTTCTTGCACATAGATACTTTCTTTATGAATTAAATTGAATGTTTATAAACATAACCTTTCTATCAGGAAACACATAAAACACAGTCATGAAAATAAACATTTTTCTCTCATAAATAAGTTATCTAGATATTCACTACTTCACTAGATGATCCGCCCAACCATGAGTGAGGCGATCACGTCCTCCACTCCCCCCGTGCTCCTCACCAGATCAGGTTTAAGAAGTAGGATTCTTTTAGAGTTAGACCTCTAGACTGCGTGTCCAGCCTTTCCTCCAATCCATCGACAGAGCTCCACTAGTTTCCCAACCAAATTAGGATTCCTCTGCTCACATCCTCCTATTGTCTCTTTCTTTCTATCTTTTCTTTTGCCTTTTGAAGACATATTTGAATATCAGAAATATTTTCCTTGCTGATTTTTACCATCCCATCCACAGTGGACTTTATCAAAGTATTTAACATCTCTAATATATCGTCAAGTTTGACCATTTTCTGAGAAAAAAAAATACTCTAGTCGAAGCTATAAGAGGCAAAACAAACCCCAACTTTTAAAGAGAATCAACTATCTCAACATTGTTTTTTTTTTATAATGAACACTTTATGTTTGGGTTAATAAGTTGATGAACCACTAAGGAAACATCACTCACTTGTTCAAGCTCACCCGCACACACTTCTCTTAGTTTCTTACAACAACACTCTTACAAGGAAAAATCAAACCTTCCTAAATTTCAACATGAAACAACCACCCACCTAAGGCTTGTTGAAATGTTAAGGTAAAAAACCACATAAACCATCATCTAATCTCTAATGATGTAAAAATTAAGACCGAACAAATCCATTTTTTTTTTGCAATCTACGGGATTAAACTGGACCCTTTGAGTGGTACTTTGTGGAATGAGCATGGGATTTTTTATTTTTTTCTAAGGCTCTTCCTCTGTCTTTGGCGCAAGGCAGTCATGCTTCCCGAATGATGCCATCTTCTTCCTGATTACAAATCTATTCTTTTGAAATATTTCAAGGTTACATAGAGAATCAAAACAATACCTGCTTGTAGATTAAAAACCATCAAAACAAAAACCCTGTGCTTCAAATGACAACATATATGTGCTCATATATCCGGCAGGTCAGACCAATGGATTTAGTGCGGGCCAAAGTCGGGTAGGCCAAGCAGTGCCAAGGACGAGAGAAACCACAGAGGCACGATATATCTGACAAAGGCTGAGGATGAGTATTAATAGAATCTGAGAGTCTTCTTAGTGATTTGGAGGGGCCTGGTTGTATGAATGCTAAAAGCATGGAGAAATTATGTGATTTTGAATTACACAGACAAAACCGGTCTCACAACACGCAATATAAAATGAATCCCGACAAATTTACACACAAAAAAATGAGGCTCTAGCCACGGTGACACATTCATGCTTGACAGACAGTATATTTCTTCATCATTAGGGAAGTGATCCAAAAATAAAATATCTGGATGATCATTAAGCTCATCAACGAATCCAAACCAACAAATAACCAGCCCAAAACCAAATCTGTTCACTTACCTTTGAAATTGTTGAATTCCTTGGACCCTGTGGTTGTATTAATCCCCAAAGGAAACTTTGTTGTCAATATAGTTAACTATGCAACCACAAACACCAATAATAACCTCCAATTTAACATTTTTTGTCTTACTAAACCCCACAGCACGTAAGACTTCTTCTGGCTGGAAAGGAATCTCCAAATTTTGTAGCTTCCCCCTCAGTAAAAACTCATATTCTAGTCCAGCAACTCGGTGAATCATCTCAACCCGTGGCAAAGAAACTTGGTCAGTCTCCATGCATTTATCAGCATCCTGAATAAATTTGGTGATGGTTATGGAGTAGACGAGCTGTGGGACCATCGATATGGATAGGTGTTACCAATTTCGAAGGTCGAGGAAGTCGTATACCGGTGACGTAGGTATATGGAATCGAGCACAACACAGAGCCATGGACAATCACACTAGAGCCATGATTCAGAAGCCCAACATAGAACTGGAGACAACGATATATTCAAGCATGAAAAAATGCTGAACCACGATTTGGATAGGTGGTTTGGAGAGCCACGAATGGTGGTTCCATGCCACAACACTTTTGCTTCAATGGAGCTGAAAACGCAGAGGTTATGAGAGCAAGGCTTGTGCAGATTTGAGAGTGCTCGGTAACATGTCTTTTCTTTGATCCGTGGTAGCCTACAAATCAACTCCAAGCTTAGACCACAAGAGGATTTAAGCCCGTCAAACTGGCGCAGAGTAGGAGTAGTAGTGGATAGTTTTAGCCATGTCAACCCTTGCGAGGAAAATGTCGATGAGAGATTTCAAGCACCTACAACAGGATCCACCGGCGAGCATCAGTGGGGTGCCTCAAGACAATAATATTATTCTTTGGAATGTTGTATGGAGAGTGCAGGTGGAGAGCCTGTGAGGAGACCGGAGCCGAGGGGCCGAGAGTCAATGGAGCAACGTATTGAGGCAGATTTGGTGGTAAGGTTTCATACATTGTGTATGGGAGCAAAGGTTTCTTTGTCGATACCAAATACACACAAAATTCAATACTTCACATCCTGTTTATGCTAGTACAAACCTGAATGGAAAGGTTTTTGGTAAAGAGTACAGGCATAAACGTTATGGTAGTGACTGTTAGAAACCCTTCAGAAAGCTAGAGTGTAGCTCAGACCAACGTTATTCAAGGAGCAATGTGAGGGAATGCGAAGGGAGCGTTATGGACTGGCAAGATTAGAGAACACATATAGAATTTAGATAATTGGAATAGGGCCAGCAATCGCCCACTCCAATACCATGTTAAACACACGCATTGTAAACAAGAATGTAAACACACAAGGAGAAAGATAAGCATGAGTTATCTTATTATTCACCATAGATGTACATTTATAATACAATTGTGTGACTCTTGGATTCCACATTCCAAGGTCACTTGGACTCCTCTGTGATTGTTCGCCTTCCACACCTACCCATAGAGGACTAGGTGTCCAACAATTATCTCAAGCAGAGATCTAGGTGAAGACTAGACATAGTAATTTTTTAATATAAAACATTATGTTTAGATGAATAAAATCATATTTATACAAAAATGTATGCATTAGATGTTAATATCATTCTATGGTTCCAAACAAAAAAGTGTATGGCAACAAATTCATTTAAATTTTGTAGTGATTCCCCCAATTTGTACAAGGAAAGGCTCAATCATCTCTGATATCCTCCTATTTGTCCTAGTGGCTAGCTAAACAAGCCATAATTCTTCATGGAATTTCTTTGGAAATTCACATTTTTCCATAATATTAGGGTTAATATAGTTGAAATTAGATCCCGGGTTAATTAAAATTGAAACCAGAGAGTTCTTGGTTATACCTTCCATTTAAATGATTATTTCTTGCTGGTCTACCTTCCTATTGTCTAATGTAGCATACATTTTAGGGATTCTATAGGCCACATCATTCATAGTTTATGCCTCTTGTATGTTTTGCATATTTTCACCATATTTCTACAACTTTGGGAAATATCTCCTCAAATGGTTTTCCACGCTTCCAACACTGAATGGATACTTTCATATTTTCATTCCCTAATTTAGAGGGTTCATTTCTATTAACATGGAGTTTTATTTTTTTCACGTCTACTAAAGTTATTAAACACTCCACCCTTTCCTCCTTTCTTATATCCTAAGGTTCTCTACGCTCCTCCTTTTCCTTTATTTTTCTAGTCATCCTATACTTCAGTATTATGTTTAGATTGTTCATTGTAGTTTTTTATCTTCTGGATAACCTCCTTGGGGTTTTTTGGTTCGTAGAATTCAAATATGTCTCAGTATGCCCATGGTAACCCACCGACATACCTTTGTCTATTCGTCTTCTCATCCTTGATGTAAGGTACATATCTTATTAGCTTCAATAATTTTTTGTTGTATTCTTTAGGTGTCATCTACCCCAATTTGTATTCATTGGACTCCTTGTCTCTACTACCATAATATTTTTTGGACAAGTACTTTGCTTGGAAGTACTTTTCAAACTTTCTCCATGTCATCTCTCTTTCTCGGGTACCTTTTATACTATTGAAATCCTCCACCATATATCAAACTTTCCTTTTAGAATAAAAAAAACCACCCTAGCCTTCATGTTCTTAGCATTGTCATGCAACATGAACTACTTCTTAATTCCCAAAATCCAAGCCTCTACATCCTCTACTTTATTTACAACCTCATCAAAGTTTGGGAGTTTTTAATTCTCGAATTATTTTTGCATGGGAGTCTTTCTGTTCTCATTTTGATGATGATATCTATTGGTTGCAATATACGATGATTGACTAGGATTGCTTAATCCTCTTTCTAGAGAGATGGAAAATTCTATCCCTCCTTTTGCATGTCTTCTCCTCTTTCTTGATCAGTTTATCTCTAATTTCTTACCATCCAATGTATACTTTTGGATCTGTAATGGGCTATCCTTAGGCTTTTTATTTTCCTAAAAACTCACACCAATCTCTTGTTGTCTCTATCTTTGTAATTCTGATAGAATTTGCAACAATATATTATTTACTTCTACTTTTTCCCTAACAATCTTCTTCTTGTCTACATTGTAGTTTCTTATATAAGCTCTTAGAATTATAAGAGTGTCCTTGAGTTTAGGAGTGTCTTCCTCTTTCATCTTCCCAAATATTCTTCTTTGGGACCTTGCAGGGGTATTTTTCATACCATGTTGTTCAAATCTGTTGCTCATTCATTTCTTCTCTTGTTGTACCTTGGTACCTTTCAATCTCCTGTACACACATGCCAATGTTAGAAAATAGCAAAGAAAATGAAATTTACATAAGTACTCTTTTCCTTGGTCTATATTGATCTTAACCATCACATATCAATCAACATGTAATCATATTAAACCAAAACTCTTATAAAACCATGCATCACAACATTCTACAATCAATATAAAGGATACTAATAGATGTATCATATTATGCGTATTAATCAATTATCTAGTGTGTACATGTGAGCATCTTAAGGCCCAATTTCTGAAAAAGTGCTCTAATACCATTTTTTAGTTACACACACCCTACTATACTTAGCCTCTACTAAGGTTAGGACGAAGCATTTACTAAATTGACCCAACCTTCAAAGTTCTAGTTATGGAGATCGGGTCTAAAATTTTTGACCTTCTTTGAACTCTTAAAAAATTAAAAAGGACATTACCATTACATTTGTCTCATCGATACCTTTCCAACCATATAAATTTCATCTTTAAATATTTAGACAATTACTTTCATCCAAGTTAATTTGGCCTCCCACATGGCACCTACATGGATTCCACATGGTACCCACATGGGGATCCAATTTGTATTCCACACATCAATTTATCACCTATTTATGGTAATAATATAATATGTATGGTTTTCTTCCACCTTACCTTGGACGCGAGTCCCCAAATACTTCTCTCTGCACTCCGTCAAAATAATCCAAGACATCCCCTCGTGCCACTATCGGGGTTACATGGACAGTCCCACAGTAATATTCCTGCTATCATCTTCCTGTGGTATGAGATAAAATCTCCATTCAATTCCACCTAGCCTTAGAAGATTAATCCAGGAGGTTTCCCCTTGCGCACATCCGAAAATATTTGGGGTAATCCCCTCCTGACATTGCCATGGTTATGTGGACGGCCCCACTGTCTCTTTCTCTCACATTATTCTATTAACATGTGTGTGTCCCTACTCTTCTAAAGCCACAAAAACTCAGGAGTTTAATCTAGAAGGTTTTCCTTTATGCCCATCCAAAAAGGTCTAGGATACCCTGCTTTGACATCATCAAGTTTACGTGGATGGGCCCACCTCCTTCTCCCTCGTATTATCTTTGAATGGCATGGCACATAATTTCCTCCTCTATTGCTACATCACCCTCAGAGTTTAATCTAAGGGATTCAATTTAACTCATGAAACAAAAACTTTTTGGTGTGGAGATCAAGAAAAAAAATCCCTTTTTCAACTATAACCACTCTTTTCTATCATTTTCTTCATCTCAAGACTGAAATTCTCCATATGTTTAAGCACAAGGCTCATTTGGAATCCTTCTCAGTGACATCAGCCAGATGTGACTTCCCTTGCCTCATCACAACCTTTTTCCCAATGGCTCTTCGACAGATGTCAAAGGCTTATTATCCCTGATGGAGTCCTCCATGCCACATCATCCTCAAAATAAAATTTTGGAACTTTTCACCTATGACCCACTTAAAACTTTCAGGGTACCATACCTCTACGGCCATCCAAATATCTCGATGAGATCAAGATTCATGACATCACCTTTCTCTCTCTTTCGATTATGCACCTGGCGACATGGGCATATAAGGTTCACGATCTATCTCCTATGGGGCCTAGGGTTTCAACTCCCACACAATGCCAAATTTCAAACTGATTTATGTACGCAGATAGAGTGCCTATGCTCGGCCTCCAAGGCAAAAACACATGCAAATATTTTGGCGGACCGATTAGCTATCCATCCTAATATTTTAGTTGTTTCATCCCATCTTCACCTACAACTTGCACAATATACATGTATACATATTTTGGATGATGATAGGGCCATACCTCATGATATTTTAGTGGTATTATCCCATCTGGTCCTACAACTTATATCAAGTCTAAATTACATATTCATATGGTAGAATAGGGCTATCTCTTCTGAGCTTGTGAATTTTACAAAATTCTTGAAGGAAAAAGTGCATACTTACAGGCTTAGCATAAAAATGTGTTTAACAAAAATCTATTTTTCTCCCTCATGCTTAGGCTTTCTAGACCAGTTGCACACTTAGAGAGAATATAAAAACCACCCAATTTTGGTAGGATTTAGCTAGGGATTCAATGCTTCACTTCCATACAAGAAAGAGTGAATCCCTTATTAATAATAAGTTATTTATCAACATAGAAAACATAGAGTTCCTTCTAATGACAATGCAAGAAATTTCTTAGGAATTTAACTTATAATTTCATGAAATAAGGTCATAAAAAAACCCTAAAAAATCAAGAGTTTAGTCAATAAAATTCATGTACCAACATCATACTACCATGCAACATTATTCAAATCTACATGCATTCGCAAAGGATTTCTTTAATTCAACAACTCCCACCACAGATAATTTCATTTAAAATTCATAAATATGACAAAAGGTAGGCGAGGCTTCAATTTTCCATTGAGCCATAGATCTACTATAGCCATGATTACTTACAATAGTCACCCCTGAGCCATATCCATGATCTAAGGGGAATTTTCCTTTCAGTGGCCTTAGCAAGAAGCCATATTCAATACTAAGAGGAAATGAAACACATATTACAGTGGGTGGTTTGTTAGCTATTCAAGCACAATAGAATTCACATTAATGGGTGGTTTATCAGTCGGGTCAGTAACTTTAGGAGTTTTTTATCAACCCCTAGCAAGCACGCTAGGTGGTTTATCAACTATGTCAAGTAGTCAACGAGTGGTTTATCAGCTCCTAACAAGAACCCTCCCTCAAATGGTTTATCGGCCCTAGCAATAACACTGAGTGGTTTTCTCATCCAGTCCCTTGAAAAGCACTCATTCCATTTCCTTTTCATCCTCTTTCTCTTCTTGTCACAATTTTCTCTTTCAGGGATCCCATTCCCTCAACTCATAGCTCTTTCCAACTTTACTCATGAGCTCCACCAATAAGAGGTCCAACTCCACATTTTTGAACATTTTCCATTTTATCATTCCCTTATGGGACTCTTCATGTTCCTCTTCCTTTTTTTCTCATTATTTGCACCATAAAATTACTCTAAGGTGCCAAAAAACCCCACTTGGTTTATCTTTCCTCTTACCTCTTAGATCATGGATCTGTGGTCCCACACTTCAAGCCATTACACCATTACATTAAAAAAATAAAGGGTAATGTATGAAGGGTTTCACACCTATGGAGCCACCTATGCATTTCGTTCTTTCTCCTTCAAGACAACAATCCACATCTACCCTTCCATAACCACAATTCCCTACACCACCCATAACTAACCCCATTAATGGTAGGTTAGCCTAACCAATGCAAATTATTGAGCTTGCAACCTATCCAACCTACTTCATATCTTCCTTGAACTACCTCGATATCCATCTTAGCTATCGGGAGATACAAACTAATGTGAAAGGACTGTATTAGTTTTGTTGTGCTAAGTGCCTTTTCAGTTTATAAACATGTGCATACTTGTCTCATTAGTTTACATAAGGATTGAGGGTTTTAACCATGAATCGTAGATGATTTTAGGTGAATTAGAAGCATAGTTTAAAATAGAGAAATAAGTCACCACATGAAATTTACACAGCAAGCATGATGAAGTAGTTCACCCCTCCTGGGCTACATCTTCTGGTCCAACTTCCAATGACATGTCCATCTTTCATTATGCTCAAAATTTTGCTAATACATGTAGTTAAAATGCTATAATGGTTGTTTTCTCTGCACCAATGGCTCCAGAATTCTCCAATTAGTCTCCTACTCTTTTGCCTAGATTCACCTAGAAAATATCCATTAAAAGTGGAGAACTCCACTTAACTGGAGATAAATTAGCACTTCTGCCCAAAATGGTGCGCTTGCCAAACCTTCTACCGAATTTAACTGTGTAATTAAACTTTGCGATTGGGGTGGTCACATTCCAACCTGAATCTCACGGTTACCATGACATTTGTTAGCAGAACCCGCAATAAACTGTAGTTTGAATGGTTTAGACTCTGGGTTGAACCGTCGGGGGTTAACACTTACCACAGAGACAACGGTTATAATATGTTCCCATGTGAAATAACACTATGGAACCGTTAGCTGGCAGGTAACACACAGACTGTGGGTGTTATGTTAATGTTTTAACGTGCCATGTGATTCTGTCTTGGGGAACCGCTAGCGGGTTGGGACCGCCGCTGGTTCCCAACCCCCAACCCTTATTTCATTAAAATTTAAACTAAACCCAAAATCCATAAATGTTAAGAAACAAACTTAGCTCGGATGGTAAAGACCTGTGCGTGCCCGCAGGAGGTCCGGGGTTCGATTCCTATAGCCTCCAAAAAAAATTTACTTCTCATTTTAGGGCCACGTGGTGGCCTCAGGGCTGGCCATGTAGTAGCCTCTGATTGGCTCTCCCCACCATACCTTCAAATCGAAAACCGACACTTGTCCTTTATTGATTGGCCTGAAGAAAATAAATATTCTTTGGAATATTCTTTTTTGCTGATTGGGCATCCAAGTCAAACCTGGTCAAATTGTCGCAATTTTACCTGTTTGGAATTTTGATCAAAAAATGATATCTCCCTGATATGACATCAATTTTTTGAATCGTTCACGGCACCGAAATCAGGAAGACAAGATATACACAACCATCCTAGTTTCAACCCAATCCTGTAACTTTGAATTTTGAGCAAAATTTATGAACTCTTGATCACTCCTCCCCATTGGGAAGCTATTGTACCCTAAAATACTTGATTATGTGTTCAGTATATGAGGGTACATATCCCTCACCTTTCCAACCTCCATGCATTTTTCCTTGCTTGGTTTAGTGCCTTTGATCCCAACTCGAAGGTAGTCAACACATCCCCTCTTTGATGCTTTTGTCCTCCTGTCAAGAATTGTATCTTCTTTGAGATCATCTAGAAATTCTGGCGAGAAATCTTAAATAGAAGGTAGCTTATAATCACTTCCTTGATCATCGATCAATGGTGTCTCATACAAACGTAAGTTTTCAACATTAACAACTGAATACATTTGCATATAAGAAGGCAAGTCAAGTTGCAATGCATTATTACCAACTTTCTTTATGATCTTGAAAGGACCATAGCGAATGGGTTTGAGCTTTTTACCTTCCCCTTGCATCCTTTCTTTGCTAATGTGAAAGCATACCCCATCTCCCTCTTAAAACTTGTGATCAACCTAGTGTTTGTCACACCTCTCTCTATATTTTATTTGACTTTTCTCAAGTTGTTCTTGAACTTGTTGGTGTATAATTTGAATTTTCTCAATGAACTTTCGAGCCTTGTCAATGTCATTATGGCCATCAATTGCAACATCCTTCCCAAAGATGAAGTCTAATGGTGATTTTGGAAGATACCCAAAGCATACTTCAAAAGGTGAGGTTTTTGTTGAAGAGTGCTTTACCCAGTTGTAAGCGTGTTGAAAATAATGCAGTTGTTCATCCCACAACTTGGGATGTTTACTGCAATATCCTCTCAATAGATGCATTATTGTTATGTTCACCACCTCGATTTGTCCATCTATTTGTGAATGAAAAGCGATTCTCTTTTTCAACTTTGTGTCCATAATTCTCCATAGATTTGACCAAAAATTCCCAATGAACCTAGAATCCCTATCACTAGCAATAGAAGTTGGCAATCCAAAATGAACCCAAATATGTTGAAAATAAAGTTCAACAGTTTTTCAGAAGTAATGGTTTTCTTACATGGCATAAGTATACACATTTTACTGAATCTATCCACAACTACATAAAGATATTCATGTTGTTTTCTTGACATAGGTAGACCTCCAACAAAGTCCATGGAGACACTCTCCCATGGCCTTGATGGTATCGGTAGTGGCGTGCACAACCTAAGCTTCCTATTACTAGGCTTACTTGTTGCACACATAGAACAACCTCTTATAAAACGTGACATACTATCTATCATGCAAGGCCATTAACAGTATCTCTATAGATGCGGCACTGTTTTGCTTACCCAAAAGTGTCCAACAATAAGAGATGAATGAGCTTCTCTCATGACATTTGTCCTATCTTTTTGACCCCGAGAAAGAAACAAAAAAAAAAACTTGTGTTTTTTAAATGTAGAAATAACACACTATGAATCTTCTTCATGAAAAAAAAAATTCGTTAATTCTATACTTTTAGTAACATTAGTCTTTTGGAAGTTTGTATGTATTTTTTCTCTACTTAGGTTATATTGTTTTTTTTCAATGTTATATTTTTTTTTGTTTTTTTAAATAAATATTAAATTGAATATTTTGAAGTATGGAAAATTATTATTTTATTTTATTTTTAAAAATATATATTTTTTTTGATTGGTTGATAGTTATTTTTATGTGATTTTGAATTGAATCGTAAGCTATGAAAACTATATTAAAAATTAAAGAAAATTATATTCTCCAAGTGCCATAATAATAATTGTTATTGTAATCTTTGCACAACAAAATGTTATGTTGATAGTTGCCCACAATTTCCACCATTTTTATGTAAATAGTGGTACAAAGCTATCCACATTATTATACATTCACATCATTACATTTTATCCTTTATTTTCATTTTTTATATAAAAGTAAATTTCTAACCATAAATTATATAGAGTTCATCAACTATATAGAAAAAATAATTTGATATCAATTTCATTTCAAAATATATTTAAAAAAAATAAACACATCATCTATATATATATATATATATTTTACAATATTTATATTAAAAAAAAAACAATATATCAATTACATTTATATATAACTAACACTAAATTTAAAATAATAACATATAAGTAAGAGTAAAAACGTATATGTAGGACTTAATTATATAATTTTACTTAATATTAATAAGAAATTAGTATAAAAAAAACAATAATAAATTAAAATAGTTATCAATTCAAACAGCAAATAACTATGTAAATAAAACAACTTCATTTTTAATATTTATATTTTTCATTATTGAAGGATTTGTATGTATGCAATTTTAGTTATTTACTGTTTGTACTTTAATTTAGCTATCCATTATTTTTTGCATAAAAGGCAGATAACAACAACAACAACACGACATATTACACTTATTTTAATGCTGAAATGTTACTTTTAAATTAATTTAGATATATAAACATATAGCTACATAAGTTAAATATGTGTGTGTAGTGGAGATTAAAAATGTGAGAAACCAATATGCCAACAGTGTTTGCAAGTCTTAACATGATGAAGATGAACACATTTGGTATATACAAAATTGCAATTAAAAATGAGTATGTATAATAGATTGGAGTGGTTATTTAAAAATGTAACATTGAAATCTATTAAACAATGGTTATTTAAAAATGTAACATTGAAATCTATTAAACAATGCATCTAGTATGCTTTTCAAATTCCTCAAAATTTTCATGAAATTTTTTTAAGGAATGTAAGCTTTCCAAAGTTGTCTTGGCCATTTTTATGTTGCACTAACAATAAATAGATATTTTTTCATCTCTTCAATAAATATTTATAGCTTTGTTAATGTTTACTTTTTCTTTTCCAATTCTTGTGATCATTGAGCCATTGTTTAAGTGAGCTCATCTTTTTTTCAACTATCCATCTAAATGACCTTCTCTCCTAATTGCATGAGTTGCACTCTAGTGTTATCTCAATCTACCATGATAGTGGTGATGGATCCCTTACATTCACCAAATCAATTCCTTGTCATTAGCAATAGTCTTGTTAATGTTTTAAGTTTCTTCTCCATCTCAATTATCCTCTAATCCTACATTCCAACCATTTCCTTCAAATTCTTGTTTTCTACTTTATGTACGTTCTTATTTTCTTTGATGTTGTACATCAATGGCTTGTATGAAATTTAACCTTTCCATTTTTCTTTACCTATAGCTCTTCGATATTCTCTTCAAAATATTCAAAATTGTATGAGGGAAGAATTCAATAACTGAGGGAATTATGGCCATAACTGAGAGTAGCCTATTCACATCACCAACATGGACACTATAGAAATAACTTCTAATCCTTATTTTTTTTACTTATACAAATATCTTTGTGCTCTATATAATTCCAATTCCACTATTATCACTATATTTTTGGCTATTTTCTGATGTAACTTATATATAAGCCACTTACCTTGTAATATTCCCTTTCTTGATCCAGTCAAAGTGGATATAATCAATCCATGGTACTTACCGTGGTATTTTCCCATGGTATTGACCCATGGTATTTCTTGATGGTATTTTCCCATGGTATTTGTTGTTGGTATTGACCCATGGTATTTCTTGATGGTATTTTCCCATGGTATTTGTTGTTGGTATTGACCCATGGTATTTCTAAGTAGCCCGTCTATAAAAAGAGGAGGAGGAATGAGAGCAACTCATGGAAAAACAAATTGGGATCTTTCTTTGTGATATTTTTGAGGGCTCGGGCGAGTTTTCAAGAGAGGATTTCAGGTGAGATCCTCAAGCTTCCTTCAGTGAGATTTGAGAATCTCACCCTATTAAGCAAACCCAACTTCAATGGTTTCTCTAATCACCCTAGCTGGTTTAGTTTATTTTATTTCTTCAGAAAAGGGAGAATTGTGCATCATTTTAGCATCTTACAGTGGTATCAGAGTTGTGCATCCTGCCAGCCTGAGAGTTTTATGCAAGGAACTTCGGTGAAATTTATTTTTCACCCTAGCTAGCATTTCTCACTTCGGTGATATTTATCACCCTAGTTGGATTTTTATTTTTTAGTAAATTATTTTTATTGGGAGACATAAGTGAATGGAAAATCATTTATAAGTCTGTGGGTTAAATTTGTGAAAATATTTGAAGGCATTTGGGAGCAAAAAAAAAAGAGAGAAGAATAAAAGAAGAAGGGTGTTTTAAATGAGAATCTTCAGAAGATGGATCGTCTTGAAGAAATTTTGAAAACAACCAGAAAATCCTTGATGTACTAGTGAGGTTATATGGTCCTTTAAGTAGCCATATCTCCATAGACCAAAATGATAATCAAAGCAAGAACAAAATCAGCAGCAAGAATGAAATAAGGAGGAGAGGACTATGCTTTATCTGAAAGGGACCTTGGGCCCTTAATCATTCCTGTCCAGGTGATAAGAAGAAGGCAACAAAGTCAGAACAAGAGGAGATTACTTCAAATCATGGGGAATCTTTTGTAGATGGGTCTATTGATCTTCAGGATGGTGAGCAACATCATGACATTATTCAGGGAGGCTTGCAAGACGACAAACATTTGGAAGTGCATGAGGAAATTCTACCTAATGCCATTGATGAGGTTGATTCCTATACAATGGAGTTCGTAGATCCCCAGGGGAATATTCATGAAGAATATGAACAATCAAGTATAGATAAAATTCCACCAATGCATCTATGTTCGACAGTTGAAAGGGATAAACAGATGGTCTCCACAGGTGAAGGATACTTGGGAGATTTGAGTGAGGATCCAGCCATAGTGAACTAGCATGATGAGTATGATCACGAGGAGCAACATGACAAACATAATGTGCAAAATGGACCATTCCTAGAGAGTTGGTCAAAGGCTCAAGTTGAAGATGTGGTCGCTGGGCATCGGGTGCAAACAGACACAGAGACAGTCAGCACGGCACTAGAATTGCCAGTAGAAGACTTTCGAGAAAGGATCAAGCATTTCAAGACAGATCTTATGTTGTTGAAGCAGAAAGTCTGGACAGTCCGAGACATTGCCTTACAGGAGAACAGAAAAATTGAGGAACTCATAGGGGTATGTGCCAAATCAAAGACCAAGTTATCTAGTGTTGAAGAATGACTCAAATCCCTCATAAGGTAGCAAAAGGAGTACGATTGGGAGTTCCAGAACAACCCTCTACAGAAGTATATAGATAAGTCTTGCAACACTACCAACAACCCACCTTTATACATTGGGAAGAGAAGGGAAGAGTTCTCCAACTGCATCATGTTGGGTAACTAAGTAGAGAAGCATGAATTGAGCATCGAACAACATCAACATAGTATATTGGCAGATATTCATCCCTCCCCAAGTATGGATTGGCGAGAGATTATGAGTTGGTATTCTATCGATAGGTTGATTCTTTGGAGAATACTCATAGCCGAGGGCATATTACAGCTTGGGACCTTTGGTGAGGGAAGTGATGAAGGGCTGAAATGGTACCATAACCCACAGGTCCTAGGATTCAGGTGACATTGGGATCCAGTAGAATCCATTGGGGGTAGGATTGGCCAAAGGATTGTTTGGGATCTAGGTAAATCTATTGAGGGAAGGATTTTTCAGAGGATTGTTTGGGATCCAGGAATTGAAGGATTAGATTGTATGGGATCCTGGTATCAATGTACAAATTCTTCTGTTGTGGATAGAAGTGGATTGCTTGAGGACAAGCAATCGTTGGGCAGGAGGATTTGTAATATTCCCTTTCTTGATCCAGTCAAAGTGGATATAATCAATCCATGGTATTTTCCCATGATATTGATCCATGGTATTTCTTTATGGTATTTTCCCATGGTATTGACCCATGGTATTTGTTGTTGGTATTGACCCATGGTATTGACCCATGGTATTTCTAGGTAGCCCGTCTATAAAAAGAGGAGGAGGAATGAGAGCAACTCATGGAAAAACAAATTGGGATCTTTCTTTGTGATATTTCTTAGGGCTTAGGCGAGTTTTAAAGAGAGGATTTTAGGTGAGATCCTAAAGCTTCCTTCGGTGAGATTTGAGAATCTCACCCTAGTAAGCAAACCCAACTTCGGTGGTTTCTATGATCACCCTAGCTGGTTTAGTTTATTTTATTTCTTCATAAAAGGGAGAATTATGCATCATTTTAATTTCTCAAAGGTTAATATCGTGTGTCCATAGATAAACCCCTCTCGCGGACAAATCCCTACAGCCCAGACCGGGTCTAGCAACAATCGTTCACACTATAGTGCAGGTTCCTAATTGCAAATAAACCAACTAGCGATGAAGGCCTACCTGGAATCCAATGTTGTTGCTTGTAGAAGAGGTAGCGCTCCCGTTCCTTAGCTCTGGCAGATCACGATCCCCACGATCTTCGTGATAGGACACCTGCACATGCGAGAAACAAAACAAACGCAAGCGTAAAATCCAGTAGATGCAACTATATGTCAGTCAGAAAGGACATAACTCATCATCATAAACAATAACAAGAGTGGAACCATAACCAATAGTCGCTTATTATTAATCAATCAAAGGAAAATTACAACCAAGTTCTGACGTTGAATTCTCCTTCGGAGGGTCGCCAGCAGAACACGTCTCGAAAAGCCTGTCAAGGATGGGACAAACCTCTCTCTTCGGATCTTGAAAATAGTCTCCTTGCTTGAATTTGGCCTTAGGGGAATAATCGAGGCTCTTGCAGCATAAGGCTCTTGAGAATTTGGGAACTTGAAGACTAGCTTGCCATGGAGATGGGTAAGCTTTTATAGATGGAGGAAGGGGAGTTGGGATCCCTATAATCATGGGATTTGCCCTATCATCAAGGAAGCTTCCATGAGAGGTGGCAAACCACTTCCTCTCTATGGAAATCCGTAGCCAAACCTCCCAACTCAAGATAGATAGCAGTCCAGGAATTTGTTAGGACGAAACTTCTGCCATTTATTTTTTAAAAACACTCCTTAAATTGGCTGGCGTGAGTGCGACTCTGGGACAGAGCGCCAATTGGCGCGACCTCTTTGAAGGATTTTCCCCATTGGCGTGGGTGCTGAACTGTTTGCCCACGCCAATGCAAAAAGGGGTGTTTCTAGGGTTTTTCACAAGGAGATGTCTTTAGGGGGATGAAAGTACATGTTCAGGGGAATGCCATGAAAGTATTTTCAAGTTATGTCACTTCTCACAGGTCACAAAATGAGCCCTCCAATGTGCGAGACGGGGAATGGTAGGGACGGTGACAAATTGTCATGGTAATATCGTGCCAAGCTCACGATTCTACTTTACCGTGTGATTGCCTACCTTTCACGCATGGTCAAACTACCTTGGGCTGAATAGTAATAAAGTGTTCTCTTAAAGTCCATTTATGTGTATTTAAATGGAGATTCATAATACATCGTATACACCTTTATGCTTATGGAGTTTATGGATATTTTAATCATGCACCTTTATGGATTTTATGGATATGGTTATTATAATCAAGTTTGTGCTCATATTATTTTATGGCATTCTTTCCATATATTAAGAAGTATGTTACTCTAGTTTGTCATTTTATCAAACATCATTACAAAAGGGTGTCATTTCTTTACTGAAGTATATTACATACATTGAGATGTCCAAAACCCACACTTTAATAAACAACATGTTATTTGTGTCAAATCCAAAGAATTAAACTTTTCAATGATACCATATTATAATTCTATAATCATAAATCATAATTCATAATATTGACTTAATTGAAAAAATAATTAAAATTAAAATTAAAAAATAAAATAATGTAAATAATAAAGTTAAATTCAATTTATTATATTGCAATTTTTGTAATAAATATATTTAAAAAAATATATTTAGATATTATATTAAAAAAAATTACATAAAAATTATTCAGAATCATAATATAACATTTCAAAACTTTGTTTAATTTTAATTAATAATCATTTAAAATCTTAATATTTATAATAATTTCTATATATACATATAATGCATGCTATTCATATCAATTTAAAAAAAAAAAAAAAATTATAAAAATATAATAAAAAATGTCAAAAAAAAATGTATGTATGCAACTATATATTATAAAAGTTTTAATAGAGTTAAAAAGCATTATATATATATATATATATATTAAATTTATATGTAATATAAATAATATTATAAAGAACTACTATAACATTTTTTAACTCTCACTATACCAAGTGTTGAGAAAGATAAAATTTCTAGAGGTACAAAAATTTTCTCAAATATTTGTGCTTTTAAAAATAGGATTGCATTTTGAGAGATTTGATTTCTTTAGGCTCTTGCTGGACCCTAAGATAGATGTGTAGCCTATAATAGATGTGTATTCCCTTCAATACTCAACTTGAAATTGACACACACATACTTTAATGCTTACCATAAATGTTTCGATATCAACTTTAATTGAATAGTCTAATACCAACTTTTTAAACTGCTATATATTTAAAAAATAATAAAATATAATAAAATTTGTATTTCGTGAGTAAATACTTTGATCAATGTCTTTTATAGTAGATCCTAAATTAAGATTGATCTATATTCCTACCCTCTATGAAAAAAAATTATCATTTTTTGATACTTAATATAAAATGTATATATATGATATATAATTTATTTCAATAAAAAAAATTAATATTATTTTCTTTCTCTTTTCATTAAATATGCATAATTTATTTCAATAAAAATATTTTAATATCAATTTCTTTCACTTTTCATTTATATTTATATATAAATAAATAAATATAATAAAATTCTTATTAGATGAATATATACTTTTTGTGATCTCATTATGCAGAGATGTTTTCTAATCCCATTATGGAGAGATGTTTGACTTTACACGAAGTATATATATAGATAATGTTTATCTATTATAGGCGAAAAGAATCTAAAAATCTTTTTAATTAAAATTTATAAATTTAAACACTATAAAAATATAATAAATTTAAAATTAAAATAAATATATAATTCATACCTATAATAAATAATCCTTCTTAACCAACCAAAACAAAACACTTTTAAAAATTAATAAATAATCCTTCTGGACAAGCAAACACAAAACACTTTAAAAAAATTATATATATATATATATATATATATATATATATATATATATATATATATATATATATATATATATATATATATATATATTTCCTTATATATATATATATATATATATATATATATATATATATACTTTTTTTTCTCTTTTCACATTACTTATTCTATTTTTAAACCTATAATAAATAATCCTTCTTCACCAACCAAAACAAAAAACTTTTAAAAATTAATAAATAATCCTTCTTGACAAACAAACACAAAACACTTTAAAATAATTATATATATACTTTTTTTTTTCTCTTTTCACATTACTTATTCCATTTTTATTCAATTCTAGCTTTTTATTTTATTTATTTTTTACAACTTTCGGTATTTTCACTAATCATCCAATCACACTCACATAAATTGCATACCAATGGTCACCAAAGACTTTGAGCAAAGGACAACGACTTTCGAGAGTTTAGCTTCAAAGAGACGCGAAGTTTTGAATAAAACGCGCAGTTTTGTGCTGTTTTTCTCTGACCTGCAAATTAAGTGGTATTTGCATAGATACCAACCTAACATGTGGCATTTTTGGATTTCAGAGCATTAAAGTCGGGTACGTTATATAACACCGAGCCTGATGGCAACCAATATTTCCTATGCTATTCGCCCATTAATGCTGTTAAGAGTACCACTAAACATGCCATGTCCATGCCCATGGCATGGATCATCAAGACAGCGGAAGGACTCCGACTGTTTTAATGCATTAATGGGAGCGGGCCACGGATTGAGCGCGATGAGCTTTCATTGAATGTGATGGTCATAGGGTATCCCTGGGATGGACATGTTGAGAAATCCTTGAATCTTTTTCAACACTTGTAGCACAATTGTTTTGCTTTGTCTCAATTTTCATTTTCAATACTTCTCAATGCTTGCACCAACTTAATGGGGGAATAGCATAGAAAATAACCGTGTTAGTTCGTCTGGAATTTTAATGATCAGCTGCAGAGTACACACTCTTTCAATTCCTATTCTAAGCATTAATTCTTCCCTGGTAATTGAGTGATACGCTTGGGTGATTGGGCATTAATCCATTCGACTGTAACAGAGGTGAAGCAACTCATAAGAGCGATGGGGTTAGAAGAGGGAGCAAGTGCTCTGAGAAAGAAGAGGCGAATCTGGAATAAGTTGAGGATTGCCATTTTCGTGATGAGAAGAGGGCTGCTGAAGTGCAGGACATTGTTGCGGGAAGATTTGCAGGTATTGAGAAAGAGAGGCTATAAGGTTTTTGGCAATAACTTGCAGCTGTTTCATCGACATCACATGACCGGATCTCCTCGCAGATTTTGGCTTCATGAGTACGAGTTTTCATGCTCCAACAGCCCTGCAAATCCACCAAAGAAGAGGCTTATTACTGCACAACACTACTTTCCATGTATCCAACCTCAGGCAGATGAATCCCCTGTTTTTGCTGCAGGTTCTTGGTTGGACCAGATGAATACCATCGAGTCTCCTGAGGGGGTGAGCAATATGGAAACCTACCAGTTGGCTCAAGGGGAGGACTTGAGTACATTGACGCTTACAGAGGGAGCAGGAGCAGGGCAAGTAGATAGAAAAGCAGAGGAATTTATTGAGAGGTTTTATAAACAGATCAAATTCCAGCGCCAAGTTCTCTGTTGGAGTACCAGGAGATGCTTTCCAAGGGTGCTAATTGAGTTGAGGAGTTATAATTAGTTGTTTTAACATTGCTAGATTGTCATTTGTAAAAAAAAGTGTTATTCCGTTCGGCTGTATAGCCATCTCATTTTACTGAGGATAATTAGGTTTCTCTAAATTTCTCATCACTCATTAAATCTCATTTTTAAATTTATTCTTTGTTGAGGTCAATTGGTACTTTTCCATTTCATTCCAGAAATGTAAAAAATAAGCATGCCATTGTTTAAAATGGCATGTTGTCTGTAGCTTGTCCATATATTTTTCATCATTGTTAAAATAAAATCTCAGTTATTCGTATTTTTATCATTATGTGGATATATTCAATTTTTACATTTTATCAAATAGTATACATGATATGAGAGTTAAGTTGGTATATTATGAAACAATTAAATTGTTTTTTTTTCACTGTTTTGGTTGGGATTTGGTGAATATTTTTTTCTGCAATCTGATTACTCTGTTGTTTTAAATAGTATTCAAACAATTTACTCCATCCAGATCTGCTTGGAGAGCAGGCTACATACCCATGTTGGTTTTAATCTTGTTATTGAAAGAATTTAAATTATGGGCAGTTAATGATATCAACAATCCTTGCAGAATATTTTTTGCCAAAGTGGTATTGATAAGTTGTTATTTACAACAATAATCAAGCTCTCATTGTCAAAGATACAGATTTTTCAAGCTCTCATTGTCAAAGATACAGAATTTTCAAACCTATTGGATCCGTGCTTGCACTTAGTAGGCATAATATGGTGAGAGGCCTTCCCTCGTTGAAAAAGACATGATTTGTTCTCTAGTTATTTAGCCAAAAAGAAACACAAACCTATTGGATCCTTTCTTGCACTCAGTAGGCATAATATGGTGAGAGGCCTTCCCTCATTGAAAAAGACATGATTTGTTCTCTAGTTGTTTAGCCAGAAAAAAAAACACAAATCCCACAAGTACATATTGGGCAACTGCTCCATTGGACATGGTGCACATTGATTTCTGTGGACCCATGAAACCTAGTGTTAGTGGAGTCCAATATTTTCAGTTTTTTTTCTAAATGATCACTGACAACAAATGTGGGTATACAACTTGAAGACAAAATATCAGTACTTTCAAATATTCAAAGAATTCAAAGCCCACATGGAGTGACAATCTGGTTGCCACATTCATGTTCTAAACTCAAATCAAAGGAGAAAATACACTACTGATGAGATCTAACATTCTGAAAGTGCATGGCATTCACTAGCACCTGAATGCTGCAGATACATCACAACAAAATGATGTTGCTGAGAGGTAGAAGTGTATCATTATGGAAATGGTGCACAACATGAGAGGTAGAAGTGTATCATTATGGAAATGGTGCAAAACATGATTGAGAATCAAACTTGGATTGGTCATATTAGGCAGAAGCAATTTGCACATCAGTTTACTGGTTGAACTGTGTACCTACCAAAGCACTTGACGAGATCACACCACATGAAACACGGGGTGGGTATAATCCTTCTGCTTCATTTCTTCATTTCTTCATGTTTTTGGTTGCAAAGTGCATGTTCCAAATAAGAAGGTAGATAATCAAGACTTTAGAAATGTACATTTATAGGGTCTAGTGAAGAGTAAAAAAAAACCTACCCACAAAGAGATCCTAAAAATTAAGTAAATATACATAACAAGATGTTGTGTTTGATTAGAAGGGTGAGTCAATCCACCTTTCACAGTCACCTGTTATTAACATTGATCTTGTAAATATCAACATTTGCGATGATGATGAAGGAATTCATGGTGGAAGTAATGATGAGGATGGCAGTGATGATCAGCTAGGTTGTCTAGCTCCACGATCCACAAGTACTACTCAACATATGACCAAGTGATATACTGTTACTAGTACTGCTCAACATATGACCAAGTGATATATTATTACTGTTCGAGATGCAAAACTGATGGATTCCAAGACACTTTGACTTTAGGATTGTGAACTCAGCTTTTTCATGAGGAGGTAAATTTAGCCCTTATGAACATAGATGCAGAACTTTTTGATCTCTCAATAGTTCATGAAACTCAAGTGTCAAAGCCTTGGAGAGTATCCATGGATGTTGAATATTAGTCATTTATGAATAGCAATACCCTGATCTTCCAATAAGAAAGAAGCCTGTCAATTGGTCGTTATAGTGTTGACCGCACTTTGTCAACTACCCCATAGCAGTACACCCCCATTTTTATCAAATGGGATTCTTCATGTTCGATGTGGTTGCGCCATTCAGATTCCATCATCAGTCATTAGTCGATAGTTTTGCAAATGATGTAAACCCATTCTGCATGTTATGATGTAAATGATCTAAGTAAGACCATCAATGTATGTAACAACCTAGGTAAGCGTAGTATGTTGTTGATGATCTCTATCCTAGGAGGTTTTTTGTCTCACTGATTCACGAAAGTGATCGGCAGAGTTTTTCCCTCCAGCCTCACCCCAAAGCTAGGGGTGGTTGTCATCGGCATGCTAGAGTGAGTCCTCGTGTTTTTATCGAGTCTTTGTAAAAGTAGTTTGAGCTACTTGGTCTACTAGATCATGTTTTGAGTCGTAGAATTGGGTATTTATTTGAGGGTCTATATAAATGGGTATTCCCCCTTCATGTATGTAAATGTATTATCTCATGTAAAGAGAGATGGAAAAATAATTAAAATCCCCTCTCAGTCAATTAATTAAATTTTCTGGTCAATTAATTTAAAAAAAAAAATCTTAAACCATAAATTTAATTAATTTAGGGTCCTAAGTTAGGATTAAATCTTTCAAGGCAAAATTTGTGGGTCCTTGGAAAATGATTTTGAAAGCCCCAAGCCAAGGGAATATTGAGAGTTTTAAGAAATTTTGGACCTTTGGGCCTTGGTGGTTAAGTTAAAGTCAAAATTTTGAGGTAATTAACTCAAAAATAATATTTTTGAGTTAATTAAAATTGAATTAAATGATAAATTCGTTTTTTCCCCAAAATTTTAATTTCAACGCTACGATTAAAAGATGATTAAATCTTTTTTGGACGGTGAGATTATTTTGACAAGGATCAAAATCACTAGCGTTGAAGATTTTATCGTATAAATTTAGAGGTCTTTGGTCTGCTTGGATGATCCGATCTCAAGATCGTGCACTTGTTCTTAGAAGCTCTTGTAAATTTTTGAGGAATAAAGCATAAAGACTTTGGGGTTACAAATCTAGATATTTCATATTCCTTCCGGATCTATGTGGTGAATTGTCTCTAAACTTTCTGCTACTTTGTTTCTTGTATTTTATGGTTGATGGCCTTCGTAAGTTAATCAACATACGGGTATCTTGTGCAGTTTACGGGTTTATAAAATAACCTTCGATTTTTACGCAAGGTCTCATGTTGTTTTCTTAAATCTCTATCAATCTAAGATTCAGATCCAAGTGTGCAGGGCAATTTTTTTTAAAAGATTGGGCGTCTGGGGAAGTCTTCGGTTGGACCAGCCGACTCTCAATAAACATAAATCTGATAAGCTCTTTATTTGTTAAATTCCAGGTCTATCTTACGATATTTGTGATTTTGTAGGGTTTCAAAAGCTTGTGCCTCTCATTTAAAAATTTTAATTTCTAAACTGTGCTAAAATGGATTTCAAATCTGACCATGAGGGTTTTAAATCTATAAACTAGTTGTAAATTTGTAAATTTTCTTTTAGAATTGTAAGGGTTTAATCGTTGCTTGGTGTGTATCTTTAGATCCGGCTGATTTCTTACAGGTTCAGGGTTCAAATCGAAATTTTTTTTAGTTCTGAACCAGATCTAGCCTCCATAGGCCAGATCTGGTCTCAAATTACAACTATGGATGAATCTGGATATTGTTTCAATTTAAGGAGCATAAATTGGAGAAAGTTTAAGTTTGTTGGGCGACATTTGTGTACTGGGTTTAACAGAAAAAATTCTCAGTCTACTGGACGTTTTAGATGTGTATGGGTTTATTTGTGTCTCTGTCTACTGCGTTAGCCCTTATCTACATCCTCATCTTGCTGACCATCGATACCCTTGAGTCATTCATCGGCTCCTTTCTCTGCATCGAAACTTCTCATCTGACGTCTGATCTTCACTCTTCCGCAATCACGTTTTCCTCTTTACGCATCTCTCCTGCCATCATACCTCTGCCATCGACTTTCATTTCCTTGCCTGTCCATCTCTTTTCCTCTTTGTTGTCAACTTTGCCCATTGAACCCCTTTCTCATTCGCTGTCAGCGTTTTTCGTTGCCAATCGATTTCATTTTCCCCGCAAGCTATCTTTCCTTGCCGTCCAAGCCCGCTCCATAAGCTGCACTTTCATTCTGCATCGACTTCCTTTGCAAGCCGTCTTCATTTTTTCTCTGATCCTTGCTGACGTCTCTCCCTTCGTCCTACCTTGCCCTCGTGCCGTCGTCCCTCCATCAATCTGTAGACTGCAAGCAGATGCAATGAACACAAAAACACATATGTAAAAAAAAACGCATTAAGATTTCAAAGCCCGTATTCCCAAATTTTGTGTAGATTTCTCAATCACGCCGTCGAGTTCTCCTTCTCACTCGTCATCCTGCATAAGTAAACAACGAATGCACACCACGCATAAACAAAAAAGGAACTCAGCGTTATGTTTTATAGGATTCGATTGTTTTAGTTTTTTTTTTTTAGTTTATGATAGCGTAGGTTTAGTCTGTAGTCTTCTTAGATTTTAGTTTAGGTGTGTTGTGTTTAGTTTAGTCGGTGTTCACTTTAATAGTTTTCATTGTAGTTTTAATTTTTTAGCTTTTTTTGTTTTTAGTTGGTAGATTTTAAGATTTAAAAAATCTCTAACGTTAGTTTTAGTTAGTTTTAATTTTTATTTTATTTAGTTTAAATTTGATTCTAGCTTTGTTTAGATTTTAATTTTGTTAGTTAGATTAGTTTCTTTTAAATTTTAATTTAGATTCTAGTTTAGCTTATTTTAAGATTTAGATTAGAGCTTTTTATTTCGTTTTAGGATTTTTTTTTTTAATAAAAAATTACAAAAAAATATAAAAAATATATATATTATAGTCAAATGAGCTTTTGAAATTTTTTATCTAAATTTTTTACTATAGAAACATTTTCCTGGATCGAAATTAATCGAAGCATCATAACTGAAATATTGCGTAACATCCTGGGCATTTTCATGTTATTGATATTCATGGTTGTGGCATTTTTCAATTAAATATCATTGTAATCAATCATGTTTTAATAAGCAGCAGTTAATCGTCACTTACTTGTTCATAATTGCATAACGGGATTTTATTTGACTCCATAAGGCACTGGTCTTAAACGTGAAATCTAATTTAGATCTGTGGAATCTCGTTCATTCTATCAAGTATTTGATGTTTTAGCTGTGTCTCCTGGATTTATCATCCTCATTTATAATAGGGTCTACCTCCCTTAGCTTGCAAGGAGACAGCTTAAATAGAGAGATTGGGGATAAGAGTGACAGCCCCCAATCTGAGCCGTTGTCGCGGTGCCTTGACAATCTGTGCGACAACATTTTTTGGCGCCGTTGCCGGGGATAGAGTTTTTCTGTCCTTGGTCTTAACGACATTTTATAATCTTCAAATCTTCTTTCGCCATTCATTAGCCTGTCGCAAGGGATCACATTTTCTAGCGTCTTTCATCTCTTCATATTTTCATCGTCTTATCTTTCGTCATATCACTAATCATTTCATCATCGTATCTTTAGCACCTGGACATTTCGGTTGGCTTCTTGTTTGGGTGGCGACTCCACTTATTCATCTTTTTATTCCCAGACAAGAATCCCCCCCGATATCCATCTGCTATCTCTCGATTATTTCTCCTGTTTTAGAATTAGTTTCATGTTCAAGTGGCGACTCCAATTCTTTCATTTCTTACAAGAGTTCCTGCTAAGAAGTTCGCTTCTTGAGGACCTTTTAACTATTCTTGAACACGGATCTGTTTCTAAAATCTTAAAAACGATATCATGGATATTTTTGCCCCGTGTAATTTTGCTAATATTCAGGGTTATCCCCATGATGTCCCTCAAATGGATAAATTACCTTCTTTTCAAGGAAATGATGCAGTTAGTGTTAAATCTCATTTGTTTGCTTTCACTAACTGGTGGAATAGATTTGTAGTTGCAAAAAATAATTTCGATGATGTAAAGATGAAAACTTTTGTTCTTACTTTTGGTGAGGATGTTGCTGAATGGTTCATGGAAAAACCTGATAATTCATTTGATACTTTTGAATCAATTGTAGCTGCCTTTAAAGAAAAGTATGGTGATAAAAGGGAAGATAGGCATTTGGTAAGAGAAATCAGCACCATAAAGAAGAAAGAAAATGAAACAATTGAAGAATTTAACAGGAGATTTAATGGTATCCTTAGAGAAATATCTCAAACTCATAAACCTCCTGATGGATCTCTTCTAAATTTTTACATTGATGCTTTTGATTCTGATACTTCATATGAGTTAAGGCGGGCTAAAACTGCAAATTATAAGGCTTGTCAATCTTTAGCTGAAGAGCTTGAAAAAGATAGAAGGGCATCTGGGAAGTCTGAAATTCCTGGTTTTGATAGGGCCGCAACTAAGTTAAAAGCGCCTAAAGGAAAAGAACCTCTAGAAGATGATGATGACCCTATGAAAAAGTTAATGCAAAAACTTGAAAGCATGGAGCTTAATCATGCTAAGAAACTTGAAAGCATGGAGCTTAATCATGCTAAGGAAATAAGTGTCTTACAAGCTAGGTTGGTCCAAATGGAAAGGGCTCAAACGCAGAATTCCCAATCTAGAAATAATAATGCTTTGCAGAAAAGAGGCCTATCTAATGAGCAGAGACCGACAAATCAACTTGAGTTTGCAAATCTTGTGGATGAAGCTCTGCCTTATTGTAGAGCCTGTAATGCTCTTCATGAAGAGGTTACTTGCCATGTTGTCAAAAGAATCATAGCTAGTAGAATGGCAAGGTCGAGCCATCAAATTAATGTTGTTGGTAAGGACTATCACATGCATATAGAAGATCATGAAAGTCAAGTTAAGGAACCAGCTCAGATGATTAAGGATGTGCAACCCAATCATACGCAAATGATTCAAAACATGGAAGCTAACCAAATCAATCTTCAAAATAAGATAACTTCCATGGAAGCAAGTCATGCACAGGAAATAAATGTCATGGAAAACAGGTTAAAGATCATGGAATTTAATCACTCCAATCAAATAATTTCCATGGAAGAAAAACATGTTAAGGAAATGATGATCATGGAAACAAATCATAAGAAAGAGATGAACTGTATGCAAAGTTTCTTCATGACCATGAAAGCAGATAATGATGAATCAATAAAAAACATGGAACATAGATTGTTGATGATTGAAGAGAGTCATGCGAAGGAAATGACTGTTGTCCAAAAGAAGTTGGAAAGAATGGAAAGATCACACATGCAGAATTTCCAACCCAAGTCAGATTTGTCAACAGATCATAAGACTTCTTGTCTGCTAAAGCCATTCCCATCTCATCACACGGAGAACTTAACTATGGTTTCAAAGGATGTTGAGAAAGACCAAGCTTATGTGTCACCATTGACAGATTATATCCAGAATAATATTGGTCACGCTCCAGGTTCTTCAGATATTTTGTACAAACATCTTCAAGATGAGGACAAGGAGTTTACATTGGTCTCATTGCTGACATCACAACCCACTTAGAAGAAGAGAAAGAAGCAAAAAAGAAGTAAGTGGTTTGATTCGTCTAATGGTCGAGGGCAGCTTGATATTTGGATAAGACAGAGTCCTACAATTAGCAAGATTGGACATGGCACATCTGAAATGCAGCCTACAGACTTGCCTGAAAGCAGGCAAATGCTCAGCATGCACTATATTGAGCACATCTGATGCCATTTGGGCATCCTCTGTATTGTATTTCTAACCCTATTCCTTGTTATTTCAGCATTTCATTTTGTAGTTAGAGTAGATTTATTTTTCATGTTAAGTAGAATAATGAATAAAAGAAGAGCTTCTACTTTTCATGTACTTAATGTTATATGATGATATTTGGATGGACACTACTTATATAATTTTGTGTGTTGCTTGGATGCAGATTCTGGATTCTCACATTCCTTCGATGAAGCAACGTGTCCCCAAGTAGAGCCAGATGTTGACCACACTTTGTCAACGACCCCATAGCAGTACACCCCCATTTTTTCAAATGGGATTCTTCATGTTCGACGTGGTTGCGCCATTCAGATTCCATCATCAGTCGACAATTTTTATAAATGATGTAAACCCATTTTGCATGTAATGATGTAAATGATCTAAGTAAGACCGTCAATGTATGTAACAACCTAGGTAAGCCTAGTATGTTGTTGATGATTTCTATCCTAGGAGATTTTTTGTCTCACTGATTCACGTAAGTGATCGGCAGAGTTTTTCCCTCCAGCCTCACCCCAAAGCTAGGGTGGATTTTGTCATCAGCATGCTAAGTGAGTCCTAGTGTTTTTTATCGAGTCCTTGTAAAAGTAGTTTGAGCTACTTGGTCTACTAGATCATATTTTGAGTCGCAGAATTGGGTATTTATTTGAGGGTCTATACGAATGGGTTTTCCCCTTCATGTATGTAAATGTATTATCTCATGTAAAAGAGGGTTGGAAAAATAATTAAAATCCCCTCTCAGTCAATTAATTAAATTTTCTAGTCAATTAATTTAAAAAATCTTAAACCAGAAATTTAATTAATTTAGGGTCCTAAGTTAGGATTAAATATTTAAAGGCAAAATTTGTGGGTCCTTGGAAAATGATTTTGAAAGCCCCAAGCCAAGGGAATATTGAGAATTTTAAGAAATATTGGACCCTTGGGCCCTGGTGGTTAAGTCAAGGTCAAAATTTTGGGGTAATTAACTCAAAAATAGTATTTTTGAGTTAATTAAAATTGAATTAAATGATAAATTCGTTTTTTTCCCAAAATTTTAATTTCAACGCTCCGGATTAAAAGATAATTAAATCTTTTGGATGGTTGAGATTATTTTGACGAGGATCATCCAAACTAGCCGTTAGAGATCTTGTCCTATAAATTTAGAGGTCTTTCTCATTCTTGAATCATCCGATCTCAGAATCGTGCACTTGCTCTTAGAAGCTCTTGTAAAATTTTGAGGAATAAAGCATAAAGACTTTGGGGTTACAAATCTGGATGTTCCTTCTCAGATCTATGTGGTGAATTGTCTCTAAACTCTGCTACTTTGTTTCTTGTATTTTATGGTTGATGGCCTTCATGGATTAATCTGCATACAGGTATCTTGTGCAGTTTTCTGGGTTTATAAAATAACATTATGATTTTTCTGCAAAGGTCTCATGTTGTTTTCTTAAATCTCTATCGATCTAAGATTCAGATCTAAGTGTGCAGGGAATTTTTTTTTTTAAGATTGGGCGTCTGGGGAAGTCTTCGGTTGGACCAACCGACTCTCAATAAACATAAATCTGATAAGCTCTTTATTTGTTAAATTCCAGGTCTATCTTACGATATTTGTGATTTTGCAGGGTTTCAAAGGCTTGTGCCTCTCATTTAAAAATTTTAATTTCTAAACTATGCTAAAATGGATTTCAAATCTGACCATGAGGGTTTTAAATCTGTAAACTAGTTGTAAATTTGTAAATTTTCTTTTAGAATTGTAAGGGTTTAATCGTTGCTTGGTGTGTATCTTCAGATCCGGCTGATTTCTTACAGGTTCAGGGTTCAAATCAATTTTTTTTTTAGATCTGAGCCAGATCTAGCCTCCATAGGCCAGATCTGGTCTCAAATTACAACTGTGGATGAATCTGGATATTGTTTCAATTTAAAGAGTGTAAATTGGAGAAATTTTAAGTTTGCTGGGCGACATTTGTGCACTGGGTTTAACAGAAAAAATTCTCAGTTTGTTGGACGTTTTAGATGTGTATGGGTTTATTTGTGTCTTTGTCTACTGTGTTAGCCCTTATCTACACCCTCATCTTGCTTACCATTAATACCCTTGAGTCATTCATCGGCTCCTTTCTCTGCATTGAAATTTCTCATCTGACGTCCGATCTTCACTCTTCCGCAATCACGTTTTCCTCTTTACACATCTCTCCTGCCATCATACCTCTGCCATCGACTTTCATTTCCTTGCCTATCTGTCTCTTTTCATCTTTGTCGTCAATTTTGCGCATTGAACCCCTTTCTCATTCATTGTCAGCATTTTTCTTTGCCAATCGATTTCATTTTCCCCGCAAGCTATCTTTCCTTGCCGTCCAAGCCCGCTCCATAAGCCGCACTTTCATTCTGCATCGACTTCCTTTGCAAGTCGTCTTCATTTTTTTCTCTGATCCTTGCTTATGTCTCTCCCTTCGTCCTACCTTGCCCTCATGCCACCGTCCCTCCATCAATCTGTAGACTGCAAGCAGATGCGATGAACACAAAAACACATATGTAAAAAAAAAAACGCATTAAGATTTCAAAGCCCGTATTCCCAATTTTTGTGCAGATTTCTCAATCACGCCGTCAAGTTCTCCTTTTCGCTCGTCGACCTACATAAGTAAACAACGAATGCACACCACGCATAAACAAAAAAGGAACTCAGCGTTGTGTTTTATAGGATTCGATTGTTTTAGTTTTTTTTTTTGTTTTTAGTTTATGATAGCGTAGGTGTATTTGTGTTTAGTTTAGTCGGTGTTCACTTTAATAGTTTTCATTGTAGTTTTAATTTTTAGCTTTTTTTTTTTTTTTAGTTGGTAGATTTTAATCTTTAAAAAATCTCTAACGTTAGTTTTAGTTAGTTTTAATTTTTATTTTATTTAGTTTAAATTTGATTCTAGCTTTGTTTAGATTTTAATTTTGTTGGTTAGATTAGTTTCTTTTAAATTTTAATTTAGATTCTAGTTTAGCTTATTTTAAGATTTAGATTAGAGATTTTATTTCGTTTATGATTTTTTTTAAAAAAATAAAAAATTACAAAAAATTATAAAAAAAATATATTTTATAGTCAAATGAGCTTTTGAAATTTTTTATCTAAATTTTTGACTATAGAAACATTTTCTGGATCGAAATTAATTGAAGCATCATAAATCTGGAAATATTGCAAACAGCTGGCATTCTCATGTTATTGTTATTCATGGTTGTGGCATTTTTTCAATTAAATATCATTGAGATCAATCATGTTTTAATACGTAGCAGTTAATCGTCATTTGCTTGTTTGTAATTTTCATAACGAGATCTTGTTTGACTCTATAAGGCACTGGTCTTAAACGTGAAATCTAATTTAGATCTGTGGAATCTCGTTCATTCTATAAAGTATTTGATGTTTTAGCTGTGTCTCCTGGATTTTTCATCCTCCTTTATAATAGGGTCTACCTCCCTTAGCTTGCAAGGAGAGAGACACGAACAGAGAGAGAACTGCGAATGGTGTGACAAAATTTCCCCAATCTCGAGTCGTTTGCCGCGGTGCCTTGACAATTGCGGTGACAACAATGAGCATAGATGCAGAACTTTTTGATCTCTCAATAGTTCATGAAACTCAAGAGTCAAAGCCTTGGAAAGTATCCATGGATGTTGAATATCAGTCATTTATGAATAGCAATACAATGATCTTCCAAAAAGAAAGAAGCCTGTCAACTGCAAATGTGTCTTTAAGACCAAGTGCAGATTAGAAGGCTGCATTGACAAATACATGGGCCAAGATTCATAGAAAATGGATATGAATGGAAAGAATATGTGTGTATGGATATGAGGAGATATTTTCCCTTATAACCAATATAAAGAGAATAAGGATGGTTTGCTATTGCTGCATAATTGAGTTGGAAAGTCCATCCACTGATCCTAAAAAGTGCCTTTATAAATGGAGATTTATAAAGAGTAAGTTTACATGACCCAACCAAAGGTTTTGTCACCCTTTCTCAAGAATAAAAAATTCCATGTATGGTTTCATTTAGGATCCCCAAACCTACTACATCAAGATTAATGAGCAACTTGTGTAACATGGATTCCATTGTAGTCCATATGATCAAATCTCTACATCAAGGAGCAAGGGTGGCAGTTGTGATTCTCATTATGTATGTCAATGATCTAGTCATCACTCGTAGCTCAGCAAAAAGGATATCACATTTTTTTATCAACAAATAAAAATCAAATGCATGGACCAAGATCAGGATGAGGGTTTGATTAAGGATTAAGAATTATGTTTTTTCAAAATTTCAACACAAATTTTGACCTCATTAATAATTTGTGTACTAATGCCAATGGCCAAATCATTTTTATACCACACTGGTTTCAACAAATGTTTCTGAACCTAAAACAATGCTCTTATAAATAGTTTTGACCACTATTTTGATGGGGTTTTTTGCCTATATTTTGATTTTTTTTTTTTTGGGTCTAAACATTTTTAATCATATTATTGAACATAGTCTCAAATTATATTTAAATTATGGGGAGAAACTCAGTCTTAACTTATATTTAAAGTAGGGGTAACAAATTAGGTAAAAAAATACTACTCCACATTAGATGAAAAATTTATCCACAGATAGGATCATGGATACATAGATCAATAACACTCTCCATCAGAGGATCCAACTATATCAAGTTGTCAAAGTAGGTCAAATCCTTCACCAAGGCAAATGGCTCACCAAGGACCATGTTCAACAAAAATTTACTCACCTCATGGAGGCTCAACATGCAGGGGACCATTGCTTCCTAAGGGGGGAGGACTGATCGAGGTGGATATTGGTGGCCACCTTCCTATTCCACTTAGGCTATAGTTGGTTTCATCAGTTTCCTTATTTATAGCACAATTTACTATTTCTAGTATTTTTTTTAAGTCCTGAACTTCCAAAGATGTTTTGACCCCCTAAACGATGTTTTTTTGAGGTCCACAACAGGCTTATAGCCATAGGCAGGGGGTTGTCACAAAGTTTGTAGTACTCAAAGAGATATTTTTAGCAAGGTATCATATGCACCAAATGAAGATCATATGACCAAGTTACAACCCCGTGAAGTTGGTTTCCAACTAATCCCAATGGGGCCACAAACTCTTCGCACTCCATCTCCTAGGGTTATGGTTTTGGTTGTTCATGTTTGCCCCTTATTTTTCAATAATAAAATGAACCTTGAGCCTCATTGTAGCACAATTCATAGGAATGTAGTCACCACATCTCTTCTAAGAGATAAGCTACCATTGCCCCAGCTAGTTTATTTCCATTTTGTTTGTAAGCATATTTCAGTTCTTTGATATTAATGAAATGAATATTTATTTCTGATGCATCTCTATGTTTATGTCTATTTCTGTATTCTGTTATATTCCTGCATAATTCTAGATGAATACAGGAATATAGCTATTTCAAATCGGCCCACTCTATTTCAAATTCGCGCAGTCACGCCAAAAACAAAATTGACATGAAAAGGGCCAGTTTGTGAGAGATTTTCTACGATGGGAAAGGAGGACTAAGGAGAGGTTTACTACGGCTTTCTGAATGCGAGCGGGCCACGGATTGAGTGTGATGAGCTTTCATTGAATGTGATGGTCATATGGTATCCCTGGGATGGACAGGTTGAGAAATCCTTGAATCCTTTTTAACACTTGCATCACATTTTTTTTTATTTGTCTCAATTTGCATTTTCAATAATTCTCAGTGCTTACACCAACTTACATCCTTGCGATCAGGGAAAATAACTTCATGCTCTGCTTCTCAGAGCTGGTGTCAAGTCAAATGGAATTGTGGAGAATTCTCTTATCGACATGTATGCTAAATGTGCTAGCATAGAGGATTCATATCAGATGTTTGACAAAATTCCTAACAGAAACTCGATTTCTTGGAATATTATAATCACAGGATATTTGCAAGCAGGATATGGTGAGGGATCTTTGGATTTTCCTTTTCAAATGCCAAGGACAGACATGAAGCCCAATGGCATGACAATTTCCTGTGTTTTTTGTGGTTTGTGCCAGCTTGACAGAACTAGAACAAGGACAAGAGATTGATATCTATGTGAATAAATTTGGGTTTGAAATCGAGTTCTATGAAAAATTTGGAAACACAAAATATGTGTTCCAAGTGTTTGATAGAATTCCTAAAATGGATGTTGTGGTTTGGAATGTTATGATTTTTTGCTATGCTCAAAACGAGCATTATGAATATACTTAGAAATTATTTGAACAAATGCAGTTGGTAGGGTTAAAGTTAAATTTGATTATGGAATGCAATGATTGAGGAGTTTGTGCAGAATGATTACGATGTTGAAGCTTTGGAACTCCACCATCGAATGGATATTGCAAGCTTATAGTGTAACTCAGTTACCATTGCAAGTATTCTTTCTGCATATTCCTCTTTGGTAGCTTTGGAAAAGAGCAAGGAGATCTATGGTTATGTTGTAAGAAATGGGCATGAAATAGAGGGAATTGTTGGAAGTGTTGTTGTAGGTATGAAAAATGTGGGAGTCTACAAGATGCAGAAGAGGTGTTTGAAAAATCATCTCAAAAGGATGAAATATCGTGGACTTCAATGATTTTGGGCGATAGCTAGAGTGGGCACGGTGATCAGGGATTAAAAGTGTTTCATCAGATGGTATCCACAGGCATGAAACTTGATTTGGTTACTATTCCAAGTGTTCTCCTAGCCTATGCCCACTTAGCATATTTGTGACAAGGAAATGTGGTTCTTGATTATATAATCAGAAATGGACTTGATTTAGAGCTTGTTGTGGCCAATAGTGTCATATTATTGTATGTTGAATGCAAGAGTCTAGAGAATGCACCGTATGTGTTTGACAAGATATCTGAAAAAAAAATGTAGCCTCATAGAATGTCATACTTGCAGCCTACACCTTGCATGGGTATGGTGAGGTTATGGTGAGGAGGAATTCATGTTTTTCTGTCAAACGTAGGAATAAAGCCAGACCATGGACTATTTAGCTTTCTATTTCATGTTTTCATAAGCAGCTCCTAGAGAAAGCTAAGGGTTCCAAAAGAAACAAGTTTTTCGTCATTGCTTTCTATTTTCTATTTTTTGAATTTTTTCATATGATAGTTACCATATCAACTGTAGATATTTTCAAAGATCATGCTCAGGTTTACCAGTATTAATGACTCTAGATACATTGTCAAGATTTCAAGAGAAAACTTTATGCTAACATCATATATTTCAAGAGAAAACATTTTGCCAACATCTGTAAACAATTGGGCTAAGCTACTGGGCAGTAACCCATGGGATGAACATGAATTAGTTTTTTTTCAGGTTCTTACATGAAACCACATCCTTGTGTTGGTGGGTGGGAAGGGGAAGAATATCTTCAATCATTCATATGATCTGTGCTTGGATCTTAGTATTAGACTATTGTGCCACTAATGCAGTGTTTTGAATGATGAATGATGATTGATGGATTTGAAAACTTTCATTAGAATTAGGGGTAATCTTGGAGAATAGTGATTATAAGACAAATTTTTCCACTCACACAAAGCATCATATTGTCTGGCATTTATTTTCCCAATTTGGATAAGTATGAACCTTTTCAAAGTTGTCCCATATTGGCCTTAATTGATGCTCTCATAGTTCTTGATGGACTTGTTAGAATTCTTCCAAGTTCAATTGCCCTTATTGAGTCGCATGATTTGGTGCAGGAACAAAATCACTGGTGCATGAACAAAATAAATTCCTTGTAAAGTTGCTAATGCAATCCAATTTAAATACCAAATTGGTCCATCACAATTTAAAGGCACTACTTGTAGTAATTTGTCAGCACATTAGATCGAATCATCCTACCAATACAACATCACTTCACACAATTGAGAAACTCCAACAATGTTTTACAACATTCCTTCTAGAACACACTCTTTTTCAGTGATACAAGTGGAGGTGGAAGTGCATGGAAAATATAGTGATTTCTCTTGACCATGATTGAAACCCAATGCGAGATTACTGGCCTTGCAATAATATTAGGAACAAAAATCAAATTTTCTACATAAGGCTCAACTTGTTCATGATATGTCGAGCCCATGGTACCACGATATCACAAAAAAAAAAAAAAAAGCGAAGCAACTTGCATGCAAGCTACAAATAATTGTACTGGGCTCACAAAAACTTTACAATTTTAGGAATATGATATGATAGATTTGTACTGGGCTCACAAAAAATTTACAATTTTAGGCCTTGCAATACTATTAGGAACAAAAATAAAATTTTCTACATAAGGCTCAACCTGTTCATGATATGTCGAGCCCATGGTACCACGATATCACAAAAAAAAATAAGTGAAGCAACTTCCATGAAAGCTACAAATAATTGTACTGGGCTCACAAAAACTTTACAATTTTAGGCCTTGCAATACTATTAGGAACAAAAATAAAATTTTCTACATAAGGCTCAACCTATTCATGATATGTCGAGCCCATGGTACCACGATATCACAAAAAAAAAAAGCAAAGCAACTTCCATGCAAGCTACAAATAATTGTACTAGGCTCACAAAAACTTTACAATTTTAGGAATATGATATGATATATTTGTACTGGGCTCACAAAAACTTTACAATTTTAGGAATATGATATGATAGAGAGATCAATTATTTAAGGGTTTCTGATTTGTTTGGTTGAGGAAATCATTCCAACCTTCGTGGAGTTTTTGATTTTTTTGGCTCTAAATTTGACCCTCTTTAAAACTTGGTCATATTTGTTGGTTTTTCCTTCCATAATTCCCTATTCCCTATTCACTATTCATTATCTTTGTTGGTTTTTCCTTCCATAGTTGGTTTTTCCACGGTACCATCTTCCAGCGTAAGAAAAGGTCACTGGGATTGATCAAGGTAATTTTTTTACAAATAATTCATAAACGTTTTTTTTTGGAGAATGTAATCTTGAAAGGATATTTGGTTACATTAATATTTCATGTTCTCAAAACAAGAATTTGAAATTGAAGAGATTGAGATGAGAGAACTTGGCTTAAACTAAAGGGGGAGATTGTGCGTACTTTGAAGGTTTCTAACATTATTTGTTGAGAAAAAATTTATGTTAAAAATTTGCTAGGAAGAAATTTATTTTCCGGGGAGAGATTGTTGGAGAATGGACCTTGCACATTCAAATTAAATTTATAGAGGCTTGAATGTATTCCTTAAAGAATACGCAAGAGAAGGGTTAGATCATTTCAACCACGAGAAGATTTAAGGTAAGCGCTCATTGAATGAATCAATATTCATTGAGTAGAGGTATTTTAAAAGCTGGATGATTAAATTTCCTTGCCATACTCATTGAAAATGCATAGGTATAAATAAATGGAAAATTAATGGGAAAATGTGCTAATCCTGGGTGATATAAAAAGAAGTATGCATTTTTATGTGAGAGGGTTTATTATGCATAATGTGGATTCTTCGTAGTTATGGTTAAGTCATTTTGGACCAAAGCTTGTAGTTGGAAAAAGGAGAATTCTTTTGATTTGTGATTGACAATATACTTGCTTGATGTTGTAAAATATTTTTTTTACCATCATGTGGCAGTATCTAAGGAGGTGATATTCAAGATGAACACAATGTACGAGTTGTACATCATTCATCAAAGACGTTGAAATATGAGCAACTTGTTCTCTGTACATAGGTGAGGAGATGTGAATTACAATTTATAATGTGCAGTTGTATGGTGCATGGAAGTACAGGGAAACTGGTTGCATTAAGGTGATGAGAAAGTTGAATGAAAGGCATGAGAATGTTTACAGTGACAAAGATGGCACAAAAGAGTGGAAACCAGAGAATTGAGATTGCAAAGAGAAAGGTTTATTAATAACCTTAACAGGAGCATGAGGTATGATAAATCAGGAAGGTATTTTTGAACATAAGATTGAATGGTTTATTTATTTTCACCTTAAAATAAATCTTGAAAAACCTGAATTTCATTTCAATTAAAGACTTCGGTATCATGTGAAATGATAAGGGAAAACTGATGATTTTTCATAATAATGAAGTATGAAAGAGACTAAAGATTTTACATCCTAAATATGTATTAGGGGTGTATGTTTGTTGGAGGATTGTATAACTTGAATTAAGTCAAAATATCCACTATCATTATTATTGGGGAAAAGCTTGAAGTCAAAACATATGTTAGAGTCAAATGAAAGTTTGGATAGTTTGAGTTAAGATTGAGTATTTTTCATCCAAGATGAAGAATCGGTGTAAGACTGAAATCAAAGAGTCGTAAGCTAAGTAAAAAGTCTGAATGTAATTGGGTGCATGATCGTCAGAGTCCAACACCCAAAAAATTATTCATTGTAAGACATGAGTTACTAAAGTGTTGTTTGCAACAAAGTGAAGCAAGAGGGTTGCTAGAGATTGGTTCCAAGACAGAGAACCAAGAGAAGCCAAGCGCAAGAGGAAAACTTGCATTTTTTGGCAAGTGTGAAGGATTGGTGAAAGAAGGATTGAATGAAATCCACACGTGAACAGATGAAGTTCCCAAAAGAGGGGAAGATAACTGTTGATAGTCATTTCCGAAGATCTGATGAAGACCATAACAGAAGAGAAAAGAAGGAAAATTCCAAGGCAAGTGGCATATGTGAACAGTTGACGGATGAAGAGTACGAGCGGGAGAAGGCTAAGATAAAAATTCACCTTGAAATGTTAATGGAGTTGTTGCAGAAAAATGTGAAAGACCAGACACATGGTTAGACCATGAGAAAGAAGGTAAAGTGGTGGAGACTACACGCAAAGAAGGAAAATCAGGTAAACATACAGTTGATGGAAGAGCTGAGGAAGCTCGAGCAGATGTTGAGGTGTGAAGAACTCAGAGAGGCTGAGTTAAAATTGGATGTTTCCATTTGTGGCCCAGAAAAGGGTGAAATTCTGGGTGAAGCGATTAATGAGGAAGATCTCATGAACTATTGGGATAGTTCAGAAGAGTCTGAAGATGTGTTGGCAAGAGAAGCAGATGAGGCTGTGAAGCCTTGCATTTTTAAATCTCACAGTTTATGTATGTTTGCAGGATATGCGAAAGATGGTGGAAAGTCTGGTGAAACTGTCACAAAGATGAAAGAAACTCTTGAGGTAAATTGTGGTGGAGAATGCCTTTCAGAGGAGGAAGGTACTAATTTTTTGCAGTAAGAAGAAATCATAAATGAATTCTTGTTTGGGGTAAGACAACAAGTTGAAAATGTTATGGATCAGAAGCAAAATGGAAATGTCGAAGAAATATTCCAAGGAGCTAAACAAATGTATTTGTTTAGTAAATTCGCCGACGGAAGTTTACAATGTGATGATGCTGAAGCGAGGACAACTCAGGAAGATTACCAGAAGAAGAATGAAGCTGGGAATGATGGTTGTGATAAAGTGCTGGAAATATTTCATATGGAAATCGAGTTCTTGGAACAATGGCTTAAGGAACCTGATGGAGAAGTAAAACTTGCAGAACCTAATCCAGAAGAGATTACAATTACTATGCATGATAGAGATGAAATGTTTATAGAGTTGAATGAATGTTATAACTTTTCAGATAATGATGTAAGTGTATGTACAGAAAGCGGAATTAATGGGTATGATGTCAAAGTCAGAGAAGTTAAGCATCAGTGACAGCAAGGGAGTTGTGTCCATAGAGACAAAAATATTGATCCAGCAAGATGAAGATGGAAGCAGCCAGTAGTTCGAAAAAGAATCTATTGAAGTCCAGTAAGTCGATGATGGGAGATTGATGCCTGAAGCATCAAAAGAGACCGAAAGGTCTTATCTTTTTAATACTAACAGTTTGTTGGTGAATGCAGGTACACCACCAGACGAGAAAGTTGTTGCTATAAAAGAAATCAAGGAATATAGTTGTAATCAAGAAAGAGTTCTTGGTTATTCTCCATTGCAGGAAGTTGAGAGTTCAGCTCAGTGGGAGATGAAATAATTCGACAAAGAGGTATTACTCCGAGGAATTGGCGAAATAAAGTGTTGGAGAAGCCGATGGAATTCGATCAAAAGAGTGTGTGATGAGTTACCAAATCGAGTTGATACTTCAAAGGACCAGCGAAAAAAAAAAGTTTAGAATCCTGGAGGGAGCAAGTCATCATGACTTGTGGCTGTCGCATTGTCACAGAAAAGCGACAGACCTCATAGATAGGAGTCTATGGAAACTTCTCTACATGGGGAGTCTTATGTAGGAGCATCAAAGCTAAATTTTCATTATTCAATTATGTAATTAGGGGGGTGATGATTTTTAATTATTTTATTAATTAATTTGCTCATTTTTAATAAATTAGGAGAGAAAACATAAATGTGAGGATTATTGTAAATATTCCTTAAATAATTAAGGATATGAGTGGAGTTGAATTAGATAGATAATCTAGGGATGAGGAATTCCATAAACGGGAGTTAGTTGAGTCCAAACAAAGATAAATCTAATTTAGATTTTAAGTTGAGATTTGTGTGGAGGAAATTATGGAATGGAATAAATTATATTTATGTATAAATATGTAGTTTGTTAAGGTGAGAAGAGACAAGCAAGGAAGTGAGGAATACAGCGAGTAAGAGAAATGGTTTGAAGGGTTGAGAGCCAAGAGGCCGCCCATTTTAATATTTGGCCAAAGAGTTTTTGCTTTATGTTTTTATATCAGTATTTTATTTGTATGGCTCTCTTTCCTTCATATATATTTTTGGAGTCAGATAATTTCTTCATATATATTTTTGAGCTGAACATATTTGTGGTTTTAATGAAGAATTTTAATCTGAAAGGAAGCACATGAGTTTTTACATGCTGGGATCTGTTAAACCCAGTATCCTGGCATCAGACTCTCTTAATCCTAAAAATGATCTAGGGAATTAGGTCATGCCTTAGGTCCCAATGAAATATTTGAGAAATATAGAGCCATGAAAAATGCCTTGACGCACCATATATGACCTCTAGAGGGCATTCTTGGCCTCTTACAAAGGATATTGGTTCCCTCACAAGATTTTCAAGATTAGGTATGAGACTTAAATCTTTGATATTATTGAGGGGGGATGTTGAGCCTTAATTGAAGTATAAATATTTTAGGAATCTAGGGCCAAACATGACACCTCAAACCATCCCCCCAAATTTCTCAAATTTTAAAGTAGTTTCTAGGCCCCTTGGGGTCATGAATGACACCTCAAACCACCATAACTAAATTTTAAAGGATATAAATTTTGGCCTTTAGGTAAGAATATGGGAAACGTTAGCATATTTATGCAAGAGGTGTGCGTCTTAGATCTTTGGGCATGAACAATAGAGAAAACTGGGGCTTTATGTCCTAAAGGGACTTTCTAGGCATCTAAGGGCAACAAAAACATGTTGAACCATCATAAAGGACCCTTTTATGGTATCCTTGGTCTTTGGATAGGGATAATCAATATTTATGCCATAAGGCATTCTTATTTGAAAACAACTTCTCTAGGTGCCATTGTGTCCATGTCTGAGCCATTGGATCAAATGCTAGATGATTGAAATGTTTTAGGCCATTAGATCCACAAGTGAATAGTTTTATATATATTTTTTTATAATTTTTTTCTTTTTTCTTTTTAATAAGTTAGATTAAATTTAGGCTTTGGTGACTTTTAAGTTAAAATGTTGTTATTAAAAATCTGTTATATTTTTATATCTAAATGTAAATATTTTTATATATGTTTTTTTATAGTATTTGTTTTTTTTTTTTTTTTAATAACTTAAATTGAATTTAGGTAATAAAATAAAATAATAATAAACTATAAAAACAACTCATGGTATTGACCCATGGTAATCATGTGGAATATAGTTTATTTAAAGGGAGAAATTAAGATGGCTTAGATTAATCTTAACTCTCGATCTACCAAGAGCCATGAGGGATCAAATATTTTGATATGCAAACCTCTTTTAGAGTGAAAAGAGAATTGATCCCTCTCATAAATAATATATATCTAATCTAACTATTTAATAAAATTATTTTTAATTGTTTATAGCCATTATTTTTTAAAATTTTATTTAATAAAATCTATCTAAATTTTCATACATCCAAATATACACCATTTTTCTTGTTCTATATTATTTTTTTACAACTATTTTATTATTCATGAGTAGTATTTCTTAATATATAAAAAATTAAATTAATAATGAAACTTTTAAAAATATGTGATATTTTTTAAAATTTCCAAATTATTTCACACGATATGATTTATCTTGAGCAATAATGATGAATGTTCATAATTCTCATTTCTTAATTAACACTAGTTTGTAACTACATACATACTCTTTCGAATTATTTTTTGTTAATGAATATCAAATATTATTACCATCAAATATATATATCTTAAAAATATAAGTTTATATTTATATATAATTATAAAATAATATTTTTAAAAATTAATGTAGAAATTCAATTGTGAAAGTGGACTTGTTTTAATGATATAACTAGTAAATCTATTATCCCTTTTTTATTTTTTTAATGATTCATTTAAGATTAACATTTGTATGTTGTCATGAGGAGATTTTTTATTTTTCATGTCAATTACCTTATATAACTCTAGGAGGTTCTTAATATTGTTTTTCTTTAATAAATGAAACTCAATTATATATTTAAAAAGATGACTATGTAAGAGAATTTTAGGATTATAATTTTTTTTTTGGTCTGCGTTGACAATGTGAATGCTTATTTACCTAAAGTTGGCTCCCATGTTCAATAACTCCCCATGGGGTTTGAAGATAATAGGTAATTGAAATTGAATGACATATAAAACAAATAATTTTTACATCAAAAAATCAGTTCTATAAATTATAGTAATATTTCAATTTGGCATTCAATTCTTTATTAATAAAGTTGTTTTACTTAGTAGGGAATACAATAATTTTGTAATCAAATAATAGGATAAAACATATTCACAATATAATCTATTTGAATGAATAGATGTGTGTAAAATATTTTAATAAGCAACTAGATTTGTAATTGTAAAATATAGAACTATAACTTAAATTTGTGAATTTACTTTGTAATTTTTTTCTTATGTATATAGAGAAAGACTAAAACAATTTAGGAGTTAAGAAAATAAACCATAACATGAATAACAATATCTCCCTCCAAAAATGTCTCCATATTAAAGTGACATTCACTTTCTTGTATACCAAGACTATTGTTCTTCATATACAATTTCTGATAAGCATGCAATTGGCCCTCGGATATGTAGATGAACTTGGAGTAAACTCTATTTTTGTTAATAAAAATTCTATTTATTTACATCTATGCTAGATAGATTGTACTTGAATGTATTTAAAATATCTTAATTGAGTTACATGCTCATTTCATGCTTGTTTTGGAGGATTATTAATCACCAAATGATTTTCACCCCAATTTCCTATTTCAATATTTATAACAATTTTTTTATATATGTGAACAGATTATGTTGGTTTACATATATGTTTCCACCCACAATTGCCTATTTCAATATCTATAACAAAATTTTCTGGTTGATAACTCTTATAATCAATATCTTTGAAACCTCCACGACCTGTTTCCATGGAAGAAAAATATGTCTTTCATTCCTTCACGAGGGCTCCTTGTCTGCAACAACTTATTTCATTATGTTGGTTTACATATATGTTTTCACCCACAATTGCCTATTTCAATATCTATAACAAAATTTTCCGGTTGATAACTCTTATAAACAATATCTTTGAAACCTCCACGACCTACTTCCATGTAAGCAAAATTTTCCTTTCATTCCTTCACGATGGCTCCTTCTCTGAAACAAATTATTTCTTCTTGGCTACTCTTTCCTATGCTATTGCCTTACGGCATTTCTTTTGCAACATATGGTGCAACTGCTAGTATATGTTTTTTTACATCAAGTATGAGTATTTAGACCCTAAAATGAGGGGATAAATTTGAATACTTAGGCCCTAAATGAGGCTTTTATGGGTAAGAGTGACATATTGAACAACTATAAATGACTTATCAAAGTTATTATTTACCTGTAACCAGTTATATAGGCACCATTCACACTTTTTTGCACTAAACACAGTTCTTGTGTCTGTAGACATTCTAATAGGAATGTGCATGTACTTTAGAATACATGCATGCTCCTACATAAAAATGCATACATTGTTTGAAGAATGTGCATAGTTCTACTCAAGAATGTGTTCATTGCATGTTTCTAAAAATGTACCAATATTCTTATCCATTGTATTTTCAATTTTTCAACCATCAACTTTATACACTCAAGTATACATATTCCTAACATGATATCACTATTTTTTCAACCATCAACTTTATTTACTCACCCTTAAGATTTTTGGACATCATTAAGATTAATTATTTCTTTTATAACTTTTCTTTTAAAAAGTAATCTCCATTTTCTACTATTCATATTAGAATATATAATATAAACATCAAAGACAAAAAGAAAAGATATACACAATTAAGTTAAACTTTTAAATCATGGTAATTAAACAAATACTTAAAAATATCAAAGCATAAACCAAACTTACACCTAAACTAACCCAAAAATTATCATATTTATAAATTAAAAAAATAATATAGATTTCTCATGTTGTAAATATTTATATTAACAACATAGGTTTACATCGCCTTTGTTGACTATGGGGCAATGAAAAGAAGATTTTTATCATGTTATAATATTTACATCATCAACATATTTTTACATGCACGGGAGTGAAAGAAAGATTTTTAAAATTATATATATAAATATATACATATGATATATACTAACATCATCATTTTTGTAAGTGTTTAATTCCATTTTTTTAAATATTAATTTTTTCAATCTTAAAAGTTAATTTAATAATGATCACTTCAGATTTACTTTATTCCGGATTTTAAAATATTAGTGAATGATTTATTTTTCTGAATTTTAAAATTTATTTTAATAATAATCTCTTTAGATTTACTTGATTGTGGGTTATTAAATATTTAAAAATATTTAAATTTTAATTATTTAATATAAATTAACAAAATAAAATAATATACAAATTAATAGGAGAATAAGAAAAGAAAAAAATACTACTTAATCTCAAATCTAAATATGTACCATGAATTATATAATCATAAAAAAAATTAAAACAATTAAATATTTTATTATAAATTCAAACTTAAATTAAACAATTATGTTAATAAATAATCCTAGTAATTTAATCTCTTAATTTTTTATAACCATTTATACCCTCATCCTGGATACACTGTGACCTAAAGACGTCATGATAAGGAAATAAATGACTCACTGGCCGCTTTGGACTTCTGTTCAAACCAAAGGTAAAATATTGACGCTGAGCCAGACTCCATGCAAGCCAAACGGGCTGTTCTAAAGCTCTGCCGGGATTTCGAAGGTATCATCAGTATTTCAATAAATAGCATTACAATTTAGCGAAAAACCATAACTATGTTGACAATAAATGAAATGAGTAGTCATTCCGTGATTGAAATTATTAATAGATAATAACAATCAGATTTCTAATAGCTTGGAGAACGCAGAGTCTGTAAAATCTGCGCGGTCATACAAATAATTACGTGGGCCATTTCCTCGGCTCCATTATCCAAATATTCTCGTCATAGTTCACAGTTTGAGATGAATGATGTCCGGTTGGCATCCGATGCCGCCTGTCATTATGAACCAAACAACTCACTATGGGTGCGTTGCTCGCCACCGAAGGAAGGTTGAATCATCACCGTCCCTCTGATTTTCAAAGGATTCCAGTCGTTGCCCTTCACAATCACTTGATGCACGATATTTCCACCATTGAAATGACCATGATGCACAGTTCGAACAAAAAGGGGAAGGAGAATCTCTCCTTAACGCACCAGAAACCTCTCAATAATCCTCCCATCCCGTCGTCAGCAGAAAATCGCTCAGTAACTCTCCTGGCCTTTTCATTTCAATTTTGTTTTTGGCGCGACTACGCAAATTTGAAATAGAGTGGGCCGCTCGCATTCAATGCAAATAAAACAGTCGGACGCTTTGTACACGGCAGGTACAATTAAGCAAGTTAACCAGGTCTTTCTGCCCGTTTTGATAATAGATGGTTATGGCATGGACATAACATGGATAGTGGTACTCTTAAAAGCATTAATAAGTCAATAGCTTCGGAAATAAGGCTTTCCGGGCCTCATCGCATATCTATATTAAGTGAGGCGAACTGGAGCGAAAGTGAAATCCTATCCCGAATGGACGTCAGCGATGGGCCAAACCTAAGAAGAACGAGAAGATGTACTCAATTAATCAGAAGATTTTTAAATGCCCAGACGCCGACAAAGGCAGGTTTTCACGTCACTTTAGTCGATTAAGAAAAGTTTAGATGTTCAATGAGACACGTTTCCATTTTACTTACCAGAGGAAGTTGTCAGGATTCTTAAGTTGTTGCAACAAAAATAATGAAATAGGTGATCCATGACCAATTGCAAAGGGCTGCGTGGAAATTTTTTGAGAAAAGAGTGATGGAACCTCGACAGATTTCTACCATTCAACCTCTCCGATTGACAAAATTCACAAGAATACTATTCCACTGTATACAAATTTTGCAAGCATGATCGTACCTCTTACCTATTCATATTTTCCTTATCAAATTGTTGCCAAATTTAATGTGAGAAAAATCGGTTTGTTAACTTCTGCCGAAGGAAGAAAAGAGATAGTGATCGATGACCAATTACACATTGCTGCGTGGGGAAATGAGTACTATTAATTAAGGTGAATTGATAAGTTATTGGAGACATTTGGGTCAGGATTATTTTTTGAACTACATTAAGTGGTAATAATTTGGGCAGATGGGTTTATTTATCTTGTTTTTTTTTTTACTACAAGGGTAATAATCTGATCTGGTAGAATAGTCTTTTTTGCCCTACATTTACTTATGGTAATAATTTGGGCAGACCACCTTTTTTGCACTACATCTTTATCTGGCCTCCATTTTTGCATCTAGGCAGGCCACCCTTTTTGCACTACATCTTTATCTGGCCTCCATTTTTTCACTCCATTCACGGTTAATAATCTGATATGGTTAGGCCTCCATTTTTGCACTGTATCCACTAGTAATAATATGGTACGGTTAGGCCTCCCTTTTTGCACTACACCTATGGGTAATATTCTGGGATGTCGGCTTATTTATCTGGTCAAGCCTCCCTCTATCTCTTCAGGCCCTTTTTGCACTACATACATGAGTAATAATCTGCACAGATGTCGACTTATCTATCTGGCCAGGCCTTCCTTTTTGCACTACATCCACGGGTAATAATCTGCACAGATGTCGGCTTATCTATCTGGTTAAACCTTCCTTTTTGCACTACATCCACTGCATCCACGGGCAATAATTTGATCTGGTTAGGCCTCCCCTTTTGCACTACATCGACGGGTAATAATCTGGGCAGATGTCGACTTATCTATCTGGTCAGGCCTATGGGAAGATGTCGACTCCCTCCCTTTTGCACTACATCTTTGCACTACATCGACGAGTAATAAATGTCGACTCCCTCCCTTTTGCACTACATCTTTGCACTACATCGACGAGTAATAATCTGGGCAAATGCTGACTTATCTATGTGGTCAGGCCTCTAGGAAGATGTCAACTCCCCTTTTGCACTAGACACTACATCGACGGGTAATCACTAGACACTACATCGACGGGTAATAATCTGGGCAGATGCCGACTTATCTTTCTGGTCAAGCCTATGGGAAGATGTCGACCCCCTTTTTACAGTACATCCACTACATCCATGAGTAATAATATGATCTGGTCAGGCCTCCCTTTTTGCACTACATCTACAGGTAATAATTAATTTGGGAAGATGTCGACTTATCTATTTGGTCTAACACTAAAGGCGTCTAGGAGATTTGACCCATGAACTCCCAATTAGCAAGATACTTAACAATGGTAACTCAACCAACTGAGCTATCATTTAGGACCATAGATTCTCATATATTATTATGACAAGAATAATATATCCAATATCATAAGTCATTATGACAAGAAAAATATATCCAATATCATAATGATTTATGACAACCCAACTATATCAACTATAATTTAGAAAAATCGTGTGAATCTATCTTATTAAGATTTATCTACTTATTAATCTACTTATTCAAAGGGGGATTTATCTTAGAAATTGTGCTTTATCCCAAAGACTATATAGGTTGTGTAAATCTATCCTTTGAAATTGAAACAGAGTGCAAGGTCGTGTGGAACCTATCCTAAGTGGGATCTATCCACTTATTCAAATGCGATTTATCTTAATTTTGGTCTCTTATCCCAAAAAGCAAATCTATATTTTGAAATTGAAACAGATTGGGTAAAACAACAAAATATGCTCCAAACCATTTAAACTGCTAATTCAAAACTAAAATATAGAGAAAGAGTAATGAAACTATAATAAACCTACCTTCAAACGATGGTCCAACGGGACACGCAAATATCTGAACATCCTGGCAAAACCCTTATTTATACTCCTATTGAAGAGGCGACGATGACATACACACAGATTTCCAATTTTCTCTTCCTAAGCTGAAGCAGACGAACTTAGAGGAGCAGAAGCGGGGGCGGTGGAATAGCAGCAGCAGGACCAGTGGTGCTTTGTGGTTAGTGAAGCATATTAATAATGTCGGGCGGCCCTCCTCCTCCCGGGCCGCCTCCGCCTCCGCCCGGCCCTGACGTTCCCCCGCATGGGCACCATCTGCACCCGCATCCTCATCCTCATCCACCTCCGCCCGGCCCGCCTGAACCACCTCCACCCGGCCCGCCAGGCCCGCCCGGACCTCCGTGAGCCAGCGACCGGCGATTGCTAGATTTCCTACTGCATATTATCTATTAGATTAGAGGTAAAAATAAATATTTGTATGTACTACCCATAGCCTTCATATTGGTGAATATGAGATCTATATGTATTTTCGTCAAGAAATTTCTGGTAGGTTTCTCTAGTAATACTCATTTTATTTCCAATATCCTGGGTAGTTAACTGGGTACTTTGTAGAAGATCTCGATTATCAGTTTGGTTTGTTTTTCTGATCATGTTACATAGATTTTGAGTTTTAATAATTCATTATGTTTATCATCCATTGATGTTCATGTTTATGAACCTGTGCCAACCAATTTCGAGACACTGAGAATTCCCAGCTGATCTTTAATGACTTGCTTGTCTTTATTTTAATGTTAATGATCTGCATAACGATCATCAAAGAATTTTATCTTTAGGTAAGTGTTTTCTGAATGCTGTCCTGCTAACGAACCATCATATACAATCACCTTGATGATCATGACAAATCAATTGTATTTTAAATTAAATAATTTGGTTACTTCCTAAACTCCGATCATGCAAGAAGATAGAAGATAGATGCAGTGCATTGACTGCTAACTGAATTTTTTTTTTTTCTCAATTATCTAAGTTTAACTTGATTTGCAGATTTTGGAAATTTTATAAATATGAGTGAAAAGTTTAATTTGATTTGCAAATTTTGGAAATTAGATAAGGATGAGTGAATAGTTTAACTTGACTTGATTTTGGAAATTGGATAAATATGAATGAAGTCAAAGTGTTCATAATATTTCTATAATTTATAATAAAAATTCAAAATATTTCCAAAATTTAAAATAAAATATATATTTTTTAAATATTATTTTATAAATAATTAAACCACATAAAAATATAATATAAAATATAATGTTTTATACATACTGGGATATACAATTATTTACAAGAATTATATGAACTGTTTCATTTTCAAAGTACAAAATGACTCCTTTTATCGGGGAATGAACAAAAAGACAATGCTCTCTGTATTTTGGATTTACTATTATTTAGCAGCATTATGCGAACTGTATTCGTTTTCAATGTAAAAAAAAAAAAAAAAACTCTTTTTAATAAAAAAAAAAGAAAACACTCAAACTACTTCGCGCTACATTGTTTTGTACATGTTAACCTGGAAGGATTGATATTTGTAAATTAATCGAGATATGAAAAATACATATGTTTATTTGACACCCAAAGAAAATTTAACAATGAAAATAACTCCAAAAAATTGGAAATAACTGAAATAATAAATGGAAATAGTATACATGTATGTATAACAAAAAGAAATACGAACAATTATCTTATATAACAAAAAGGAAATACGAACAATTAGCTTACACATGTTTAGATTATATATTTTTAACAAATTATTTATGTTTCTATGAATGTAATGTGGTAATTGAAAATGGTGGAGTTCAAAATTTTCATATATATATATATATATATATATATATATATATATATATATATATAATTTTATTTTAAAATACATATATATAATTTAAAATGAAACATAATAATATATATTTTTAAAAATAAGATACTTGGTACAATTTTGTATATAAATATGAAATGAAATAAATAGTATTTAACATAATTTTTTTATTCTTACAAAAATATTTGATATTATATTTAATTAGTAAAAAAATTTTTTTACAAAAATTATTTGAAATAATATATATATATTTTTACCAACAATAACAACGTAAACTTAATCAACGTCCAATTATATTATAATAAATTTTATTAATTTTATAACATTAATTTTATATATATATATATATATATATATAGATATATATATATATATATATATATTTATTGAATTAAAAAAATTCAAATGACTAGGATATTGAAACATAATCATGTGTCTACTATGGTCTTTATATATATTTAATTCATGTTTAAATTTCATATTATATTATACATTTATTTGTGGTAGTCAAATTCCCTAGATTTTTTATTGAATTAGTTGGGATTGTTTAATTGAAAGAATAACAATTGTAGAAATTTCTTGTTTTCCCACTACAGTTTTCAGTTTCACCTTATTTCTCTTTTTTAGTTAAATTTCCTTTCCCATATCCTTACATTCAACATCAGGGTTTTTTTTTTTTTTTTTTTTTTTTTTTTTAAATTTTTTTTTTTTTTTTTTGCTGAAAACACAAATTCTGGAAAATTTACAGAATGCTGGAAAATGTAGAAATAAAAATCAGCAGATACAAACAACCATTCAACACATTATAACACAGTGATTTTTGGCCAAGGTGACTTGGAAAAACCCCCTACAACTCTTGGGGAAAACCAGTTTGAAAACTCCTTATTTCTGAAAATGCTTTTTACAGTGAGGCAAAAATCACAGCAAAAATTTCAGCAACTAAACAACTGTACTTATCTCGATTTCTGTGCATTCACTCTGCCTTGGAAAACGTACAAAACAGTAAAAACCCAAAACATAAAATTTTCAGCTTTTATGACAGCATTAAATGCTGAAATGAGCTTCTCGATTTTTGTGCCCAGTTATATGGCCGTATTGCTGTACAGACTGTACGAAAAACCCAGCAAATTCCTTTCCTCGAAATCTGTGCTCCTTTTCCTCGAAATCTGTGCCGAAACTGACTGTACGGCTGCTGTACGGATTTCTAGAAATCCATACCACCAAGCAGCAGTCTCTCTCCTCGATATTCGTGCCCAGAATCTGCCCAGAATTAAATGTTGAACTTGATGTACATTCTTCCTCGTTTACTGTGCCTCTCTCTCGAAAAATGTGCCCAACACTTGTTGTACGGATTTCTTCCTTGGAAACCATGCCTCTTTGCTATTGTACGGATTTTGGTGAAGTCTCTATCATTTGCCCTCTTTCTCCTCACTGCTCAGAAATCTCCCTTTCTCTCCTTCTCTCATTCTCCCAATCTGCTCATGAAAGAATGAATGACCTTTTCCTCCTTTCCCTCCTTTAACCTAACCCTAAGTGACTTTTGGGGAATCCCTAAATCCAATGGCTGAAACAGATTTAGATCTAGGGCCGAGATTAAATGCTCATTTAAATCTCACTTTCTATTTTTTAATTCACCCCACTTTAATAAAGACCCACTTAGTCATTTATTTCCAAAGTCACTTTTCCTTTCTAATTTTACATTGACTTTATTAAAGTCACTTTAAAATTAGACTTTAGTAACTTTACCACTTAAAGTCACTTTTAAATTAGATTTGACTTTATAAAATTATAAAGTCACTTTAGGAGAAAAATTAAATTCTTTTGGACACTTTTCCCTAGGCCAAAGATCAAAGCCTTAGGGAACCACCTGTCCTCCGGTAACCAAATTTCAACACTCCCTCTTACCGAGGAAGGTGTTCTTCACCACACCCATCTTGTCTCTGAAGTAGACATGTTTGCCCCGTGGTAAGGCTTTGGTAAGAATATCTGCAACCTGCTCATCAGTGGGAATATACTCAAGCTTCACAGCTCCCTTCTGAACATAGTCTCCGATGAAATGATATTTGATCCCGATATGCTTTGACCTGTCATGAAATACTGGATTCTCCGTGAGTTTAATGCAACTCTGATTATCACAGTAAATCACTGAAGGTCTCAACGGCTGACCAAATAAGCCAAACAACATCTTGCGAAGCCAGATGGCCTCACAACTAGCTAGACTGGCTGCCATATACTCTGCTTCCACTGAACTCAATGCTACTGACTACTGCTTTCGGCTGAACCATGACACCACTGCCGAACCCAACCCAAAACAACACCCTGAAGTGCTCTTCCTATCAGAAGCACAACCTGCCCAATCAGAATCAGTGTAACCCGCCAATCTCACTCCATCCCCCTGCCTGTAGTCCAGACCATAATCCACTGTCCCCTGCAAGTACCGCAAAATGTGTTTTGCAGCCACCCAGTGAACCTTCCTAGGCTCACACATAACCTGACTCATCGTGTTGACTGCAAAACAAATATCTGGTCTAGTGTTGACCAAATACATCAAGGAACCAATCAGCTGTCTGTACAATGTGGGATCCACCAACTCGGAATCCGAAGCATGGAGCTTCTTCTAGTTGGTGATCATCGGTGTCGACATGGGTCTACAATCCTCCATGTGGAATCTGCCAAGGATGTCCACAATATACTTCCCCTGTCCCAGGAAGAAATGCCCCTCCTCCTGCCACACCTCCAAACCCAAAAAGTAATGCATCAAGCCGATGTCCTTCATCTCAAACTCCGCCGCAAGATCTCTCTTGCAGTGCTCTATGAGTCCTTCAGACCTATAATGACTAAGTCATCGGCTACAACACTCGTAATGAGAGGCTCCTCACCTATCACAATATAGTAAAGGTTCGAATCGCCTCACTCTTCAGAAACCCATCCCCGCAAGTATGTATCTATCCCCGGAGTACCAAGCTCTCGAGCTTGCTTCAAGCCATAAAGGGCCTTCTTCGTCCGTACACATGGGACCTCTTCCATGCGCCTGTGCCTCGTGGCTACTTAATGTACACCTCCTCCGTATGAAGCCATTGAGAAATGCGCGTCTTCACATCCATATCCGGGTGGATCTTCCAACCCATCTCTGCTGCTATCGATATAATGGAGCGGATCGAAGTATATCGAGCCACGGGAGCGAAGGTCTCCTCACAATCAACTCCCTCTACCTGGGAGAACCCTCTAGCCACAAACCTCGCTTTGAATTTCTCAATGCTGCCATCTGCAGCATGCTTTACCTTGTAAAGCCATCTAGAAGTAACCACGGATTTGCCCTCAGGCCTCGGCACCACCTCCCAAACATCATTCTTCATGATAGAAGAATACTCCTCCCGCATGGCCTCTCTCCAGACCTGCTGGCTAGCTGCCTCCTCATAGCTAGAAGGCTCAGAGTCAAGGATGCTGCAGCTATCTCTCCAACGCTACAAACCCTCTCGTGGTCTCGCTCCAATGGGCTCTTAGGCTCAAAGCAATGCATGTGGCATCTCTCTCAAGGTGTCCTCAAGCCAGCTTGGCTTCCCCTTCGAGTGCATCTCCGCCGGAGAATAAACTCCTCTTCCTCAACATCGAGCTCCGAACTCCCGACTCGTCTGCCCTGCTGTCCTCCGTCGCACCTCGAACCTCGTATGCCGAGGCCTCGTGTGAACTATCCATCGCTGGGACTCCCGTTGAATCGCTCTCGTGGATCGCTCCGCGTCGCCCATAGCGCTCCACCTCCTCGCCCGCGAGGCACTCCCACCGACGCGACTCCCATCGTCATAGATGTACCGGAACTCTCCCCGATTCCTTCGCCCACCGGATCCCCGCGGGACCGACTCAACCGTCGCCGAGGGTCCGTCGATCCGTGACTTAACTCCCGTGACCTCCTAAAGGCCCTGTCCTCCTCGAACTTTACATCCCGCCTGACAACAACTTTCCTCTGCGCAGGAATGTAAATCCGAAAGGCCTTGGAGGTCTCACTGTAGCCCACAAAAATACCCTTCTCTGCGGTGGGCTCTAGTTTGGTCCTCTTCTCCTTGGGTATGTAGGAGTATGTCATGCACCCAAAGATACGAAGATGACCCATATCAGGCTTCTTCCCAGAAAAAGCCTCCTCCGGAGTCATGTGCCCCAAGGCACGATGCGGACTCGTGTTCTGCAAGTAAACAGCTGTGTTGCAGGCCTCTGCCCACAAAAAAAAATAACACACAACCCCTGATCATGTAACATGGCTTTGGCAGCCCCTCCGATGGATCTGTTCTTCCTCTCCGCAACCCCGTTCTGCTGGGGGTTGTAAGGAACAGTGAGCTCCCTCCTAATGCCTGCCTCCGCACAATAGTCTACAAACTCTCCAAGGGTGTACTCTCCCCCATTGTCCGACCTCAGGGACTTGATCTTCCGACCTGTCTGTGTCTCCACAAGAGCTCTAAACTCCTGAAACCGCTTGAAGACCTCACTCTTGGTCTTCAAGAAATAAATCCATGTCCTCCTGGAGTGATCATCAATGAATAACACATAGTACTCATATCCACTCAAGGAAACATGAGACATCCGACCGCTCACATCGGAATGAATCAAATCAAGTATCCCAGTCGCTCTGCTGTCACTGCTGGGAAAAGAGGATTTGGCAAACTTGCCCATCGCACATCCTTTGCAAGTATCAAAGTGATCAGTACTGAAATCTGGCACACCTATAGTGATCTCCCGCAAAGTCCTCAAGGCTCCATTATGATGTGCCCCATCCTACAGCCAAATTTCACACTCACGTAACTACGCTCCCATCGTTTGCATCGCCGCCAATGCCAAAAGGGACTGAAATGCAAACTTGTACACCTTTGCATGGCGTACACCTATCACTCTAGCCGAATCAGCTGGAGTGCCCCTGGGATACATCAACACCTGTCCTCCCCTGAATAGTATCTCATATCCTCTGTCCTCCAAAGCTGAGACGGATATGAGGTTCTTCCTCATCCCCGGCACATAAAGAACATCTGACACCTTCAAGGGAGGTTTGGACTCCCTCTGAAATGTCAATGTTCCCACACCGACTGCTCTAACAACTCTGTCATCACCGAGTACTACCTCTACATCAGTGCCACTCTCTGAAAGCTCTGAGAAGTACTCACGGACTCCTGTCATGTGACGTGAAGCCCCACTGTCCACATACTAGATACCCGAAGATGCTCCGCTAATCGAGGGAAATGCATGCTCCCTCTGAACCTCTATGGCAGATAATCCCGCACTAGAGGACTCACACGCAGTGAACCCAAACTCCCGGTCAAAATGATCTGCAAAGTCCTCAACCTCTGCTGAAGCTTTCATGCTCTGGTTCTTCCCCTTCTTCTTCTTCTTCTCCGGACACACAACTGCATAGTGTCCCATCTTCTGACAATTCCAACACTTCACTTTGGAATAGTCCTTCTGTGTGTTATCATGTTTACCTTTACCTTGCCTTTGCCCCCACCATTGCTTGTGGAAGCCTGCTTCTTCCCTTTGCCTTTCTTGCATCCTGCCAATAGTGCTACATCCTCATCCTGCTCAACTGGCTTGGCTGCCCCAAGCTGACCTTTCCTGATCTCTGTCTGAATGCAATCATCCCAAAACCTCTCCCATGTGGGAAGGGTCTCACGTGCACAAACCCCATCAGCAAAGTTCATCCATGAACGGGGAGGCCATTCACTGCAATCCGCACCAACTCAGTGGGTGGAATGGCCTCTCCAATCGCTGCCAACTCATCTCTCACATTAGTAATCTTTGTGAGATATCCAGCTGCACTATCAGCCTTAGCCATCTTAATGTTCTTCAGCTTCTCCTTCAGGACCATTTTCCGGTTCTCATTGGTACTCTGGTAGAGGTTGGTCAATGCTGACCACATCTCATGGGCATTTCTCTTTCCTCTCACATGAGGAATGCAATGGTCCTTGATTCCGTCTAGAATCCGCCTCTTACCCGTTCTTTCGCTGCTATATGCCGCCAATGTGTCAGATCAAGAGGGGCACACAACAAGCCGTAGTGTGGTGGCGAACCATGATATCCCAGACTTCCGCCTCCTCAAAGATACTCTGCATTCTCTCCTTCTAAACACTGTAATTTGTATGCCCATCCAGCCTATCATCCACCCTCAATCCCAAAGACATCCTGCTGTCCTAAAACTGAAAAATAACACTGCTGTAGTAAAGGTAAAAATCTGTTGTTTGTGAAAAATCAGCTTACTGGAATTTTCTGAGTGAAAAATCAGCAGGCTGTAATTTTCTTCCTTGCTGTCCCAAATTGCCCTTCAGCACTCAAGCTTTGATACCATGTAGAAAATTCTAATTTCCCACCCCGGTTTTCAGTTTTCTCCTTATTACTCCAAAATAATTAAATGCCCTTTCCCATATCCATACATTTAATACACTGGAAAATAAATTTTGCTGAAAACACAAATTCTGGAAATTCTTCGTAATGCCGAAATGGTAAATAAAAATAACAAATAAGAATAAAACAGTCATTCAACACATCATAACTCAGTATTTTTGGTCAAGGTGACCCTGGAAAAACCCCCTACAACTCTTGGGGAAAACCAGTTCGAAAGCTCCTCCTTATTTCTGGAAAAATGCTTTTTACAGTGACAGAAATATTCAGCAAAATAAATAATCAGCAAACAGACTTTTACAACTTATCTCTTTTCCGTGCTTAACCACCACCTCGGAAAACGCACAAACAGCAAAACAGGAACAACAATAAATGTTGTACGGATTTCTCGATTTGCGTGCCCAGAAATCTGCAATAAATGCAGCTGTACTGCCACCTTGAAATCTGTGCCAAAACAGCAATAAATGCTGGGCCAGACGGACTCGAAAACGGCTAAAATGCCGCAGAAAAACTCGCTTGTACGGAACAACCACTAGCCGCTCGATTGCATAAATATCACAGCCGATCGCTGCATTTGCTCACAGATGGCCTCATTAGATGTAGTTTTGTCAGACGGCTCCCTCATTTAGAAATCAGGTAAAATCATCATTCTTACAACTGCTGAACTTGTCTTGCTGAAATGTCTTGCTGAAATGCTGCCTTGGAATGCGTGCCAAGCTGCTGCCTCCTTCTCCTCACTGCCCAGAAATCTCCCTTGCTCTTTTGCTCTCCTTCTCCCAATCTGCTCATGAAAGAATGAATGACCTTTTCCTCCTTTTCCTCCTTTAACCTAACCCTAAGTGACTTTTGGGGAATCCCTAAATCCAATGGATGAGATAGATTGAGATCTAGGGCTGAGATTAAATGCTCATTTAAATCTCACTTTTCATTTTTTAATTCACCCCACTTTAATAAAGACCCACTTAGTCTTTTATTTCCAAAGTCACTTTTTCCTTTCTAATTTTATATTGACTTTATTTAAAGTCACTTTAACTTTAGTAACGTTATCACTTAAAGTCACTTTAAAATTAGATCTGACTTTATAACTTTATAAAGTCACTTTAGTAACTTTATCACTTGAAGTCACTTTTAAATTAGATTTGACTTTATAACTTTATAAAGTCACTTTAGGAGAAAAATTAAATTCTTTTGGACACTTTTCCCTAGGCCAAAGATCAAAGCCTTAGGGAACCACCTGTCCTCCGGTACCAAATTTCAACACTT